>CM033391.1:7138667-7624838 GCA_019426215.1 Buddleja alternifolia | reverse complement strand
GATGCATCCCACTAAAATGATTCTCAAAGATCACATAGAATCTTCGACAAATTAGGGAGAGATAGATGTCGATGACTTGAGCTCCTTGATCACACAGATTTCTGCTCCAAATCACTTCAATCCCCTTGCTTCTTTCACCCAGAAATAATGCAAGTATCCAACTTCGACTTCCACTACAACAAAATATAGATATTAGGACACTTTATTTGGGATATATTTTTGTAAGTGTCCCAAAAAAATTATATTGGGACATTTATATGCATGTGTCCGCACATATTTAACTATTGGGACACTTTTACGGGAAAAAACAAAATAGGTCAAAAAGCGGGCGATTTATTTTCGCACTTAGCGCCAAACGCTCTCATTCTAATTTTTCATATCTAGGGTTCCCCCACTCTTTTGTACGTTCATCCCTTTTTCCTTCCCTAATCCCTTCTCTTTTTTTCTTCTCTGAAGAATCGCCGTCCACAGGTATGAGTCTTTTCCGTTTTCTCAATTTCTCTTTCAATTTTTTAGTTTTTTTCTCTATTTCCTCTCTCTATTTTTGGCGATATTTCTACTTTTATGTTTTCATGGTTCTATGGATTGCAATTTCAGACTTTCTTTTTGTTTCCCTGGATCCTTCCATGGACGTCGTCGACACAGGTACAAAAACTCAATTTGGAGCTACTCAATTATTATTATTATTATAATAATCTCTTGTTAAAATTTGAAAGAGAAGCTCTGATACCATGTTATGGACCTCTTTCTTTTTCGCATTTTTCGTTTTCTTAGCGAACGGGGTTTTTTTTATTTTTCCGGCGGTGTTTTTGAATTTCCCGGCCGTCTACATTGTCTCTCACACACACTCAACTATATATGTATATATATATATATATATATATATAGAGAGAGAGAGAGAGAGAGAGAAACTCTCTAGAACTTCAGATCCGTATGAAATGGGACAAGAGGAAATCGAATCCGCCATGCTTGCAAAATCCGGTTGCAAATGATTTGCCATCCGGGTTGCCCCGCCAAGATACGGGTCGTATAGCCCTCTTGCCCCTTCGTTTCGCTCAACAAATATACTTACATTCACAGCCTCTGTATAACATATTTTGAAGCTCAGAGAATGAGGCATCAGAGTGATGATATTTAATGGGAATTCCTTCAAAGGCGGTTGCCTCTCTGTGTTTTTGCCTATGATTTCTATTTATTTAACCAACAGCCCTTTTCCAATGGGAAAATTGCATTGTGCATCCCTGAAGTTTGTGTTAATTACACTTTGCACACTAAAATTCTGATGTAGAGCTGTTGCTTCTACGGCGTCGTTCAACTGTCCCGGCGATCTGCGCGTGTGTAAGTGTGTATTAGTGTGTGTTTAAAAAGTTCCATCCAGTTCTGGGTTCTTTTTCTAACTTATTGGAATTCGGTCGTTTGGAGTCTTGACACACTCGTTTCTTCGTGACGGGTTCTTGTAATAATCTGCTGAATTTATGTTGATAGCATCTGCTATTTTATGAGCATTGAAGTCGATTTATAGGGTAATGCGTGGTGAACTTTATGTGGAGAGAAAAAGGGTTTAAAGAGAAAGAAAGGAAAAAGGCCTCAAGTACACAGCGACAGTTTTTTTTTTCTGGGCGCGCAGCAGAGTTGGAACTGTCGTTTGAGGGGTCATTTCTTGTCGGATTTGTCTGAAATTTGGACAGCAGGTTCACGACACATTGAGGTTCATTCTGTCCAGTCAGATTTCCATTTTATGTTGCCTAGCTCGAGTTATTCAGTTTGAGCAGCAGCCTCTGTTTTTGGTGTAATTCTTTTTTTCAGTCATGTGCATTTTTTTCTGTATTTTTTGGAAACAAAAATACAGTGGTAATATTGCTTTTACCCTCGTTCCTTGCGATTCTTTGCTATTCAGCTTGTTTGTTTGTATATGCCCAATGGCTATTTATCTGGTTATACAAACTGTTTTGATTGATTTGTCTTGATTCATATGTTTTTATTCAGTTCTTAATTGATATGTTTAGTTCTATGGTTTAGGCGATCTTTTTGGTGGATAAATCTGTTAAAATCTGCCCGACTTGAGCATCTACTTGCATTACATGCGCTTATTTGTGTGGTCTCGTTCATCTCTTTAGGGTTGATTGTAGACTTTTCTCAATCTACTTATTGTCTTGCTTATGTGTAGTGCATGCTGATATGATTTTGTTGATTGCTCTTTATCGTATTATAGTTAGCTTACAACCGATTTGTATGTTGGTTCAGTTGCTTCCGCTTTGCTGGTCTGATCCTTGAATTGCTTCAAGTTACATTTTTCGTATTATACTCAATTCATAGTTCTTTTTCTCCTTATCTGCTGCTGCTGCATTCTTTGCGTCAGGAGGGGGGGAATATCATGTGTATCTCATATGTTATGCTCTATTCTATCTTTTCTAGAGTGCTTATTCAGTTCCTTATGAATATTTTCCTGTTTCTGATATTAAAATTAAAAATCAAGTCAGTTTTTGAAGCTAGAAGAAAAGGAGTTATAATTTTTAGTTTGTTAACACTTGACAAATTAAATCAATTGATTGTTGGCATATTTTAATTTTTGTTGTGTAGTACTCTCTCTTAGTACTTATTATGGTTAATTTGTTTTTGATTTCATTTTCATATCTTCTATTTTGGTCCAGGAAGAAGACACCAACTCCATTGCAGGAAAGTGAATGGCCAAAAGGTAATAGAAGAGTAGTCTTATTCACCATTAAAATATTGATGGCTTTGTTAATGGAACGTTTGTGATATATCAATTTCTATGTTCATACAGACTACCATGTTTGTAAATAAAATTTTGAATTTAGATATTCAAGACTAAGAGGTGAAGGCTCATGATTATATATTTTATTCTCCAAGTTTTGTTTCTTAGATTAGTAGTATCAGAGTGCCTATTACTTCATGCTGTATTTGATATTGTGGTCGGATGGTCTAGACTCTAGAGCTACCCTATTATGAAATGAGTTTGGCCAAATTTGTGTTGCTTGATTAGATAGTGAATTTTGTCATTGGATATGGAAGACTTTCATTCGATCAAACGTTGTGCAAATGCCTTATTCAATGGCAAACATCAAGGTACATGTGAGATTTTGCTAACTTAATGATTTAATACATTAGACCCTTCTGCATTTCTTCTGATTGGTTATTTCTTTGTTGAATAAACATTATTTTGCTAATTACTCTTATATAATTCACTTGTTTTGAGGCATTTAGTGTTGTTGGGAACTCCTTACAGCTCCCTTATTAATTGTTAATATCACACTTAGGGATTTGTTAATATCACACTTTGGAAAAATAGCAAATTGTTATCTTTATATATCAGTTCAAAAGCTCCTAATCGCCTCTAATGTATCTTTATATATTTGTTCAAAAGCTATCGACTTAGGTTTTTGTACCTGTTTTCTGCAGCAAATAGCTTTATACTTGCATTATCCAATGTGATGCCCTGTTGCAATGAGGCTTTGGAGTATTCCTGACTTGAGATTACATATCCTTACTTTTAGGTAAAAAAATATCTCTCTTTTACCAAGATAACGTTTACTGGACTACATTAACTATATTTAACATTTGTTTTGTGTAACTGAATACTTTTTCGAGCTGATTGGGAATTTAGTGGTTTCAGGAGTTAAGTAAATAGGTGGACCTAAGATTTGTGTGTTCTCTTAGTTGTTTCAGGAGTTGAGTTAAACAGGTTTGTGGTCTTTTTTATGATATTTCTGAATATATTTGTTTATTGATAGTATCACAAATTTTGTGATTTCTCTCTACAGCAAGTGATAAAATTTAGTTTCTCGAGATCAGCTTGTATCTTAATTAGTTTCTTAAAACTTTCAGGGTTTATTAGCATACATTCGTCTCTACTTCTTGTTGTTCATAGGCAAAGTTTGAGCTGCTGCTTGAAGAGAGACCTGATGATTTGAAGTCAATTTAAAAGAAACGGAAATTTTGGAGAGGTATTTGAACAGAAGTTGACGATTAATGCCTTCCAACAAAATTTATCCAAGTAGGAAATTTTGAGTTTGTAGATGTTTTTGATATTGGTAAATTCATTTTGCTATAGAAGTTGTGTAAGTTGGACTACATAGGATACTTGGCCTGTCAAAGTGTGTTTGAATTTTTCTTGTATCAATGTCTACTGTAAAACCATGTGGTATATGATTTGTAACTTATTGAATGTTTTACAGTTTTGGTGAATAATAAATATTGAAGTAAATTTATTTAATTTTACATGCTCTTGAAATTTGGATTGCCAGAGCTTTGTCCTAGCTTGAAAAGCTTCGAATGCGCAGAAAAGTAAATAAAATGAAAGAAATATATGAACTGAAGACGTAATAGAGATTTATTGGATCTAAAGGTCCTAATATAAATCTTTAGGGACATTAAAAGTGAGTTTTAACAAATTCTAATAAGTGTCCTCACAGTTTAAGGATACAATTAAGTGTCCCAAAATGGTTCAATTTAAAAAAAATTAATGTATTATTGGACACTTATTTGTGCCTCCAAAAGCCATTTACAGGACACAAATAAGTGTCCCGAGAGAGGTGAGCTATAGAGGCGCTTCAAGCGTCCCATACACTAATGCGACGCTGATATGCGCGGCGCTTATTATAAGCGCCCAGAAATCTAAAAGCGCCCCTAGAAGCTCTTATTGGGACACTTTTCAGTGTCCCAATAGAGGTTTTTTGTTGTAGTGTGACCAAGGCCAACCACTGGACAAATGGACGCGTGGGATGCTTATTGCTGGAGTTAGTGGGCAGTTACGAGCAGTTTTGGTGAGCAGAACTGCCCGACACTTGGAACCTAGTGATAGGCTGAACCCACTCCAAGCACCTGGTGCCTTTAAAACAGATTGTATATGCCATTTTGAGAGAGGAGAGAGATGTGTATGAGTTTAGGGAATGTCCTTGTATTTTACTTGATGAATAAAATATAAGGTTGAGCGTTGGTCGCCCGTAAATGTGAATGTGCCCTTTTTATATTCAGCATGTGTGCATGAGTGTGCTTGTTTATGCTTGCGGGGTGTTGAGTATGCTCGTGGAAAACACTAATCAATTGGGAAACACAATAGTTGTGCTTGTTGGGGAAGGCTGACTGGTTCGTGTGGGATGAATCAGGCCGCACGAGGGCCTACGCATGGGAAAATTCAAAGTCGAAAAATGCCCCCATGACAATTGGTATCAGAGCCTCGTTTCGATGCAATTGTTAGTTGGACTTGGCTTTGATTTGGTCGGAAATGTCAAAAAATCCGCTGCGCATGTCTGGATCCTTGTGAGAGGCATGGATCGTGAAGATTCCGTGTGCTTGGTGGCACGAAATTGGTTGAAGACTTGCTGGTATGGGACAGTGAGAACGCAGGTCGCGTAACTGGCGTGGGCTGCATGGAATTGTGGGTGACATTGATTCCTGTGTGGGCTTGATGGGGGTAGATTGTTGTTGTGCGAGAGACAGGTGCTGATTGCATTAAGAGGGCCGTTTGGTGAAGTGCAATGTGAGAAATCTGCGGGATCCGTAAGTATGAAAATTGCTGGTAATTTGGCCGAGTGAATGGCTCGTCAAATTCATCGTAGGATCAACGTAGGCAAGGGTTGCGAATGATGAAAATGCTTGCTTGATCTTGACCAAATTATGGGTACGGTTAAAGATCCAAGTACGGGTTTTGGTGGAAAAGGTAAGGGTTGCAAATGGCCGATGGAAAAGGCTCATGTGGTGGCATGAGTACGTTGAAGGCAAAGAGATGTTGCTGGATGCGTTGGGTATAATTGGCAGAGTAGTGGCAGGGTATTCAACTGTTGAAAGGACCTCTTCCGATGGATAAGATCTATGTAAGTGATAAAGGAAATTCATTGTGTCATCAATGGGCACGAATTACTCGGAGTCATGAAGCCAAAGTTGCTGAAAATTTGGGTAAGTATGTGGATTATTCGAATTTCAGTGTGGGATGATTTCGGTTTGCTAGGCACTGAGTTGCTGGGCTGGAATTAGTACATTTTCATCAAGAGGATTCAGGAAGGTGAGGTTTTGGGTCGAAACATCGGACAAAGAGCATGAATGCGGGTTCAAACGGTTTCGGGAATCTGGTGACAAAATTTAGTGGCTCGGGTATTGATGTTGGTTTGACGAGGACGTCGAATTATTTTGGTGGGGGTGGTTTGTTACACCCCGGGAATATTAAATTATTAATACAAAAAATAATAAAAAATCAAAAAAATGTACAAAAATAGAGGGGTATCAGATAATAGGATGAAACGACATAGGGTATGTCGTCTCTTGCTAATATATTGTTTTTATTTAAATTGAAGTGAGACGACATAGGTTATGTCGTCTCACTTTAATACTCTTTTTTTTTTTAAAATTGTTATCACGACTTTTGCCGTGACAACATAATTTTTTTTTAGCTTGTCGTATTCGTTTACCAGGTCATTGAATTGAGTCCATTTTTGTGTGGTTTCAAAATTTATATGAAAGTATACAAATTATATGTTCGGGTCGAGACCCAAAAATGAATGAAAGAGGGAGAAAAATGAGCAAAACAAAAAGGAAAAAAATCATTATTTTCTTTTAAAAAAATCATTTTTTCCCTTGTTTTCGGTTCATTTTTCTCCCTTTTTCATGCATTTTTGGGATTCGACCCGAACATATAATTTATAGACTTTCATATAAATTTTGTAACCACATAAAAATGGACTCATTTTGATGCCCGGATAAAGGAATACGGCAAGCAAAAAAGCAGTACTAGATGAATTTTTTTAAGAAAATAATGATTTTTTCCCCTTCTTTTCGGATCATTTGTCCCTCTTTTTCGTTCATTTTTGGGTCTCGACCCGAACATATAATTTGTAGACTTTCATATAAACTTTGTAACCACATAAAAATAGACTCATTTATGACTTTGTAAAGGAATACGACAAGTAAAAAAACAGCACTAAAGCAATTTTTTTTTAAGAAAATAATAATTTTTTTTTCCTTGTCATTTTTCTCCCTTTTCGTGCATTTTTGGGTTTCGACCCAAACATATAATTTGTAAACTTTCATATAAAATTTGTAACCACATAAAAATGGACTCATTTCGATGCCCGAATAAAAGAATACGACAAACAAAAAAGCAGCACTAGAGGAATTTTTTTAAGAAAATAATGATTTCCCCCCTTTTTTTGGGCACATTTTTCTCCCTTTTTCGTTCATTTTTGGGTCTCGACCCGAACATATAATTTGTAGACTTTCATATAAACTTTGTAACCACATAAAAATGGACTCATTTCGATGACCTGGTGAAGGAATATGACAAGCAAAAAAGCAGCACTAGAGCAATTTTTTAAAGAAAATAATGATTTTTTTCCTTGTCATTTTTCTCCCTTTTTCGTGCATTTTTGGGTTTCGACCCGAACATATAATTTGTAAACTTTCATATACACTTTATAACCATATAAAAATGGACTCATTTCGATGCCTGCATAAAGGAATACGACAAGCAAAAAAGCAACACTAGAGGAATTTTTTTTAAGAAAATAATGATTTTTTTCCTTTTTCTGTGCTCATTTTTCTCCCTTTTTTTATTCATTTTTGGGTCTCAACCTGAATATATAATTTGTAGACTTTCATATAAACTTTGGAACCACACAAAAATGGACTAATTTCGATGACCTGGTAAAGGAATACGGCAAGCAAAAAAACTAAAATTATGTTATCAAGGCACAAGTCGTGATAACAAGTTTTTAAAAAAATATATGTATTAAAGTGGGACGACATAACCTATAATAATAAAAAAAAATATTAGCAAGAGGCGACATAGGTTATGTCGTCTCTTGGATGAGACGAATCGTTTCATTCTATTATCTGATACCCTTTTATTTTTGTACATTTTTTGATTTTTTATTATTTTTTGTGTTGATAATTTAATATTCCTGTTACACCCCTACGAATTGGGTCCTTGACATGACGGGCCAACGTGTAAAGATGTGATGATGGATGTTGAGAGTAGGCGGCATTGGCTAAGAAACGGGCACAAGTGGGCAAGTTGGGGGCAACGGTGGGCAATGACTCGAGATAAAGTGGGTTTGGCCGAGGAAGTGCAAGATTGTAGCAAGTTGTGGGCAATTGTGCAGGAAAACTCGTCGGGTGCTTGAGCTAGGCACCCCCGAGTGCGTGAAATTCGGACAGTGGCTGAGGAAACTGGGTAGCAGGTGCACTGTGGGTTAGGTTCAAGGCAGATTGACTGAGAAAACTTAGCAGGCGGCCCTGCTCCATGCGGGCAGTGCTGGGCGAGTTGGGCGACCCGACGTGCGGATGTCAGGTCATGTGCGAGACAGTTGGGCGAAGCATTGACCAAGGCTAACCGTTGGACAAGTGTACGCGTGGGATGCTTATTACTGAAGTTTGTGGGCGGTTACAAGCAGATTTGGTGAGCGAAATTGCCCGACACTTGGAACTTAGTGATAGGTTGAATCCTAGGAGTGGGGGATGTCCATTCCAGGTGCTTGGTGCCTTTAAAACAAATTGTATACACCATTTTGAGAGAGGAGAGAAGTGTGTACGACTTTAGGGAATCTCCTTGTATTTTACTTGATGAATAAAATATAACGTTGGGCGTTGGCCGACCGTAAATGTGAATGTGCCCTTTTATATTCAGCATGTGTGCTTGAGTGTGCTTGTTTATGCTAACGGGGTGTTGAGTATGCTCGTGGAAAACACTAATCAATGGGGAAACACGAGAGTGTTGTGTGTTGAGGAAGGCTAACTTGTTCGTGTGGGACGAATCAGGCCGCACGAGGGCCTATGTGTGGGAAAATTCGTTGTTGAAAAATGCCTCTGTGTCAATTACTATAATGAAGAATGTACGTCTCAATATAGCATTTAAAATCTGGAATTTCCAATGACACGACATCGGGTTACAAAGAGCTATATAATAAAAATATAATATGGAAGTACTATTACATTACAAGAAAACTAAGTATTAGCAATGAAAATATATGTCATGGTTTAAAACCATAGTCTATAGCAGTTAAACTCACAGCTAATTTAACCATGGTAGATGTTTCATATTGCCACCCTAATATCAGCAGTAATGGAAAAAGAATGATAACTATTTTAAGCTCAAACAAACTTGGAAGATATGCTAATCTAGCATTTTTTTACAATGATTGAAAAGTTGTGGTCTTTGTAACTAAACATTGACAATGGCAATGTTTTGGCCATACTTGCAGATACCATGACTAAAATCGAGGCGAAGTCGTGGTCAATCAATTTTGACCATGGCAAAGGTACTATTTACCATCACTAAGTGATATTGATAAAAATTTAATTTTGTGTAGTGTTATGAGGCATGATGCTACAATGAGTTGAGGGGGCAAAGTGTTAGTTACCCCAAAAAGAGAACAGAATAGTATAATCACTTGCACTTTATGATGTTTAAAAGTGGGGAAAAAGAGAAAAGAAAATAGATGATGACAACATTAAAAGCAATTGATTACATAACTCATCTAACTTTGTCAAGAATTATCATTCAAGCAACATGAGTCACGAGATTTTCGGAATTAGCTCCCCCATTTAAGGTTAATTCTAGGAAAAAGCCAACTAGAGATTGCGGCAATTTTTACTTGTAATTCTATATCAGATTGATTCTAATATATCATATTGATTCTAATGATCCGAGAGTATATTTTGGCCCACATAAAAATTTTCCTACTTCTTTACCTTTACAAAACTTTGTACTTATTGCTGTTATGCTACTAGAAATTAGAAAATATATAAATCTATTTTATAATCTATGCTATACATGCAGTGTTGTGTTGGGTTTTTTTTTTTTTTTTGGTTGCCCGCCCAATTTATCGGAGCTTTGCCTCGACTACATCCGAATCCGACCCGACGGGGGTTTTCTGCATCACAAGGTTTCGAATCCGAAACCTTGCTTAAGCAGAAGCGAGCCGCTTACCACTCAAACCAACCTCCATTGATTGGCGTGTTGGGTGGGTTATTGAGTGTATCATATTCATAACAGTGTTTGGTTGATTTTGTAATTTTTTTTGAAAATATTGTAAAATCTTGAGAACTTATCAAATCTACCAAAGTGTTTGTTTCACGAAGAATATTTAAAAGGGCTTATGAACCGAAAAAAATAATATGTTGAAAATATGTATATTTCTTTAAAAGAGTGAAAAATTCCAATTTATTAGTTCGAAATTTTACAAACTTCTAGATCTTATTTTCTTCAAAAAGTACATGAACTTATTGTTAATGTAAGATCATTATAAGATTAAAATATTTTATAAAATGTTTCAAATAAACTTATCCCCTATTGGTCACTTAAAACTTGTCATGGTAATTCGAGAAAATTACAAGAAAGAGGGATCATACTCAAAAGTTTTGAGATCCCAAAAATTCCATATAAAATCACAATATATGTGTAATTGAACCAACATAAAATTGCTAGACAAAATTTATTATAATTATATCCTAATTTTAAGGCCCAATACTTATTTAGCCACGTTCTAATATGAACATCCAACTTCAAGTTCCGTGTGCAATTAAAAATACTAATAGCTTAAAGCATGTAATTTAAGGCAGCAAGAAACTATGAATATAAAAAGATACATTGCGTTGTCCGCATTCAATTCGTGAAGAAGTTATGATGCAAAAGTTCAATGATTTCATCACACTTAACAAATTCTAATATTTATAATCCATCTAATTAATGTTTGTTATTTTTTGTACTTTACCTTTATTCCCTTTTGCCTTTTGGTTCAACGCGAGGAGTCAATAAATAGAAAGAAAAGACAATAATATTATCAAAAACGGCAAAATGCACCTCAACCCTTCTAAAATTCCAATTTTAGCATTAAACTTGCATAAAGAAATGAGATTGTACCCCTTGAAATTTGAAGTGTGTAAAACTTTCCCCAAAAAAATCATTGTTCCGTTGAAATTTTTATTGGAATCTCAATGACGTGTCTTTCAAATATGGGTTATAAGAGCACAAATGCCAAGTTTCATCTTCCCAATAAAAACATTAGTGTTCGCTATTCCGTATTGAAAATTATTAGTAATTGTCTCGATTTTGATACTTTTTAAAAATAACGTATGAACATTTTTTATAGAGTTTTGATTCAAAATTGTTGACTGTAACACCAATTTACATTGTAAATCATAAGTAATTTGCGTGTGAAATGATGAAACGAGGTCTATAACTTTATAAGTAAACAACGATAGATACATGATCTAAATTCCGATAAAATTTGGTATCATTGCGTAGATATATGGTGCATCTCATCTGATTCCTATAGCGTATTCTTCGATTCTATGATAGTATAGATAATAGTATAGATGTTGACTGTAACACCAATTTACATTGTAAATCATAAGTAATTTGCGTGTGAGATGATGAAACGAGGTCTATAACTTTATAAGTAAACAACGATAGATACATGATCTAAATTTCGATAAAATTTGGTATCATTGCGTAGATATATGGTGCATCTCATCTGATTCCTATAGCGTATTCTTCGATTCTATGATAGTATAGATAATAGTATAGATAATTTTGGGAAAAAGTGCTAAATTGAAACTTTATAGGGGTGAAGTGCATTTTGCCTCATTGAAAAAGAAAAGGACACAAAAGACCGTTAAGGCCCCCCTATTTCCCCCCACTTTTGTTCTCTCTCTCACACACACAAAACACATACACATACAATACAATGCACATTTCTCACTCCATCTCTACTATATAACCAACCAACCCCCATTCACAAACTCCTTCATCACAAACTCTTTAACAACAAAAATGGCTTCAGCCCTTCCTCTATTTCTCTCATTTCTCTTCGTTTTCGCCATTTCTGCAACTGTTTCATTAGCGGAAACGAATGATGATTCGATATCGTCTTCCGATTTCAAGTTCCCGAAGACAGAGGCGGAAAGACTCATCAGAAGCCTCAACTTGTTCCCTAAACATGAAGTGAACTATCATGTTGGCGAAGAGTACAATCTCGGTGCTTCGAGAATCGTCGAAAAGGAATTTAAGTTCCCTTTTGTGGCGGATTCAGGGGCTTCTGTTCAAGAATTGGGCCACCATGCTGGTTACTATAAACTGCCACACAGTAAAGATGCAAGGTATAAATTAATTACTGATTTCAATGAATAATTCAATATAATAATCTTTAATTACCGTATATATATATATATATGTGTGTGTGTGTGTGTGTGGAAATGAGTAAAGGATAAAGAATTATGATTTAAATTTCCCCTCGAGATGATTTCCCAAGTAAGCGGCTGCAAATTACTGAAAAAGATCCGAAAAATTGCTGACAATTTTTTGTATTATTGTAAATTAATAAGAGCGCACTTTTGTCAATCATCCCTTTTCCTAATTGCTACCTGTTGGAGTCTTAGAACATTCCTATATGTGCATTTTTATGATACAATCATAACCTGTGTCTCACCGAGTTCAATTATATTTCACAAGACGAGTGAATTATATTTAGCATGTAATTAGTTATTAGGTAAATTAATCGGATTCGGCTAAAACCAGGATCGGGTCAGAATTGTACGCGTAGTTATTGCTAACTTTGCCTCTCTTGCACTCATATAAATAAGCCCCCATCTGTTCCAGATTCTAATTTAATTCTGTAATAAATGCCAAATATGCCAATGACCATAGACAGAAAGACCAAGGGGCCTGGACTAGGTGGACCCCCCCTCCCCCCAAATTTCGGATCATTTATTGAAATTTGGTGCATCATCTTGTATTTCACGTCACATATATTGAAATAAATGATCCAAAGTGGGAGGCCTTTAGTCTATTATCTCAAATTTAATGTGTTAAATATATGTAAATCAAATTTTACCTCCTAAATATATCTATATCCTCCCCCGACACAATGAATTTTGGTTCCGTCCCTAACAATGACAGTATGGTAGCTCTTTATGTTTTGTTTATATGCTTAGTATTGAACCAATTGTTATGTCATTCAGTCATTGGAAGACCTTTTGCCAAATTTTTGAGATAAAATATCTGCAGGATGTTCTATTTTTTCTTCGAGTCACGAAACAGCAGGGCGACAGATCCTGTTGTTATCTGGCTAACTGGGGGACCAGGATGCAGTAGTGAATTGGCTTTGTTTTACGAAAATGGCCCTTTTCACATAACCAAGAACCTTTCCTTAGCATGGAATGATTTTGGATGGGACAAGGTAATTTCGAAGCTCCCCCTTTTGTTTCCACCATTGAACTTGTATAATTTGAGTAATTTGAATTTATTGCTGTTTTGCAACGAAGGTTTCAAATCTTATATACGTCGATCAGCCTACTGGAACGGGTTTCAGCTATAGTTCGGATGATGATGATATTAGGCACAACGAGGAGGGTGTTAGCAATGATCTATATGACTTCTTGCAGGTTTGTCTCTCTTATGTACATTTCCTATTTCCAAAAGCATTGCGAAAATATATGATCACACTTTTCCCTGTATTTAATCAGTTTTCACTCGTATGATGAATAAAATATATGACGGGATTGTAGAGTCTAATAAAAAGGAATTACTGGGAAAATGATTACTCGTCGATTCAACTTCTATAGATGGGAATTTTGGTCATTTTACGGATCCATGTAATACCTCTTTTTTTCCCTAACAATACATTCTATATATTAGGCCTTTTTCAAGGAGCATCCTGAGTATACAAAGAATGATTTTTACATCACTGGAGAATCATATGCTGGGCATTACATCCCGGCTTTTGCTGCCCGAGTTCATCAAGGAAACAAAAACAAACAAGGGCTTCATATCAATCTAAAAGTACATATCTCACTGAACTACTGTCTATTTTTTACTTCAAATTCCATTTACTGTTCTGATTTTACTTAACCTTTTGTTATTTTCTCAGGGATTTGCCATTGGAAATGGACTTACAGACCCTGAAATACAATACAAGGCATACACTGATTACGCTCTGGACATGAAACTGATTACACAGTCTGAACACAACAGCATGAGCAAATCGGTTTCAGATTGCGAACAAGCAATTAAGCTTTGTGGTAAATCCCAAATTTCAAATCAGTAGTATTTGATGATTTTATTTTCTGATATGTTTGCTAAATTATCTTTCTTCTCGTGTTTTTCTTCTTTAGGTGCTGATGGTGGATCTTCTTGTGTGGCTGCATACATGGTTTGCAACAATATCTTCAACCGGATAGTGAGCAAATCTGGTGGTAAAAATGTAAGAGAAACATTTCTACATATCTTATATCATAACAAGCAAGAAACACGAAAAATGTTTGTTTAATTCATGTTTTTTTGTCTTTCTTATGCAGTACTATGATATAAGAAAGAAGTGTGAGGGTGATCTGTGCTACGATTTCTCCAATATGGAAGATTTTCTGAACCTAAAATCAGTTAGAGATGCTCTTGGTGTTGGGAACATAGATTTCGTGTCCTGTAGTTCAACAGTGTACGAGGCTATGGTCACGGATTGGATGAGAAATCTTGAAGTTGGAATTCCTACACTTCTTGAGGACGGAATCAAATTACTCGTATATGCTGGGGAGTATGATCTCATATGCAACTGGCTTGGTAAGGTTTCTTTCGTCTGTATCATAAACCATCTTTCTTTCACTTATCCGAGAAGGGACATCACTAGAATTCTAAGTCTCGAAGACTATATAAATATCTTGGGTCATATGAGGGATATTTAGCAATTCATAAGGCATAAATACGACAAAACTGCCAAATTCGTCATGTAATTATAGGGGCGGCAAATTTAGTCCTATAGATTGTGATACCGACGACGTGACAAAAACTTTCAAATTTTGGCGAATTGAGAACAAATTTCGTTACAACTTGAAAAGTTGATAGGAAATTTGCATGATTCAGGCACATAACATTTTCCATTTGGGAATTTTCAGTTTTTTGTTTTTTTAAGTTGGGGGGGGGGGGGGGGGGGGAATCATGACATTGAGGACCAAAATGTCATTTATCATAATTGGTAGGACCAAAGTTACGGCCCAATGCTAGGTGAACTGGCAATTATTTCTCTTTAAGTTGAGGAATTGGGAATTTAAGTCCTGCAAACTAGAAAACATTTTTGGTCCTCACGTGTGCTACGTGCGCTATTTTACCTTTACAGTGGAATAAGCCCCAAATTACACGGCCCATGTCTCATTCCGGTCACTTTCTTTTTCTTTTCTAAATTTCCAATAGAATTTGTTCTTAAATTGTGAAAAATGGGAAGTTAGTGTTTTAACTTGTCAGTATCTCAGTTTACAAGATTTTGCTACTCACATATAATCACATAACGGATTTTTTCAGTTTTGCATGCAAAATATTAAATTGGATAATTTATATGTAAAATTTGAAACTTTACCGACTAGAAGAGAGCAGCTGCTAGGTCCAGCCCTCTAGCTTCGTCTCTGCTTTCGAAATGCATAGTAGAATCAGAGAGTTAATGATGTATTTAAGTATTTTCTTCTTAATGTGACAGGGAATTCAAGATGGGTTCATGCCATGGAATGGTCGGGTCAGAAGGAATTTGTGGCAGCTTCCACGACTCCATTTTCAGTGGATGGCGTGGAGGCCGGATTACATAAGGGCCACGGTCCGCTTACGTTCCTTAAAGTGCACGATGCGGGTCATATGGTTCCGATGGATCAGCCAAAGGCATCCTTAGAAATGTTAAAGAGGTGGATGCAGGGGAAATTACCCTTGAAACAGGCGGATGTACACCTTGCTCCTATGTGATTTAAAGTTGCTATACAAAAACTCCTTCAAATGTTTGGTCATATGAAGAAAATGTAAAGAAATATTAGAATCAGGAGTTTATATATATATACTTGGAAAAAGGAAAGATGTAACGGTGATGCTGAAAAATTTACATTGTTTTATCTTAGTTTTATTGTGAACTCTATGTGGAAGTGGTGAATTTGTTTGGTAGCTAATTAAATTTGTGAAAATAATACCTATGTAAGTTATTCCAAATTATAATATCCCTAATTAGGGATGCCCACGAGCCGAGCCGAGCCTAGCTAAATTTCTCGGCTCGAGCCAAGAATTTTGAGCTTGAGCTCATGAAAAAAATAAATTAGTATATATTATTATTAATTTTGTATTATTATTATGTATATATATATAAAATTAAATATATTCATGAAATATATATGTTATTATTTATACATATATAATATTATAAGATATTATGTGTATGTGTCTATTAAAAAATAAATGAATATCATATTATATATATTAATATATAAATAAATAAATAAAATATTATTTTTATTCAAGCTTGCGAACCTTTGAACATGCATTTTTGGGCTTGAGCTCGGCTCCTCAAAAAATCTTGGCTCTAGATCGAATTTTCACGAGCTTGAGTCGAGCTGGCTCGACTCGTTGGCCACTCCTACCCCTAATTAAAGAAGAACTCTCCAATCTCCATATAAGAATTCATTTCTTCTTTTTAATCTCTAAATATCAACAAATGCTATTTTTAAAATCATCATTAAAGCTAATACATCTATTATTTTCTACAATGTAAAAAGTCTGAACATGCAGTAATGCTGACTCATAGACATAATCAAAATGCAACTAGCTGTCTCTTGTAAACTTCCCCAGTTCTATTGAGAAAATATACTTACTGCTATAATTATTAATTGTATATTATATTATTCAATTAAAAAATTCACAAATTTTAATAATTTATCAAAATATTGATTCTTATTAAATATGACTCATATAAGTATTAGAATCATGTAAAGTGTTACGAACGAACTATTAGTACCAAAATAAAAATAAAAACCAGGCATGTAATAGAAGCATACGACGTAGTGCTGAATGAATGCACATAACATGCGCCAATCAAGGGGCAAGATTGTCCAACAACGTGGCAACGTAATAAATTGGAAGGTGGATACCACTAAATCAAAAGTTCTTGAATAAGTTTGTTTTGAATTCAATTTCATTTGTAATTGATTATTTTCATGTATAAATGGGCTTTGGATAAAATTCAGTTATGGGCCACAATAGTCTCTTAAAAATATTCACCATTCGTATTATTGAAACATTTAAGTGACCCAAAAGTTGGTTCTCAAGTTTAACATGGCCCATCTTCAAAATCATTTTGCTCGGCCCAAAGGCCCAAGAGCTTACTTTTTATTTGAATTTTGTGATTGTGATTTGTGAGTTGTGACCATGGATAGAAACCCTATCGTTACAACGAGAATTTCTAGTCCGCTCCATGTTTGATCGCACTCAAATATATTTTATAAAGCGAGTGATGAATCACGAGATACTTGTAATACATTCTCCTTGTAAAAACACTTGGGTGTGGCCGAGACTAGAGCTGACTAGAATTTTCCAGGTAAATTTTGCATTATTACTTTTATGTCAAAAAAAGGTTCAGTCGGGTAAAATTTAAAGTGGTTACCCTATAAAAGAAATGTACTCACCATTAAATATTCATTTCATTAAAGTTCATTGGAATATATAACTTAGTTTAGCCACCGAGCACAACAGACATACTAGGAAATACGCGTTAGTCCCATTTGAACAAACATTATAAATCAGATATCATTAACATATAATACACCTACATCAAATGCACACTCTACGTTGTGGATGACTACGGAAACATTCGAGTGAGAAGTTGAAGAACATATTACTAGACCGTTGCTAGCATTAGTTTCTCAAAATTTAAAACACACCAAAGTCAACAACTATTAATATATAGATCCGATGGCATGACAATTTTAATGTCTAAATATATGATAGATTGGTCTACACTACAATTCAACACAAATGAGATGTATGCTGCTAGGAAATGCAAATAAAGTGATTGAGAAATGGATTAGATCACAATAATTTACTAAATAAAATAATTTTTATCGCATTCTCACGTATTATTGGGCAAGAACAAAAGTAGATTTAATCGAGTCTGAAAAATCCTTCTTGATTGAGCAGTGGACCGTCATCGTTTTAAAATTGTGCAACATCAATGCATCTTTTCAAGATCAGTAAACAGAAAGGAGAATGTTTGGCATTTGTACTTAAATTTAATAAGTTAAATGTAACAAGAGGTCATGTGAATAATATTTACTGAATAACAGGCCCTATAATAAAAATGTTTAAATGCATCGGGTATTCAAGATACTAATAAGTTAGGATGGCACATCATTTTCCACTATCATTCATTGATGATGTGGTTTCATCCTGATCCTTTGGTGTTGAGCATTCGGTGCATTTAAACATTTTATGGTCAGATTATATACTCAGACTCTAAAATATCATTTCATGCAGTGTCAAGCACCGGCTACACACAGAGTTGCCTCTATATGCATCTGACTCTGTATTGTATATAATTTACCTTAACATATCTGATGCTTTACTAGTATGATTAATTATTTTATCTAGTATGAATTTTTTTTTGCCTGAATATGTGATGAACAAAGTTTTTTCTTATTATTTTATAACGATCTTGTGAATAATTAAAAATGAGATGGAAAGGTAACCAAAAAAAAAAATGAGATGGAAAGAGAGTACTAAAATTTAAAACATGACATGGGAGATAGCAAAAAGGAAAGTGAGAACTTGAGAATACGTAATGGAGAGAAGAGTGAGAACTTGAGAATACGTAATGGAGAGAAGCGAGAGATTAGTATACAAAAACTACCTTAAAATACTTTTTGAGTTACTAATAATGTAGTAACACTATGTAGTTTTTCTAAAGTATTAGTGCTTTAAAAAAGAGTTTAAATGTATAATGAAGTTATAATTAAGTCGTCACCATGGAAGAATTCCTAAAATTCTGATCGTCATGTCTGAATGGTTCGAAATTTGAGGAGCTTTCTAAATTTTTTTGATTATTGGTAATGAGTGGGGCATATGTTTACTGGTTGTAATAGTGAATATTTGGAAACTAATTCTAAAGTGTAAACTCGGTAATACTTAGTCAGAGATTTCAGACGAGAGTAAAATCTCCGCTTTAAACTTGGAGGACCCAAGGTGGTTGGACTAAGTGGTAAGCGACTTGTGACTCCCAGAGGCGGCGAAGGTTCGAATATTACTGGAGACACCACCCTGAGGAGGGTTTCTCTTTGCGTGACCTGGCCCGAGCTATTAGACATCCCGGTCATGGTATTGCTGCTGCTGCTGCTCATATATGAGCATGTACGTTTCAGAAAGTGCAACCACTTGGGGTAATGTCTGTGTTACATGAAGATCCTGCATCTCATACCTGGTGTCCCAAGAAATTAAATATAGATTAACGATGAGAAATATTCAGATACTTAAATCATATTTGAAGCAAAAAAGTATTCTGAATATTACCAGAGCTCATCTGATTTTCGCTGCACAAACGCTTTATAGGATCCTTCACACGGTTTACCGTTATGAACAATATTCGCAATCAAATCGTACCTCGACCGCACCCTCTCATTCGCATTGTGTTCACGCAAAGGAATGTAATCCCTCAGTTCCAGATTCCTCACAGGGAAATTAACTAAGACAACCAAAAACGAAAACAAGAAAAACTTCTAAGAAAACATATAAAGACCGCAATCTTAAAATACAGAATCAAGGGATAAAATAGCACACAAGTATACAAAAGAGGGAACTTTTCCATGTCATTGATATGAAAGCATAATTGGAAAAAGGATCTGTTTTTTTACCAATATTTTGCCATCAGCAGGCAAGCCAATTATAAACTGATATTTTCAAAGTTACCGATGTACTCAAGGAAGCCAGTGAAGAATAACTAACCAAACACAAGTTACTCAAAAAGCGACTTGCTTTTTGATGAAACATAAAATGAACACTTACCAAGGGTAGGATGTTTCTCCACAAAGAAATTGTTGCTTGAAAACCGACGCATGTGAAGAATAAGATATTGGGGCAATCTTGTGACATGATATCTCATTCTTGCAAAATGAGGATCCACAACTTCAGTAACGGTCTCTCCGTTGAACTTCTGCAGTATGTTGAGAAGTGGAACCTAGATATATTCATTGGGTAACAAATTAGTGCATTTTTTAGTATATATTTCAAAGACTCGAGAGAAATATACATTTAAACATATCGAATCATACAATCAAGAGAAGATAACAAATCTAATTATGTGTCATTCACAAAGAAGCTTATGCAAAGTAGAACACCCTCTGAACTTGTTAATGGAAAAACATGCAGGTACAGTTTCATATATGCTTAACTACAAAACACGAGCCAACATATTGGATGATTCAGTCCAATAGCCAAATTGGCCAATGCTGGAGAACCTAGTCTTCAATGGTTAGTATGAAAAGAAAATGAGGTTGGAAAGTTGTCACAAGTTTTCAGCATTTGTGCCAAAACAGCACAAAAGGAGGACCGAAGAGAGCAAAGAATATGAAAAATACATACACCTTGTGTGAAACTGCTAGATGTAAATCTCAAATACAAACAAACATTAACCACCTCTTTATCTGGATCAAGTAGCAATTAATTTAAACGGTTTTGTAAGGAACTACTCGAGCAACACAAAGTTCATGAATCTAACCTGTGGAATCATGTTGTTTTCCATGATGTCTTCAAACAAAGGAGGAGGTGGCAAGTCCAACCCAAGCATTAAGAAAGGCACGTTGATCGTCTCCACGATTACTTTACCCACTTCAGCTCCACCATCATCTCCATTCTCATTATTGTGTCTCTCTTTCACAACCTCTAGTTCACCCTGTAAAGTGAAAAAAAAAAAAAGACATTCATGCATACTTTCCCATTTATTGCATAAAGAATAGGGGACAAAAATACATACATGTCCCTCTGGGAATAGAAAGAATCCAGAACTGTAAGGGAACATGAAAGCACTGGTGAATGATGCTCCTACCCATTTGTGAACTTTTAAGATCTCCATGCAATGTATTAAGAAGCCATGACATAAATTCCACTGGATCTGACTTTGCACTTATTCGGAAACGTTTTTCACTAGCTTCCATAACCGCCTGCAGAAATTCATGTGGACTCACCTGCAATATCCTCCGATCAGCATATGTAGGTCGATAGCAAAAATGTGTCTTTAACAGTTGGATGGAGAATCAAACCTGTCCTTTGAAGTTCCCTGCATGCCAGATCTTTCGTGTAAGCTCTCCAAAACGATGAACAAGTTGGGATTTACAGAGTTGGTAGTTCTTGGGAACAAGAAAGAAATTCCTCAATGGAGTAACACGCATCAAAGATTGAATGGTAACATTAACAAAGTCGGTCTCTGCCATAGTATTTAACCCCACCTATATAAACATACCAAATGGAAAAAAAAAAACAAAATAAAGAAGATTTTGATTTCTGGACGCATATCAAGAAGACAAGGAGTATCAACAGATTAAAGAGTGAACCAAATACCATTCCAGGAAGATAACAAGAACCATCAAGCGCCCTGGACCATTGCCGATTCGTGTCAAGCTGACTGACTTGCTCTCTTGCAAACCTGTGTAATATACGAAAAATCAAACAATATACACGAATAAATTTTCAAAAGAAAAGCATCAATTTTCAGTATTAAAACATGCAACTTAAGATATATAAGTCCTCCACGACTAACAGACACTAAGTGAACCATGAAATGAAAAACAAACAAATCGAAGATAATAAAACAAACCAACCATGCGAGTAATAAACATATATACCTTGGGTTGAGGACATGCCGAATGTCATCCAGGGAAGGGTCAATAACTTCATATCCATCTGGAAGACAGTAAAATTTCTCTGTTTCAAGGTTAATGTAGACACGGTGGCCTGCTTCGATACTATGTGTATATGCATAAGATCTCTGTCCTCCTCCGTGGTAATACTTCCCACAAACCAAACATGCATAAACATTGAAGTTTGAACCAAACACAGAGCATCTTTTCTCCAAGTCGAAATCTAAAACCTGAAAAGATACACTATAGGAAATCAGGGATATGTAGTAACATGATTGTGTAACACTAAAGTACATGAATTGTTATGTAATACACACGAACACGCAGCATATGATGACAAACTAACTAAATGTAATTTTAGACACCATATCTATTTATATAGCACTGCAATATATACAATGATTTATGTATGTAATACCGTTCTATCGACACTATCAAGATATGGGCAGCGCCTTCGACTGCTCTTCCGATTTTGCTCCATCTGATGGAGCAACAATAATCAATCTACTCTTCACTTAAATTCCTACATTGTTTAACAAGTTGAGAATTTAAACAAGCCTCGATGGAAGGAAGCACATCAGCAAAATTAATATCGAGCAATAACTCACCGGCCGGTAACGATACGTGCAGATGCATGTGGTTTGCTCTGCCAAGTATGTGTTCGTATATATGGTATGTAATAATTGATTTTAAAAGGAAAAAGAGAGGTGGAGTTTGTTTCTAATACAAATTTGGTATGTAATTTGATTATTTAAGGTAAAAAAGAGGTAGATTTTGTTCTAATTCAATTTTGTACGTGAAAAAATTGTAATTGATCATTTAAGGGAAGAGAGTTTTTTATTATTATTATTATTAAAACAAAAACACTCGGTTCTGATGGGTGTTGTGTGGAGACACAAATCAAAAAAAAAGAAATGGATGTCATACATGACCTATGCATGACCTATCCATTGGCAAATGTCATGGATGACATATGAACCAACTTGCAAAAGAATTGATGGCCAAGATTAATGCAAAAGAATGGAAGACATGGATTCAATCTTGTGGGCTTGGAAATTGCCTATAAATAGAGGGTCATTTCTTCATTTGTAAACACACCAACCAAAGAGAGCAAGAGAGAATAGGAGGCATAAGTGTGTAGTGAGTTAGGAGCAATTTATTGTGAGAGATAAATTGTGGGCTACGGGAAACACTTGTGGGTTTTTCTCTTGGGGAAATACAAAGGGGTTGGGAGAGTGTTCTATATAACTTTGAGAGTGGTTGTACAAGAGTGGTCTTCTTGAGTTTGTCTATAAACTGAAGTGTGTATTTTTGTACTGGTAAATTTCTCTCATAGTGGAAGAACGGAAACTCTCGTGGACGTAGGCGGATTTTGCCCAACCACGTAAACCTGTTGTCTCGTTTTCTTGCTTTGATTCATACTTTTAACACTAGTACAGAAGAGGTCTGTTACAGCGGTTTTTTTTCCACTATTACAGCGGTTTTAACCGCTGTAATACGTATCGCTGTAATTGGTATGTTTACTATTACAGCGGTTAAAAACCGCTGTAAAATGAGCCCTATTACAGCGGTTCAATAACGAACCGCTGTAATAGGTAAATAAAAATAAAAATTAACTGTAAAAACCGTAGCCTGTTACAGCGGTTCGTTTCTGAACCGCTGTAACAGGGTTCACTGTTACAGCGGTTCATCAACGAACCGCTGTAATAGTGTTCACTGTTACAGCGGTTCAGAAACGAACCGCTGTAACGTGATTTTTTATTTTTTTATTTTTTTCTGTTATAATTTCAGCTAGAGCTATATCCTTCCCACAAGCTCAAAATTCAACTCATCAATAACACATAAAACAAACCAATTGCTCAACAGAAACAACAAATTCAAATCCAAAATTAATTTCATTCACCAAATAATAATCTCTAATAATTACAAATAATAACGAGTTTACAATAAACCAATATAAACTAATCACTGCTTTTAAATCAAATAAAAATTTACAATAATTTTCAACTTACACCGCCGGCATATCAAAAGCGCATTTAAAAATGTATTGTGCCAATTCAGAACGTGCTTCATCAAGTTGCTCTATAGTGTAAGTGGCGTACTGACAATCAGCAAAGTACTGCAAGACAAATATTAAAATCCAACAAAAATGTTTAATAACTTAAAAGGGACATTAGAATTTGATTAATATTAATTAGGATTATGCATACCGTCGGTGGGATTATAGATTCTCCGTGTCTAATAATATCTTTCATGAATTTCATGACGAAGAACCCACAATCTATGGCATTTATTTGAATGGGGCACTACAAATTAAATTCAAATCAAAATTGTATTAGAACAAATAACTTTTATACGAATAATTTCTTGAAACTATAATTAAAATAATATAATTAAACTAACCTGTATACAACTCCATGTACAGGCCTTGTTTTTTGCTTTGATCTTTTGGTTGTTTTTATTTGCTCGAAACATCAAGACAGCGCTGTTAAAAACATCAAAAATCAAGGAAATATGTCAATATCAAGCAAATATATATATATGAAGTCTAGTTATAATATATATACTTTAAACTTAATATTAAATATAATATAATGGATACATTTAATTGAATGATAAAACTTACTGATTGATCATATCTTTCATATCATGTCTAGAAACTAGAAACTAGACACATAGGGCTATCCACACATATATCTCACATACTCAGTACATGTCTAGAAAAAAGCAGATTTGTATTCAAAGTTAGAGAAAAATCTGTCAATTTTCAAAACAGCTGTGCGCGTCTTCACGAGAAAATTCATAACTCATTGTGGAAAGCTCCGATTCATGAACCGTTTTCTTCATATGAAACTAGACACATAGGGCTATCCACACATATATCTTACATACTCAGTAGATGTCTAGAGAAAAGCAGATTTGTATTCAAAGTTAGAGAAAAATCTGTCAATTACAGCTGTGCGCGTCTTCACGAGAAAATTCATAACTCATTGTGGAAAGCTCCGATTCATGAACCGTTTTATTCATATGAAACTAGACACATAGGGCTATCCACACATATATCTCACATACTCAGTAAATGTCTAGAAAAAAGCAGATTTGTATTCAAAGTTAGAGAAAAATCTGTCAATTTTCAAAACAGCTGTGCGCGTCTTCACGAGAAAATTCATAACTCATTGTGGAAAGCTCCGATTCATGAACCGTTTTATTCATATGAAACTAGACACATAGGGATATACATACATATATCGAACATACTCATGAGATGCCTAGAACAAATCAGATTTGCATTCAAAGTTAGTAAAAATCAACTACAACATAATAACAAAAATCCACTATATAATTTATAAACCCCAATTAACATAACATGATATATATAACAATAATTAACAAATTAACATATAACCTACATTATATACATCACAAAATCAGAATTAACATAACATTAATATATAACAAACAAGAATTAACACATAACCTAAATTTAATATATACATAATATATATATATATATAACATAACATATATAAACATATATATATATATACCTATAAAGAGAGAGGAGGAGAGTGGTGGGTCACGGCGCGGCGGCGGCGCGGCGGCGGCGGCGGCGGCGGCTGCTCGGGCGGCGGCGGTTTCGGGTGGTGGTGGCGACGGGACGGGGGCGGTTTAGGTAGCTTGAGAGTGAGAGAGAGAGTATAGAGAGAGAGAGTAGAGTATAGGGAGAGAGATCGAGTAGAGAGATAGAGAAAAATCAAATGGGGCGGCGGCGGCGGCGGCGGTGGTGGAGACGATGGCGGGGGCGGTGGTGGAGAGTGAGAGAGATAGTAGAGTAGAGAGAGAGAGTAGAGTAGAGAGTGAGGGAGATAGTAGAGTAGAGAGAGAGAGTAGAGTAGAGAGTGAGAGATAGTAGAGAGAAATGAGGGGGAGAGCTCGGTTTTTGGGGGGAAAAAAGGGAGGGAAATTTTTTTTTTTTTTTAATTACGTGTTATAGCGGTTCGGGAACGAACCGCTATAACCGGTTTACCAATTATAGCGGTTCATTCCCGAACCGCTATAACTGGTATAAACCGGTCTACCAGTTATAGCGGTTCGGGAATGAACCGCTATAATTGGTTAAACCGATTATAGCGGTTCATTCCCGAACCGCTTTAAAAAAAAATTTTTTTTTTTTTTTTCTGTTCGCGCTATAATAGCGGTTTTTTATCGAACCACTATAATAGGTTCGAACTATTACAGCGGTTTTTTATCGAACCGCTGTAATAGGTTCCCGGTTAATATCCATTATAACGGTTCACTTATAAACCGCTGTAATAAGTCTCTCCGTTCAGCGGTTTTCCAAAAACCGCTGTAAAATGTGCGCTGTAACAGGTCTTTTCTGTACTAGTGTAAGTTCTTTTATGTGCGTTGATTCCTAACAACTGGTATCAGAGCACGGGTTACAGCGATCCGTGGGCGAATCAATGGCGTATGAAGATGGTAAAGTAAGAGTCGGGGAAAAAGCCTGAAAAGGTGACAGATACAGACTGAGAGTTGCAGGAGATGCTGCAAGTTCTGGGGGTTATCCCGTTGAATGTTAACGAGAAAACGTTGGAAAATCGTGGTGGCTCGTGGTAAGAAGTCGGGGACTTTGTATACTACGAGGAAAATCGTGGTGCCAGATGCAGAGGCAGAGATGCAGCAGCGAGAGCAGGTTTATGTTATCGGGTTAGGCAGATTCGCTGAGTCGGGGCAAGATGCGAAGCCGAGTTAGGCAGATTCGCTGAGTCGGGGCAAGATGCGAAAAGCCGGGTTAGGCAGATTCGCTAAGCTGGGGGCAAGATGTGAAGCCGAGTTAGGCCTTCACTGAGCTGGGGCAAGATGCGAAAAGCCGGGTTAGGCAAATTCGCTGAGCTGGGGCAAGATGCGAAAAGCTGAGTTAGGCAGATTCGCTGAGCTGGGGCAGGATGCGAAGCCGGGTAGGCAGATTCGCAGAGCCGGGGCAGGATGCGAAGCCGGTTAGGCAGATTCGCGGAGCCGGGGCAGAACGCGGAGCCTGGGCAGAATGTAGAGCCGGGGCAAATTCACGGAGCCGGGGCAGGATGCGAAGCTGGGTAGGCAGATTCGCAGAGCCGGGGCAGGATGCGAAGCCGGGTAGGTAGATTCGCAGAGCCGAGGCAGGATGCGGAGCCATGTAGGCAGATTCGCGGAGCCGGGGCAGATTCGCGGAGCCGTGCAAGATTCGCGGAGCCGGGTAGGCAGATTCGCAAAGCCGGGGCAGGATGCGGAGCCGTGTAGGCAGATTCGCAAAGCCAGGGCAGAACGCGAAGCCGGGGCAGATTCGCGGAGCCGGGGCAGAACGCGGAGTTGGGGTTTTGTTGGCAGATAGATCAGACATAGCTAGTGCAGTGGGAGCATTATGCAGATATGTGGGGGATCCGAGTTACCATTGAAAAACCAAAAGTGTTGGTGGATGGATCAAGACATAGCTCATGCAGTTGGCAGGGAGCAGATATGTGGGAAGATCCGAGATAGTCAACGGGAAAGTCTTTGGTGTAAGGGTGTCGCGAGACAGGTTGACCAAAGCAGAAAAGTCCTTGGTGTAAGGATGTCGTGAGACGGGTTGACCAAGGTGGTTATCCTCTAGTGAGGAGGATGGCAACGAAAGTTGCGGGGTTGTGAGACATGTTCCGGATCTTGGGAGTAACCTATATCCAAGGGTCAGTTGGACCGAGATGGATAAGTCACAGTATTCAGGAGTTGGTTGATCACCAAAAGAATAGGGTAGTGGCGAAGGTTCAAAGAAGGGGAACAAAGTTCACAAAGAGATTGTGCCTTCAACTTTGAGTTTGGTCTCCAAGTGGGATATTGATGGGTGTTGTGTGGAGACACAAATCAAAAAAAGGAAATGGATGTCATACATGACCTATGCATAACCTATCCATTGGCAAATGTCATGGATGACATATGAACCAACTTGCAAAAGAATTGATGGCCAAGATTAATGCAAAAGAATGGAAGGCATGGATTCAATCTTGTGGGCTTGGAAATTGCCTATAAATAGAGGGTCATTTCTTCATTTGTAAACACACCAACCAAAGAGAGCAAGAGAGAATAGGAGGCATAAGTGTGTAGTGAGTTAGGAGCAATTTATTGTGAGAGATAAATTGTGGGCTACGGGAAACATTTGTGGGTTTTTCTCTTGGGGAAATACAAAGGGGTTGGGAGAGTGTTCTATATAACTTTGAGAGTGGTTGTACAAGAGTGGTCTTCTTGAGTTTGTCTATAAACTGAAGTGTGTATTTTTGTACTGGTAAATTTCTCTCATAGTGGAATAACGGAAACTCTCGTGGACGTAGGCGGATTTTGCCGAACCACATAAACCTGTTGTCTCGTTTTCTTGCTTTGATTCTTACTTTTAAGTTCTTTTATGTGCGTTGATTCGTAACAGGTTCTCGAGTTGTGTGACAATTAGATGCATGTGACAATTAGTTGAATTGAAAGCAGTTTTCGAAAAAAATATGATATATATATATATGGCTGATGATAATTCCAGAGCAAGTCTCATATTGCCGGAGCAAATTTATTTTATTGACCATTTTACCCTTTCAAACATTTCATCTTTCATACGCCTTGAATTGCAGTCATGGCCGTCACCCTGAGTTCACCCAAAAATCTCCCATCCTTTGGCTACACCCAATCTAATACTATCAATGAAGGCTACTAGAAAGTCCAATCATTTAATTGAACTGTATTCTCCAATCAATTAAACAAATTCTTATTTTCCACGCACAATTAATTTAAAAAGAGGAAATCATAAAAAGAGAACTTTTGCAGCTGAAACTTTGGTGCAAAACAAGGTGAGGTAATGCTTTGTGTTGTAGGAGTGGTTGTTGCCTTGGGCTTTTTCTATTTTCAAGACAGATCTGGAAATGGGAAAGATGTGAAGCATTTAAAAATTTTAATGAGTGTATTTTTTATTTTTCTCGAAAAAGTTGATGACTGCAAGAGCGCTCGATCAGTGAGCTATGATGCATTCTTTCAAGGGTGGCTGCTTCTAGGCAAACCTCCTGGCTGTCTCTGCACCCCTACCTCCTTTATCATTGAGCGATCATTTAGGGGCTTTAGCTGGTGATCCAGGCTGTTTCCCTCTCGACGATGAAGCTTATCCCCCATCGTCTCACTGGCCGACCTTGACCCCTGTTATTTTGAGGTCAAGTGCAAGTGGGCCTTCACCTGTGATTTTAACGAATTCAAGATGATGTTATAGCGATATTCACTTTAGCCAGAATGCCTGTGAGGGATGGAAAAATTGGCTTCATACCTATTCATCATAAAAATAAAATAAATCAAAAACAAAAAATTGGAATAGACAAAAGCTGACAACGTTGGACAAATGAAGTATAATTTATCATCCACCATCATCACAAAGTTGACAAGATTGTGTCAGATTAGAGAAAACTCCGTAGGGAACTTGTATTATTGAGTAACATATTTATAGAGATACAAGTACTTGGTAAACAAGAAACCCTAACTATAAATAAGGAAAAGATAAATATAAGGAAACATAAAGAAACCTTAATTAACATAAATATTAGAAAGATATGGAAATATATTATATTATCTAACACTCCCCCGCAGTCAAAACGTGAGAGTTTAGAACGTTAAGATTGGACCAAAGAAATTCGGTCATAGAGAATTTGAGAAGAAGACGGCGACAAAGATAAAAGGTGGCGGCAGCCTTAAGAGGCGGCGGTGGCTCCAAGTCCTCGTTTTCCAAAGGTGAGCGGCGGCGATTAACAAAACTAAAGGCGGTGATTAAGCACAGCGGCCCACGGCCAAAGAGAGAAGGCGGCGGCATAAAATAAAAAGGCGGCAGCTTCAAGTTCTCATTTTTCAAGGGTGAGCGGCAGCAACTAACAAAACTAAAGGCAACGACGTCCAAAGGTGGTGCGGCGGCGGCTAAGCGCGTCGGCCCGCTGCCAAAGAGAGAAGGCGACGACAGCCATAGAAAAAGAAAAAGAAGAGAAAACGAGATAAGAGAGAAGAAGCTGGCAGCAGCGGCGACCAAGAGAGGGGGCAGCGGCAACGGCGGCCATAGGAGAATTAAAGAAAAAAAATTAGATAAAGAAAAACTAAACTAGATAAGGAGTGCCGGACGGGGACGGCGACTTGAGGATGGTGGCGGAAGCGAGAGATCGAGAAACCATAGCTCGAAGTCATGGCTCTGATACCATGTTAGATTAGAGAAAACCTCGTAGGGAACTTGTATTACTGAGTAACCTATTTATAGAGATACATGTACTTAGTAAACAAGAAACTCTAACTATAAACAAGGAAAAGATAAATACAAGAAAACATAAAAAAAACCTAAATTAACATAAATACTAGAAAGATATGAAAAAAATATAATATTATCTAACAATCCCCCGTAGTCAAAAAGTGAGAGTTTTGAACGTTGAGACTGGACGAAATAAATCAGGTTGAGAAGAAAATGGCGACAAAGATAAAAGGTGGCAGCGGCCTTAAGAGGCAGTGGCGGCGGCTCTAAGTCCTCATTTTTCAAGGGTGAGCGGCAGCATCTAACAAAACTAAAGGCGGCGGCTAAGCGCAGCGGCCAATGCCCCGCGGCCAAAGAGAGAAGGGGGCAGTATAAAATAAAAAGACGGCGGCTCAAAGTCCTCGTTTTCCAAGGGTGAGCAGCATCGGAGACATAAAATAAAAAAGAGGCTGCGGCGGCCGTAGGTGGCGGTGGCAAAAGATAAAAAAGGAGAGGTGGTGGCTGCCAAAGGTGACGGTGGCGGCGAAAGGATAAAAAAAAACATAGATAAAGGAAAACTAAACTAAATAAAGTGCGCCGGACAGGGACGACGACTACAGGGTGGCAGCGGAAGCGAGAGATCGAGAGATCATGGCTCGAAGCCATGACTCTGATACCATGTTAGATTAGAGAAAACCTCATAGAGAACTTGTATTACTGAGTAACATATTTATAGAAATATATGTACTTGATAAACAAGAAACCCTAACTATAAATAAGGAAAAGATAAATAAAAGAAAACATAAAGAAACCTAAATTAACATAAATATTCGAAAGATATGGAAATATATTATATTATCTAACAGATTGAAGAAAATGGTGTATGACATAGCATTTCCGGATTCAAAATACACAATTTGGAGTCCGAACAGTATAGGAAATTTTCTATATATAGCCGCTCAAATGAAGGCTTCAGCACAACTCACAAGTGCTTAGAAATCTTAGGCTATGTATGGTTGTGAATTCTGAAAATATTTTCAATTTTTGGATCACCAAAAAATGAAAATACACAGTCCAAGCCAAATTCAATAGAAAATGGTCAAATTTTAAATACACTACATATTCCCCTATATAACAACCAATCATTTCAATTTTTTCACAATATTTTATCATTAATTACACTATCCCACGATCCAATTAATTATCTTTCTTACTTTTTCATATTTTATATAATAAAAATTCCTATTCAATTTTTCAAATATTCCAATTATTATTATTAAATAATATTTAATAATATATAATTTGAAAAAAAATTGTGTGATTTAATATTTAATATTTCATATATATTTAATAATATGTGTACTTGAATTGAGAATTAATTGGTCATACTTTTACCAAAAGTATATACAATATTGTGTGATTTATAATTTCATTTTAATAATTTCGTTTGTTGTTTATTGGATTTTAAATTATACTTTTTTAGCTTCTCAATATTCAAATAAATACTATATCCAAACTCATATGTAATAGACTGAAATTAGTGCTACATAAACTAGTGGATCAAGCACAGGGGGCTTTTGTTCAAGGCAGGTCAATTGTGGATAATGTGGTGCTTTGCCATGAACTGGTTAGAGGTTATGGCAGGAAAGGGGTGTCTCCAAGGATGGTGTTAAAAGTTGACATCAGGAAAGCTTATGATACTGTTAGCTGGGATTTTTTAGAACAAATATTACATGCTTATGGGTTTCCCACTGCCTTGGTTAAGCTGATTATGGTTTGTGTTAGAAGTGTCAGATTCTCTATTATGCTCCAGGGAGAGGTATTTGGGAACTTTGAAGGGAAACGAGGATTAAGGCAAAGTGACCCCATGTCTCCTTAACTTTTTGTCCTTATAATGGATTATCTGACTAGGGGGTTTAGACAGCTTCATAGGGACCATGAATTTAAGTTTCATCCAAAAACTAAGCGAATTGGGCTCATCAATCTTTGTTTTGCGGATGATTTGATAATGTGTTGTAAAGGAGAGTTGGGATCAATAGAGAAGGTGAAAGGAGTGTTTGAAAAATTTTCAGTTGTTTCTGGCTTACATGCAAATCTGGATAAAAGCCAAATAATTTGTGGAGGAGTGAGTGAGGACAGGAAGGGAATGTTGTTGAGAGCTACAGGTTTTGTAGAAGGCTCACTACCAATGAGATATCTTGGTGTACCTTTAGTCTGAACAACATTGAATGTGAAGACATGCCAACCTTTAATAGAAAAGATTTTGAGTAGGGTGAATTCTTGTACAGTCAAATTTCTGTCTTTTGCTAGGAGAGTTTTACTCATCAAAGCTGTTTTATTTGGAGTACAAATGTATTGGGCACAAATATTTCCTATTCCATGTACAATGCTTCAGGAAATTGAGAAAATTTGTAAGTCCTTTTTATGGAGTGGCAAAGCCAATGGGAAATATCAAGTAGCTGTAAAGTGGCAGGATGTGTGTGGTCCAAAGGAAGAAGGAGGCCTAGGTATAATCTCGCTGGGCACATGGAATTTGGCAGCTATCTTCAAGCAAGTATGGAACATAGCGCAAAAATCAGATTCGATGTGGATAAAATGGGTCAATGCATATTACTTGAAATCTGAAACAATCTGGACAGTGCAAGCCAAGAGTAGTGATACATGGTTCTGGAGAAGAATGATTGGAATCAGAAACAGTTTCATGGATGCGATAGATGCGGTGCAGAATAAATGTCTTAGAGGTAAGTTCTCAATTCATACAACATATGAGCATATTCTGGAGCATCGTGATGAAGTGGAATGGAAGAATGTAGTGTGGGGAAAAGGGCCGGTGTCAAGACACAGGTTTATAGTATGGTTGGTTGCACAAAATAGACTTAAAACTAAGGACAGATTAAGCAAATGGGTGCAGAACATTGATGAGAAATGTGTGCTATGTGATGACAAGATGGAAACCCGGGATCACCTTTATTACCAATGTGAGTTTACAAAAGAAGTGTTGCATAGCTACTGGGATAAGCTAGGGCTCAAATGCAGAGGTACATCAGGGGAAGAGGTTATACAGTGGGTACGCAAGATAAGTAGAGGGAAGACAAAATTGAGTAGTGTGAAACGAGCTATGTTTGCAGCAATGGTATATTATATATGGCTAGAAAGGAATAGGCGCATTTTTTGTCGGGAAAGGAAGAATGGTAGGGAAATTGTAGATATAATCTGGAATGTGATGACGAGTAAATTTGAAATTTGAGATAGCCCAGGTATGCCTGGTGTAGTTATATAGTTGTGAAGATTAATACAAAGCTTATCGTTCCTAAAAAAAAAATATTCAAATAAATACCGACTGAATCTCGATTATTTCATTTTGGTACTAACGTGGTATTTAATAGAGTTGCCCACGAGCCGCGCTCGAGCCGAATCTCACCAAATTTCTCGGCTCGAGCTCGAGCAAGGATTTTTTGTAACATCATAGTATCTCATTATAAGAAGATGGAAATAAATTTGCCTCAATCAAATTGGAAATAAAATATTATATGTAAATGGAAAAAGAAATATAGAACTACTTATGCTCCAATCATATTTACAGATTTCATAAAATATTGCATATATATATGGACCACATCCTATTTTTATATTTGTCCAATGCGAACCGTATAATTACACTAACTATTATAAATATAGACGAGCAAAATTCAATTTTTTTGAACTTTTAAAATATAAAATTGAAAAGAAAACACGAAATGGTAAAAGGATAAAAATCTAAAGCTAAAAAGAAATGAACAGGTGACAAAAAAAAAAAAAACAACCAAAAATGAAGGGCCCCCCACCCCACCCCAACCCATGAACGCCGCCCACTGTCTGGGTGCCTTTTCTTTTTTTTGTCTTTTCATTCTATTTGTATAATATATATTAGAGCTATTAACGCTAATCATCCCCATGTCACGCAAAAGTTTTATTTTAGTCCCTCTTGTAAAAAAATTATCACTTTCATCCCTCATGGTCCTTTTTTCGAAATTCCGACCAGATTTTCCGGCTATCCACATATATATCATGCGCGTCTTCACGAGAAAATTCATAACTCATTATAAAAATCTCAGATTCATGAACCATTTTCTTTCCATGAAACTAGACACATAGGTCTATCCATGCATATATCGCACATAATCAGGAGACATCTAGAACAAAACAGTTTTGTATTAAAAAAATTAGCTAAAAATCTGTCGGAAATGATGCTTAGCTAATTTTTTAATACAAAACTGCTTTGTTCTAGACGTTTCCTGATTATGTGCGATATATTCGTGGATAGATCTATGTGTCTAGTTTCATGTGAAGAAAACGGTTCATGAATCTGAGCTTTCTTCAATGAATTATGAATTTTCTCGTGAAGACGCGCACAGCTGTCTGCACAGCCGACAAATTTTTAGCTAATTTTTTAATACAAAATTGCTTTGTTATAGACGTCTCCTGATTATTTGTGATATATGCGTGGATAGCCCTATGTGTCTAGTTTTATGGGAAGAAAACGTTTTATAAATCCGAGCTTTCTACAATGAGTTATGAATTTTCTCGTGAACACGCGCATGATATATGCGTAGATAGCCCTATTTTCGTGTGGGAAGCAGGAAAATCTGGTCGGAATGTCGAAAAAATGACCATCTGGGTACAAATTATGGACATGACGGATGAAAGTGATAATTTTTTTACAAGAGGGACTAAAGTGACACTTTTGCGTGACATGGAGGATGATTAGCGTTAATAGCTCTATATATTATATTATGTGTGTGTATATGTGTATATATATATATATACACACATATATACATATTCCTTTATTACCAACTCATAACATTATTAAAAAAAATATATTAATTTAATATCTTTTCCCCCATCATCATCACATTCATAACCAACTCAATCATAAAAATCAACGTTATATCACATCTACACTACTTTCAATCAAATTCTAAAAATACATCCAAACAAACAAATTAAGCCAACATTTTCACACGAATTTCTGTAATACACATTTTCCAAAAAAAACTCAGAATTCATTTCCGAAAACACAACTACACGGAGCCTTAGTTTTCATTCCTCATCCTGTATTCTCTCATATTCTCTTCAAACACTTCACATATTTACACTCATATTTGGAAGAAGTCTTTGATAATTAATATCTCTGTACTTCGTCTTTCAATTCCAATATCAAGATTATAGCCATATTGTCAAGATTCAATAAAGATTACAAATTTTCAGTAAGACCTTCTTCTACATTTTGAATTTATTTTATTGTTACAATATCTCTATAAATTTATATTACTATAATTTTGAACTTTAATTGTTGTTTTCATTATGTATCTTTAAATTTACATATTGTTTCAACAATGAACAATATATGTATTAATTCTTGGGTATATACACTTGGAAAAAAAGAAAGATGGTTTTTTTTATCTATCTAGAGATCGAAGGAAAACACCAAGAAGCAGTGATGCTGAAAAGTTTACAGGGTTTTACTGAGTTTTATTGTTAACTCTTATATGAATAGGTAATTAAATATGTGAAGATTAAATGATATCTATGTGTGTGAAAGTTATTGTCAATTTGATATTACCGAATATTAGTGGTGATGCGGACAAGTTTTTCATCTTATGATAGATAGGCTAAAGTTAATATGGGATACAACTAAATTGTGGTGCCTTCAAGTTAAACTGTCCAAAACCATGCTAAATAAACAGCTAAACTGTGAAAATGACAAAGCTGAGCTACCTGTCCAGGGGAATTGGGAGAAACTACTACAAATATTTTGATTTTTGTTCATATCACTTAGTGCTGAAATGCAATTTGTCATGGTAAAATGATTCCCACGGCTTGGCCTCGACTTTAGCCGTGGTATCTGCAAGCATGATCAAAACATTATCCATGACTTATATTGTCGATGTTTAGTTCATTACAAAACCATGACTTTTCATCCATGGTTAAAAGTGCTAGATTAGCATAGCATGCAGGGGCGGACGCCGTGTACGTGTAGCCGGGGGGCACATGCCCCCACTCAATTTTTTTTTAATATATACTTATTTTTTCGTTTTAATTGGTAAATTTACATTAGTGCCCTACTCAATTTTCAAAGGCCACCCTCAATTCCAATTCTATCTCACTCCCGGCCTCTTTCAGAAGATGAAAACTCGTAGAATACAGTGTAAAATGTAATTACTAATTATTGTTGATCATTTTGTATTAAAATATGGAAAAATTAAAATTTTCCTCCGTGAAGTTATAGTTAAAAACAGATTTGGTCCCTCATGTTTCAGGTTTGACACATTTAATCCTTCAACTTATAAATTTTGGACAAATCTGGTCCCTGCAGTTAATTTACTGTTTAGAACTAACGAAATCCCCCAAAACATTCAAAATTAGGGGTTTTTTAAGTTTCTCAATTAAATTAATATCAAAAAGTATTAAAATATCCAGAAAAATAAAAAAATTGAAAATTATTTCAAATTAATTTTAAAATTTATACAGAATCATCATAACTAAACAATGTAAAAAATATAAAAAATAATAAAATACCCAAAAAAAAAGTGAGAAATGGGTCTTCTTCTCCACCTACACCTGTACCTGTCCCCCACCCCAACATCAACTCTCTCGCGCACAGCTCGTCGCCGGCTTGCCCCACCTTCCGTTGCCACCCTTAGTCCTTCCCCCACCTCCCCTCATCGTCACCCGTTGTACTACCCAACCCTCCCGTGGCACACCAGCAACACACACACACTTCATTGAAGAACAGAAATATACACACATATATAAGTGCTACAACCTTGGGAGATGCCGATCTTGGGGGAGAAGGTCATTGGCTGAGCGATGAGTGGCCATAGGTGGTCCGTTTTGGGTGGGGAAGGTGGGTTGGAATATGAATACAGATTTTTTTATATGATTATTTTTTTAATATATTAATTCAAAATGTTAATTAATATATTATAGTTTAAAATATAAAATGTTTGTGATTTTTGCTAATTTTCCACTTGGCATGTTGGGATTTGCACATTTGTTAATTTTTTTCCAAATTGGCAACTTTATAATCCACCTAGGCAGATTCTGTTAGTTTTAAATGGTAAATTGACGGCAGGGACCACATTTGTCCAAAATTTGTAAGTTGAGGGACCAAGTGTGTCGAGCTTGAAACATGAGGGACCAAATCGTTTTTGGCTACAACTTCAGGGACGAAAACTGTAATTTTCCCGAAAAATATTGTTTATATTTATTTTTTATTTTGTTCAGTAAATTGTACCCTCAATGATCCAAATTTCTAGATCCGTCAGGTTTTTCTACAAGTTTAGTAAGCGGCACACCACGGGGAGGAAGGCAGCGATCGAGTCCAGCGGCGTCTTAATTTGGTCAATATTTTTGGCGGCAAAATGGCCTGGTGGAGAAGTTGAAAAAATATTTAATGTATTATTAAAAAATTGTCTAACCTTACGATATCAAAAAATCTGAATATCTGTCTTGTAATTTGTTTAATGTTCGAGTACATGTATCTCTTTGTACAACATTACACCGTCAAGTACATATGCTAATTATATTTAATTATTGTTAAATCGATTGACTAGTCGAGTACTCGGCACACTTGATATGTGTGCTTAATAAATGAAAGTTATTTAAATTAAAAAATGATTAATTGTATTATCTAGTACGTTTTTTTTATTTTTTGCTTTAATATGTGGTTAACATAGTTTTTACTTATTATTTTATATGAATAAGAGAAAATGAGGTGAAAAAAGAGCTTTAAAATTTTTGGGAGAAAAAAATGAGGAAACATGACGTGAGAGAGAGAAAAAAATGAGAAGTCATCAATTATTTTTAAAACACACCAAAAATAATTAATTTAGGGTGCTGGTGCCTTAAGAAAGAGCACAGATATATAATTGAGTCGGCGCCTTGGAGATTATTTAGAAGATCATTTGTAAACAAGTGGCATATGTTTACTGGTTGTAGCTGATATTTAGACAACTAACACGTACAGAACTAAAGTATATTCATGTTATGTAGGCAAATTTTCCAGATCAGGGACTTGAGAGAATTACTACACTTCAATTTGTATTGTTTCATAAGCCCATGTTTTTGCCGCACGTTTATATACTCTGATTCCAATTAACTCCCCAAGAGTTGGTCGAGTTAGTTTGGTGGGGTACTTCCTACCAAGGCAACCCGTTAACAATCTGCTCTGGGGACATGAGTTCACCGCACAGGGTTTTCCTAGTGCGGCTTTACCATTCATGTGGTTTGCGTGCTATTGCATGAGGGCGGGTTTTACCCAGAGCGCACCTTCGGGTAGCGTTTGCGGGTTCTTGTAAAAAAAATTCAGCCATTCTAAAATGTCAACTCAATAATGCTTAATCAGACGTTTCAGACGAAAGAATAAAATCTATGCTTCAAAATTAGAGGAGGTTATTGCTGCTGCTGCTCATATATCTGTATGTATGCCTCAGAAAGTGCGACCGTTTGGGGTAATGTTTCTGATACATGAAGATCCTGCATCTCATACCTGGTTTCCCGAGAAATCAAACATAACGATGAGAAATTTTCATGCTTTTAAATCATATTTGAATCAAAAAAGTATTCTGAATATTACCAGAGCTCATCTGACTTTCGCTGCACAAACGCTCTATAGGATCCTTCACCCGGTTTACCATCATGAACAATATTCGCAATTAAATCGTACTTCGACCGCAACCTCTCAGGCAAAGGGGTGCAATCCTTCAGTTCCAGATTCTTCAAAGGGAAATTAACTAAGACAACCGAAAAAGAAAACGGGTAAGAAAATATATAAAGAATTACACCGTCGATTGAGTACTCAGTCCTAAAATACAGAATCACACAAGCATACAAAAGAGGGAACTTTTCCAATGAAAGCATATGTGATTGAATTACATTCAGCTAAATTTAATTTCTGCATGATCGCTATTCGCTACTACGTTCGGGCCGTGAAAATTATGTGCCCAGACATGGACTACTTTACAAGCAATCCATGTCGACAGCAAGAAAAAGGGTCTGTTTTTTAACCAATATATTGCCATCAGCAGGCAAGCTAATTAGAAAGTGATATTTCCGGACTCACCAATGTACTCAAGGAAGCCAGTGAAGAATAGCAAAACAAACACAAGTTACTCAAAAAGCAAATTGCTTTTTAATAAAATTTAAATAAACACTTACCAAGGGTAGCATTTTTCTCCACAACGAAATTTTTTTTTGTAAACCGACGCATGTGGAGAATAAGATATTGGGGCAATTTGGCGACACGATATCTCATCCTTGCTGCTAAACGAGGACGCACAACTTCAACGATGGCCTTCTTCAGCATGTTGAAAGTTGGAACCTAGATATATAATGATTGGGTAACTAATTATTGCAATTTATAGTATATATATGTAAAGACTCGAGAGAAATACATATAGAATCATACAATCAAGAAATTACCTGGGGAATGATGTCTTGAAACAAAGGAGGAGGTGGCAATTCCAACCCAAGCATTAAGAAAGGCATTTTGCTCGGCTTGTTGTGGCTCTCTTTCACAACCTCTAGCTCACCCTGTAAAGTAAAAAAACATTCATGCATACTTTACCATTTTTCGCGAAAGGAATATATATAAGGGACAAAAATACATACATGTCCCACTGGAAATAGAAAAGAACCCGGAATTGTAAGGGGAAGAAAGTACGTGAAAGCACTCGTGAATGATGCTGCTACCCTTTTTTGAACTTTTAAGATCTCCATAAAATGTTTCAGGAAGGCTGGACATAAATTCAACCGGACATGAACCTATTTGGAAACGATTTTTAACCGCCTGCAGAAATTCATGTGGACTCACCTGCAATATCCTCCGATCAGCATATGTAAGTCGACAGCCAAAAAGAAAAATGTGTCATTAACAGTTGGATGAAGGATCAAACCTGTCCTTTGAAGTTCCTTGCATGCCAGATCTTTCGTGTGAGCTCTCCATAACGATGAACAAGTTGGGATTTGCAGTCTTGGTAGTTCTCAGGAAGAAGAAAGAAATTCCTCAACGGAGTAACACGCATCAAAGATTGAATGGTAACATTAACAAAGTCGGGCGCCTCTTTGATATTACTTAACCCCACCTATAAAACATTTCAAATGGCAAAATACAGAATAATGAAGATTTTAATTTCTGGATGCATATCAAGAAGACAAGGATCAATATATTAACAAACACGAAATTAAGACCCAATAAAATACCATTCCAGGAAGATAATAAGAACCATCAAGCGCCCAGGACCATTGCCGATTCGCATCAAGCTGACCGACTTGCTCTGTTGTAAGCCTGCGCAATATACAACAAAAAATCAAACAATATACACGAATAAAATATCAAAAGAAAACATCAATTTTCAGTAATAAAACCAGCAAGTTAAGATAAATTATAAGTCCTCCTCTATGTGAATGCAAGCACAAGCAAATAAATTGTAAAACAAAGCAACGAAGGGAGAACGTAATATACATATATATATATATATATATATATATATATATATAGACACACCTTGGGTTGAGGACATGCCGAATGTCATCCAGGGAAGGGTCAATAACTTCATATCCATCTGGAAGACAGTAAAATCTCTCTGTTTCAAGGTGAATGTAAACACGGTGGCCAGCTTCAATACTATGTGTAAGTGCAGAAAATCCCTCTTTTCTTCCATGATAATACTTCCCACAAACCAAACATGCATAAACATCGACGTTCCGACCAGTTAAGGAGCATTTTTTTCACAAAGTCGAAATCTAAACACTGCAAAGATACAATATAGGGACTAATTAACGGATAGAAACATGATTGTGTAACACCAAAGTACATTATATATATATATATATATATATATATTGATATTGCAATAAATACAATGATGATGTTTTTATGTAATACCTTTCTATCGACAGTATCAAGAAACGGGCAGTCCCTTGTAGTGCCATTATTATTTACAAGTGCATTCGGTGAAGACAGCTGAATTAGCTTCTGCTGCCTCTTTGCGGCAGCCCCCTCTTCTTCTTCTCTTTTAGTTTCCATCTATCTGATGGCGCAACAAAATAATTATATTAATCCCTGCATATCTGATAAAACTTCAACGTCTTTCCCTAATAAACTCGTTCTACCCCTAGAAACTAGGAAATAAACTGAACTTACAATAACTGAAATACATAATTAATATCTACCCATTGCACGGTTCTACTAATCATCTATGATGCACGGACACTGACATAGTGGCACTGACACGATACGATACCGATACGAGGCACGGCATTTTTCAAAAAATTAGGTCTCAACACGGTTCCGACACGAAATCATAAATTAGATATTGATTTTAATTTCAATATAATTTGTTAAAAAAATAAACTATAAAAATGTTGTTTACTTGTTTATTGTTAAATTTTGTATTTTGTATTTTTTTTTTTGCTTCTTTGTAAATTTCTATATGTTTGAAAAAATTCAACTACTTATCAACAATAAGTCAATAACGAAGGCAAAACAAAAATATAAACAACCACAAATCATAAGCAATTACAAATACAAACAAAGTATCAAATGCTCAAAAATTAGAATTAGGATTTTTGAAGTTTTTCTATTTACAATTGGAACTCCACACTTATCAAATCTCTTAGGAAAACTGTCAACCTTGTCATCACCGTGTCGGACACGTATTTGATCGTGTCCGACACAGTGTCCAAATTGCTTTTTTATTTTTTAACTATGGACACATATTAGCCGTGTCCGACACGTGAAGTAGGCGCGTCAGAGGCCTATCATGTCCGACACGAACCCTGGGATAATTTTTGAAGTGTCTGTGCTTTATAGCTAATAATACTGGAAATAGGAAACTAATTTATTTACATAATATTAAAAAGTGTAATCTGTGATGGGATTAGTGTGGAGACACAAATCAAAAAGGAAATGGATGTCATACATGACCTATGCATGACCTATCCATTGGCAAATGTCATGGATGACATATGAACCAACTTGCAAAAGAATTGATGGCCAAGATTAATGCAAAAGAATGGAAGGCATGGATTCAATCTTGTGGGCTTGGAAATTGCCTATAAATAGAGGGCCATTTCTTCATTTGTAATCACACCAACCAAAGAGAGCAAGAGAGAATAGGAGGCATAAGTGTGTAGTGAGTTAGGAGCAATTTATTGTGAGAGATAAATTGTGGGTTACGGGAAACACTTGTGGGTTTTTTTTTTGGGGAAATACAAAGGGTTGGAGAGTGTTCTATATAACTTAGAAAGTGGTTGTACAAAAGTAGTTTTCTTGAGTTTGTCTATAAACTCAAGTGTGTATTTTGTACCGGTAAAATTCTCTCTTAGTGGAAGAACGGAAACTCTGGTGGACGTAGGCAAATTGCCGAACCACGTAAATCTGTTGTCTCGTTTTCTTGCTTTGATTCTTACTTTTAAGTTCTTTTATACGCGTTGATTCCTAACAACTGGTATCAGAGCATGGGTTACAGCGATCCGTGTACGAATCAATGGCGTCTGAAGATGGTAAAGTAAGGATAGACAAGTTCGATGGAAAGGATTTCGGATTCTGGCGGATGCAGATAGAGGACTATCTGTACCAGAAGAAACTCCATGAACCGTTATCGGGGGAAAAGCCTGAAAAGATGACGGAGGCAGACTGGGGGTTGTTGGATAGGCAAGCTCTTGGGGTTATTCGGCTGACGTTGGCGAGAAACGTAGCGTTTAACATCCTGGAAGAGAAAACCACGGCGGGTTTGATGAAGGCACTGTCCAACATGTATGAGAAGCCATCCGCGTCGAATAAAGTCTACTTGATGAGACGTTTATTCAATCTGAGGATGACGGAGGGAGGATCGGTGGCCAATCATATCAACGAGTTCAACGTGATCATCACTCAGTTGAGCTCGGTTGATATCAACTTTGAGGACGAGGTAAAGGCCTTGATTTTATTGTCTTCATTGCCGAAAAGTTGGAGTGCGACGGTAACTGCTGTGAGCAGTTCGTCTGGCCAGAGAAAATTGAAACTTCAAGAAATTCGGGATCTGATTCTTAGCGAGGATATTCGCCGGAGGGAATCAGGAGAACTCACATCTGCTGCATTGAGTGCGGAAAGCAGAGGGAGAGGTTTTCAACGAGGTGGTCAGAATGGCAGTGGTCGATCCAAATCAAAGGGGCAAGGGAAATCAAAACCGGGCAAGGATGCTGAATGCTGGGGCTGCGGTAAGGAAAGCCATTACAAGAGGGACTGTCCAGAAAAGGCGGGTCACAGTCATAACCGGGAACATCAAGCAAACGCAGCTGCAGACGATGTCGGAGACGCGCTGGTTTGTTGTGTTGATAGTCCAGTTGACCAATGGGTACTGGATTCAGGTGCGTCGTTCCATGCTACTTCGTGTAAGAATTATCTAACAAATTATACTTCTGGAAAATTTGGAAAGATATTTCTTGCAGATGACGTACCCTTGGAAATTGAAGGAAAGGGTGATGTCATGATAACGACGACACAGGGAATACAGTTGAAACTGGAGAATGTCAGGCATGTTCCTGGGTTGAGGAAGAATTTGATCTCGATGGGTCAAATTGATAGTGATGGTTTTACCACAGTGTTTGGTGGTGGTGCATGGCAGATCACTAAAGAAAATCTGGTGGTGGCTTGTGGTAAGAAGTCGGGGACTTTGTATACTACGAGGAAAATCGTGGTGCAAAATGCAGGGGCAGAGTCGCAGAAGCGAAGGCAGGTTTATGTTGCCGGGTTGGGTAGACATGAAGCCAGTGGGAGCAGTTGCATTGCTGGAGGCAGATCCGTATAGTCCGAGGTCAATTGGGCAGACTCGTGTTGCCAAGAGGGCGGAAGAACGAGCAAGTCAGGGACCAGGGGGAGGCAGAGTTACGGAGGTATGACCACGTGGATAAACCATGAAGGCAGAAAACGGGGCCGAGAGGGGTTGATTGTGGAGCCGGAAGTCATGGGGGCAGGATGCGAAGCCGGGTAGGCAGATTCGTGGAGCCGGGGCAGAAAGCGAAGCCGGGAAGGCAGATTCGCGGTGCCGGGGTTTTGTTGGCGGATAGATCAGACATAGCTAGTGCAGTGGGAACATTATGCAGATATGTGGGGGATCCGAGTTGCCATTGAAAAACCAAAAGTGTTGGCGGATGGATCAAGACATAGCTCATGCAGTTGGCAGGGAGCAGATATGTGGGAAGATCCGAGATAGTCAACGGGAAAGTCTTTGGTGTAAGGATGTCGTGAGACAGGTTGACCAAAGCAGAAAAGTCCTTGGTGTAAGGATGTCGTGAGACGGGTTGACCAAGGTGGTTATCCTCTAGTGAGGAGGATGACAACGAAAGTTGAGGAGTTGTAAGACATGTTCCGGATCTTGGGAGTAACCTATATCCAAGGGTCAGTTGGACCGAGATGGATAAGTCACAGTATTCAGGAGTTGGTTGATCACCAAAAGAATAGAGTAGTGGCGAAGGTTCAAAGAAGGGGAACAAAGTTCAGGAAGAGATTGTGTTTTCAACATTGAGTTTGGTCTCCAAGTGGGAGATTGATGGGATTAGTGTGGAGACACAAATCAAAAAGGAAATGGATGTCATACATGACCTATGCATGACCTATCCATTGGCAAATGTCATGGATGACATATGAACCAACTTGCAAAAGAATTGATGACCAAGATTAATGCAAAAGAATGGAAGACATGGATTCAATCTTGTGGGCTTGGAAATTGCCTATAAATAGAGGGCCATTTCTTCATTTGTAATCACACCAACCAAAGAGAGCAAGAGAGAATAGGAGGCATAAGTGTGTAGTGAGTTAGGAGCAATTTATTGTGAGAGATAAATTGTGGGTTACGGAAAACACTTGTGGGTTTTTTCTTTTGGGGAAATACAAAGGGGTTGGGAGAGTGTTCTATATAACTTAGAAAGTGGTTGTACAAAAGTAATTTTCTTGAGTTTGTTTATAAACTCAAGTGTGTATTTTATATCGGTAAAATTCTCTCTTAGTGGAAGAACGGAAACTCTGGTGGACGTAGGCAAATTGCCGAACCACGTAAATCTGTTGTCTCGTTTTCTTGCTTTGATTCTTACTTTTAAGTTCTTTTATGCGCGTTGATTCCTAACAATCTGCAGTCCAATAAGGCTTTTGGGCCGTTGAGTATGTTCGTATCGTTGCAATTTGATTATTTAAGGGAAGAGTGAGTGAGGTGGAGTTTGTTTCTAATTCGAATTTGGTATGCTGGTATGTTACTTGATACATTACTCTTAATTTTTATAATTTCCAGTTTCTATACTTATTGTTGATTACTTTTAGTTTTATTTATGAGTATTGTTTTAGTTATTGATAAAATTTTGTGGAGTTGATTATTATTTCAGTCATAATGAGTTCTAGAGAACATCTTGAAAATATAATTTTATTTCGATAAAATAGATAATCTACCCATTCGTTATTTTATTATTTAGGAAAAATTATTAAAAAACCCCATAAAACAAATATTTGTATCCAAAAAACCCTAAAAATTATTGTTCTTCTAAACTACTCATTCCACCATCTTTTCATTCCAAAACCCCCAAAAAATGTTAATAAATTTATGGACTTAGTCCCTTAGTCTTCTAAATTAAAAATTTCATTGTAGTTTCTTGTAGAAATTTATTTATTTAGACCTCTATATTGATAATCATACTAATTGATTTAAACTTAAAATTTCAATTTTTTAAGTTTTTAAAATTTTTTGAAAAATGTATTGTTAGAAAGTTTTAAAAATGAGTTTTGAGATTGAATATCTTCACGAGTTTGGGATAGAGAAATTTTTATTGGGGAGGGGAGGGGGTTTACACAATTTTCTTATGTTTTTCACATGATAAACTCAATACTATTCTATTTAGTATATTTAGTGGTATTTTTAATAATGTTTTGTTTTTAACATCATTTTCAAAGTGAAAAGATCGTAAAAAGTATCCATTTTTTTTAAAATTTATCTTGCTACAAGAAATTCTACAAAATGATGTAACCTATAGCAAACCACTAGAGATTAAAGAATAATATATACAAAACTATTTTATATAAAAAAGAGAAAAAATTATAATCACTTGATCTATTTCTTTGTAACTCATTAATATTCCATATTTTATAATAAGAAGATAAAATTGTGGTTTATGAATATATTTTGTTAATGAGAAGTTTAGTTTGATAGAAATCCACAAACAAATACAAAATTCTAGTTGTACACTACTCTAATCTATGTTCTTAATTTAAAACCGTTGCAACTTTTAATTTTAAGCTAATTGAAATTATAAATAGTTAGCTTTTATTTTAATTTTTTATTATTTGAGAACATAGAACATTTAAATTGATACTCATTTGTTTATCAAATAATTTAAACCTTAAAATTGAGCAGTTAAATAACATACGATACAAATCTATTTTTATTTGAAGGAGATACATATCTAATTTGATTCAAAAATTATGTATTTAATCAAGTCACTTCTAACTACTATCTCATACACAAAAAAATTTACTTGAAAGCTTTAGTAGTTCAGCTATCTAATTGCAAGATATATGTCCCCGGCCTAGCTTGAGCCTCTTGTCATCATGGTAGCCCCATCTGTCCAAAATATTTAATTAGAATAGAAAGCAAAACAATATCACATAACATCAACAAAACGTGCAATTGAATTGAATTGAATTTTTCTCGATTTCTCAAAATACCCCATTTTTGTTATATTATATTGTAGAAGGTAACAAAAAATATGAATTTACAGTTAGAAAGCAAATAAAATGATTAATCCCATCCTTTTCATGTTTAATATATAAAAAAAGGGGTAAATTCTAAATAAATGTGCCTGGGTTTAATTTTAGCATGAGGTATTAAGGAATAATACTTCCTTTTGTTCAAATATTTTTTTCTTCTTTCAATTATGTGTTCCTTATGAATTCTCTAATAATTTTGGGGGATTATTTAATATCTATATATGGTTATAACCAACGAATTAAGTAATCAAAAATAAAAAAATAGTAAATGACTAACAAAGTAATCTCTTTTTGTTCAAATTTTCTTTTTTGACTTTTTATGTTTATGAAATTCAAGTGAAAAATGGATCAAAACCTTTAACAACCACATCATATATTTAGCGTCATTTAAGACTCTAATATTGCCTCATTATAAAGAGGAATTAAATTTTTTGTATTAAGAAAAGAATCTTATGGAATCAAGAATTAATTCAATCACCTACATCATATAAAATTAGTCAGTATTTCACAAACTATTAAATTCATATTTGATGAAAAAAAGTGTGCAAAGTATTATAAGCGAAATGTAAACAACATAAGAATTTATTTATAGTATGACTTTAGCTTTCTTAATCTAGAAGAGCAGAAATGTCACAAACCACAAAACATTAAGCACTTATTATATTAGTTGTACTGTATCTTTTCTAATTCGAGCTAGATCAGTATGATTATGTAGAGTACTGTATTACTTACTTAATTCACCTTATTATTTCAGTATGCTGCTTATCTAGGGTTAATCTATGTCACGTCCGGGTCGCAAGTCTATTTGGAATTGAGATTGTCTTAAACCCATCGAGCACACCCTGAAATTAGTTTGAAGCTTTTTTTTAAAAAGGGATATTAAATGGCGCCGCCTTAGGTTCTTTGATCAATGCTTTTATACGTTCTCAATTTTCCACTCTTTATTCTAGAGGTTTGGGCATCACATTACCCCTCATAAGAATGTTGAAGGTGTCTGCGGGCGCGAAGTAGCGCATCTCATATGCATTGTCTAGTATCCACCTTTTTGGGGTCAATGCACTTATTGGGCGATACTGAGATATAGGGCCCTGTATCTCGGTATCGGATGTACCGTTACTGCGATATAGGGGCCCTATATTCGAGTATCGGGCTACGAGACTTTGATACATGGGTCCGTATCGCTGTATCAAAGAGATATTTGTGTCCCATTTTGGTGAATACTGCGATATGGTGACCCATGGTTATATATATTTGGTGCAAATTACACCAATCCCCTTCAAGTATCTGCGTATCACCTGATAGACCCCAACAACTTGAGGTTTCCAATATACGGCAATACAGGGGTTCAGTATAGTATAATCGTGGTATGCCGGTACAGCGATAATAGCCCTCTATATGAGGATCCAATTAGTTAATATGGATATACTGGGTCCTATATTGCAGTATTCACCAACTAATGGAAATTAAAAAATTAAAAAAAATTAAAAATTGCAAAACAAATCGCACCATGGTGCTGTTTCGCTCCCCGGTCCCACCCACACACGATTCGGGCGATTCACAGGGAAATCGAAACGCAAACATTCGTTCCTTCCATCAACTCATTCTTCCATCAAATCCCCGGCCCATCTACCGTACCTACCCAAGACGCTCCGCTCCCTCCGCTATCATCCATCAATCACCGCACACCACAACGTCTCCTCATCAGCTCACTCTTCGAGTCAAGGTTAAGTATGGGCTTTTCTAAATGTTGTCGTGTTTTTTGTTGTGATTAGCAGCATTGCAATGGTGTTTCTGTTTTTGAATTAGTAATACAATTGTTGGGCCTATATTGTTTGTTAATTAATTGCTAGAATGTACATGCCTCCACAATGAAGGCAAGGTGTTCGATGAATTGATTGATAGAGATTTTGTTGCTTCTTTGTGGTTAACATTGGGTGTATTTGATATAGAATTGCAAAGTGATATGGGCATGCTTCTTTGCTAAATTGTTACTAGAATGAAGATGCCTAATTAATGAACGCAAGGTGTTCGACGAAAACCCCATACAAAAAACACGTTGCCCAATTCTAGTTGTGGTTGATTGATAATCTTGTAGTTTGTAGTTAATGAAATATACTCAAATTTGTGATATATTTCATGTTTTATATGCAAGTGTCCATTCATTGTCGACTAAAATATGGGCCGAAAAGGGCTCGTACCGCCGAGACACCCAGTACGGCCGATTTGGAGATTGTACCCTCAACCGTTGATAGTAGTAGCCCCCCACTTTTGATGAAATACCCAAAAGTCAAGAATCCCACTTCTAAATATGCAAAACTGATGAAGTTACCCTGTTATCCCTCGCGCACATGGATCCTCATGCTATGCAGGCGATTGATATCAATTTGAGTGATTTTCGTGCAAAGTTGGAAGTCATGGGTTGGCAGGAACTAAATTTCATGGATGAACCGGTTACAACCGCTCACATGCGAGTTTTTAAGCACCTTCCAGTATGAAGATGATACAGCCCGATTTAGAATCGCAAAAAACACTATGAGAGTCAAAATAGGAGATCGCGGATATATTTGGTTGGCCGATTGAAAACACCGAGTCCCTACTTGAAGCGGATGAGGATGCATTTTGGCAGGGAATTACTCGACTACCTAATGAGATTTTCGGGACGCACGGCTAAGGCCACGGATATTGTCGACTATTCTCTCCGGTATTTACACCGAATCTTGGCATTCACACTTTTTGGGGCGAGGGTGTAGCGGAAAAGTATCCACAAAAGAACTTGGAGTTTTGTGGTGTTTTCAAACCGAAACGTGCAGACTTGACGAAAATTTTATGTGAGAGATTTGTTCAAGTGTCGAGACAGGAGAAGGCCAACTAGTAATGGGGGACTTATTACCGCATTGCCGAGCGGATCGGGGCATTCGATAGAACTACACAAACAAAATTCCTATTGAGGGCCCGATGACAGTTTAAGAACCATCTCGCCGGTATGCACCTTCTGAAAAAGAATCCAGCAGGATTCGGTTTCATCCGAGTGCCGCACCCCCGGGAACGGAGTGATGCGGCAACAGAGGTTGGTACTCTCAACCCCTCCAGTTCAAGATCCACCAACGAATACTGCAGCAGGCACCTCACTAATTTCGACCGTCTTGAGTCTCAATTCGCCGTTCTCGCACAAAATCAAACCGAGTTGATGAGAAATCAACAGAGATGATGAGACAATTATCTGAGTATTTCATGTTGTCAATTTTGAACCACCCCCGCCTCCATCAACATGACCAGCACCCTTTTTCACATGTTCATAATGTTTACGTAGTTGCATTATTCAAGTGTATGTTTAAGTGCTACAAAATTTCCGACCTTTTTTGAATATATGAACATATATGACTGACTTTTTTTTAGTACGTATGTTGTGAATATATGAACAAAATTAGAACTACACAATTAACACACGATTAAACATTACACACAAAGTAAAAACACTCCGTAAAAATAAAATATTTTACACAAACGCCGAAATTGTCTCAACTGGTAATGAAAATTACTCAATTAACAATTAAAACTACATTTTCATCAAATGCGATCACATTCCACACCAAACGCCTCTCCTCGCTTTCAGAGTTGCTCGGATCGATGGAATCGTCAAAATCATCACAGTCATGTTGTTGCTTCACTTCATTGTCTCTCTCTTCCATGATGACACTCAATAGCTGAATCATTTCATTTTCCTCGATATGTTTTCTAGTAGCGTTGGAAAGTCGGGGATGCGAATCCATCAACGTTACTAACTCTTTCACCTTGTCTCTGAAAATGAAGTACAAGCAAGAATCATTACATGCGTCAATTTTTTCCTTATAGGATCTGCGTTTTCAGGGGCTTCTCAATTCTGCTATGCACCATAGGGCCCCTCACAGTATCCAGGAGGAAGCAAGCTGCACATTACACTCAAACTAATCACAAATTTCGTTATTAAATAACATATCATAATAGATTCTATTCTAAATACTACCTGCGATAAGGATCACACACAATTCTTTACTTTACACACAACATACAATGCTGTCTCATATTGTGCATATATACAATCGTTTTGTTGGTCATAAATTAATGTTCTACACGACTCCGTCCCCGTTTCTGAGAACACCACAGCGGCCAGTAACTCTGTGACCTCTGACCTCAGTCTTGTCCGGTAAAAACAGGATTCACAATCCCCGGGTTTTCACAATTTGTCACAGCACAGCAACCAACAACTCCACATAGCTTCGTCCTATCATTTTAAAAACGACAACAAACATACCCTTTAAGAAATGAACTTCTATATGCAACACGTACATCCGGACAACATTTCATATTCTTAACTTATCAAAATACTTTTGATTACCTATATTTTTGTGTCTCTAGTAAACACAAGAAATGACTAATACGAAAACGAAACATGGTATCAATCATCATAATAAAAAGACATGTCTTAATAACAAAAGCTTCTTACATTACGAGGGCAAAATGAGGTGGCAGCGGCGTAACGATACGGAGCTTCTTAAATATATGCAACCAAAAACAAGACCAAAACATAAGAAAGGATTAGAGAAAACAAGAGTTATTGCAATGACGGATTTGGTGTCTAAACTAGTTTGTACAAGCAATTAATGAAAACATATATAAATATTTTCAGCCTAAACACATTAGGCCACGTGTATTACACCACACCACATTAGAGGTGCAAGGTTTGATCAAACTAAAACCAAACTTTCAAGCTACTCCAAAAAATGAACTTCTATGAGCTCAAAATCATTCAAATTTCAACATTACACACTCAATTGAAAAAGGATCGAACCCGCTACAGGAATAACAGACAAAAAATATCATGACTATATAAGATTATAGATCACTTACTCACGATTGACGGGATGGGGGCGGGATGGACGTCTACGGTGCAATGATGAGACCGATTTTATGTGAAAGATTTGAAAGCTTGGAAAGTTTTTTGCAATGAGGAAATAAGGGAGGAAATAAGTGGATGACAATAAAAAGGCTGAAAAAAATTCGAAATTCAATTGGGCGGGAAAATGAAATTTGGGCGGGAAATTGAAATTTGGCCCAAATTTCGTCGGCACAATGGTGCCGACTAGTCTGCCTAAGGCAGAGTACTCGGCACCGTGGTGCCGAGTGCTCTGCCTAAGGAAGCATACTCGGCACAATGGTGGCGAATTTTCGGCACCCTGGTGCCGAGTACTCTGCCTAAAGGCAGCATTCTCGGCACCCTGGTGCCGAAAATTCGCCACCATTGTGCCGGACAATTTTTTTAATATTTTTTAACCAATTTTTTGTTTTCCATCACTTTTCACTATTACACAATATTTATTCTTTCTCATAGGCCCTTACCATATATATTCTTAAGATTTTATAGTTCAAGGTTTAGGGTTTAGTGTTTACGGTTTAGGGTTTACAATACAAAATAAATATATTTTGTAGACGGAAAAATGAATATATTATTATTATCAATCATAACGAACTACGTCTGATTCGAGTTTTAGACCTTTTAAACATTACTTAAGTAGTTATAGTTTATCACAATCTATGAATTCAAATTGTTAAAATTACATATGTAGCAATATCCTGTAGTTAAGTGCCATATGATATATATATATATATATATATTTATATTGGGGAACACAAATCTCAATTAAAACAATTGTAACTTCAAATGTATATATATATATTACAATGTTGAGCTACTAATGTCTCTAGTGAAAGAATCATCAAATAAAAAATACAAATACACAATACAAACAAATTCTTTAGAAGGTTGAGGGATCTTTCACACGTTTTTTGTGGCTTTTTCCTTTTTCTCCACCAGATTGATATCGTAGTTTTCGAATCGCTCCACATTTTTCTACGCAAGAAGGAGCTTCAACAACATTTTCCTCTATTTCAGCGGGGATGATCCACTCAGACGGCTCACTAGGGACGGGGTATATTGTTCTAACATAAGCCAAAGCCCATGTTTGTTTCAAATAATATTTAGAGATTAAATTGAGAAGGCCATCATCATCCCCTAAACCATTATATGCCGAAATGGCGTGCGCGCACGGGATATGGTCAATGTCAAAAACCCGGCAAGTACAATTTTTTGCTTGCAAGTCAACAAAGAAAGTTTCGCTGCCACACTCAACAATGTACTCCCCTGTGCACTTATTCAAGATGCGCGTTTTAAAGAAAGTGGATTGTTTCTTCCTTGCATGCATCGTTCTCTCGACTTCCGGAGTGAGATTTTGTGACAAGGACCCGGCTGCAGCTTCGTTACGGTGCTTGTTGAACCACAACTTCACAATTTCATCCAACAAAAGAATCAAAGGATATGACCTCGCAGTACTCAACACAGCATTAATAGACTCCACTCCGTTCGTTGTCATAATATTGTATCGTGCACCATTAGAGTAATAACGAGCCCAATGATCTTTCACAACAAGTGTGTCTTTAAGATACTCATGGTACTTAAGATTTGAAACCGGCTGTCTTGTTTCGAGGTCACTAAAGAGTCTTTCAAATTCGGGCTCAGTATATGATTCAGCGCAAACAATAAACTTCGTCACAATGTGATCCTTTGCCTGCTTCTTTTGCTTAAGGCCCCTACCGGTAGAAACATAGTTCTTAAGATTTTGGGATATATGATAGGTACAGTATCCATGGGAAGACCTTGGGTAAACTTTCTGAACGGCATTTTTAATAGATGCATGCTTATCAGAAATGATGACCAAATCGTCAGAATCGGGTATGACATCCCGAAGTTTCCCCAAGAACCAAATCCAAGTTTTATCGCATTCTTTACTTACCACGCCAAACGCAAGTGGATACTGATGTTTGTTGCCATCTTCCGCAGTACAAACAAGTAATACTCCATTATACTTGGTCTTCAAATGTGTGCCGTCAATAACAAGAACTTTCCTCATGGATGCAAAACCTTCAATGCAGGCTCCCAACGCAAAGAACAACGACTGGAAAATGTTATTCGCATCCTTACGCAAATGAGTAACCGTGCCCTCATTCACTTTCTCCAACATATACAAATATCTAGGAAGCATCTCATAACTAAGCCCAGGATCACCCCTAATAGAATCTCTAGCAATGTTTCTACCACGCCTAGCTTTGTAGTAAGAAACGTCAATGCCACCCTTATTCATCATTTCCCCTATTACCTTTGGAGGTGGGGCGCTTAACTGACATGGGAAAGTATTTAACAAAAATCCAACAACCGCTCCTGAAGAGCTCCTTTCACGGCGCTTTAACAATGTAGGGCGGCATGTATGGATGTTATTATGAGTTCGCAATGAGAAAAACGGGGACCTTCCAGTAATTGCCGCACGAATACTCCACTTGCAATCAGGGATTTTACATTTATATGCCAAGGCTTTTTTATTCGACTTAGCTACTACAACATTGAAACATAACTTAAGCGCTGAATTGTTAACCAAGTCTTTCACCTCTTCCTTGCTGGTGAATTCCTGACCAATCACAAGATCTAGACCATCATCAAAGCTGAAGGTTCCAATACTCTTTTGGTCACTAGCTTCATCTATGAAATCTGACCGGTGGATGGGATCAGAGTGAACTTTGTACGAACATTGGGTGGAAATAAAAGAAGCGGCTGCATCACGCCTTGACTTCACTTTTTCAAAATAGTGGCTTGCATAGGGCTTTGCATTCACATTTTCCACACAGGGAGAAGGACTAGAAAGTGGATTGGAGTAGGATTTATAAGGACTGGTTGCATCAGGCATTGAGTTCTCATTGTCCACATTATAATGAGGACTCGATGGTGGATTGGGTTTAAAAGGAGTGGGTGCAGAGGCTTTCGATACGGGCGGGGAGGTGGGCTTGCTTAAAACAACACCAGGCCGACCAGGGGCAGATATATAATCATTCACTAACTCCTTTTCAAAATAATATTTCTCATTCTCCATCTGAATCTCATTTTCAAACTTTATTTTTTTTCCTTCAACATCTTTCATTAAAAGCTCCACATGTAGAATGCTTCGCCTTTTCGTCACTGGACATGAGTCCACCAAATAATGCTTCACGTCAATATCGGTCTCGATGTATACCGGATTACCAACGTTACAAGAGGATGGAATGTAACTTACTACAACTTCATAATTCTTCCATTCAAAAGGAGCAAATTCAAACATGACTTGGAAAAATCGCAGCCGTGTAATCGACTGTGGATTAACTCCAGTTAGCAGAAAACTCATCATTTTATATTTATTCCTTGACAACCATTCACATTGTCGTGCTCCACAGTCTCCCACTTTCATATTCCACTCACCATCGTATAAATAGTATATCAAAAACTCCGACATTTTTCTAGAAAAAAAAAGATAAACAAACATAATTATTACAAAATACAATTAGTAATGAATGAGCAAATATTCTTACAAAAATTTATTACAGTTATTATTACAAAATACAAAAGTTTTGCATTGATCAAATATAGCCTAAAAACACCATTTTCAACGCAAATTAATGAGAGAGTCTCTATCAAGCATTTCGTCGAACACCTTGTCTACATAATTCATCTCTATCTCCAACAAATTCAAACAATCAAACTTCCAACACACATATAACAATTCATTTAATGCTACAATCACAAAATCACATTCTAAACGCCTAAAAACACACTATTCAATGCAAGCTAATGAGAAAAACTCTATCAAGTTTTTTATCAAACACCTTGTCTAAACAATCAAACTTCCAACACACATATAACAATTCATTTAATGCTACAATCACAAAATCACATTCTAAACGCCTAAAAACACACTATTCAATGCAAGCTAATGAGAAAAACTCTATCAAGTTTTTTATCAAATACCTTGTCTACATAATCCATCAAAATCTCCAACAAATTCATTCAATCAAACTTTTACTCAACTACCAAATTCAAATAATCAAATTTTTCATCAACAAATTATAATTGTTTCCCTTACCTCTATGCCCGTTGGGAGGGTCCGAATTGGGGATGAAAGGGCCCGAAATGGAGATACACCGAAGGGCCCGAAATGGAGATAGAACGCTGAAAATGGATAATGGAGATAGAACGTTGAAAATGGATTCAGGGGAAGAGAAGATCGATACAGTCAAAGATTGGGGTATCAAGGATATTTTAGGTATTAAGTAAATATTGATTTTTTTTTTATTATTAGTATAAATAATTGTAAGGGTAAAATAGGTATATCACATGCCAAAACTTTGGACAAGCCTATGAGGGAGGCCTATATTTGAAATGGAGCTTATGTGGTGAGGACTTTTTGCAAAGTAAGCCTATTTGACTCATTTTTCCATTGGAAAAACACTTCTATACAACCGTCTTGGATTCCACATGTGAAAAAAATGAATTTGATTAATTATATCCACAAGGTTTATAAGTGAGGCCCGATTAAACAAGAATCCCCCAACCATGCATGACTCCACCTAATCATAGCCCCAACTCCAGGACCATCACCTACCGGTCACACTGACATACGACGTCGTTTTGTGCTTGTCTGTTTCACCGCCACCCCTGATTACTACTACATCCCCACCACTACTGAATTTCCACTTCTTCTTTTCCAACCTATTTTAACAACTGCAAAAACACAAATTCAATTCTAGGGTTTGGTTAATTATACTATAAATTTATCCATATATATATATATATATATCCCCAAATCCAGTTACTAGAGTTTTCTGTTTTGGTTGATAGTTTTACTTTGTGTTTTGTAGTATAGAATGCCCTCTGATTCGAATTCTTCGTCCTCCGATAGCGATGATGGAAACCCTAATTCGAACGCGGGTAATATTGACCAATCGCTCGACGCGATTGAGAATCAATTGGCCTCAATCACGATGTCCTCGCGGTCCCCTACGACGACGTTTGACGAGGAAGAGGAAGTGGTAGAAGAAGAGGAAGAGGAGGAGGAGCAATTGTTGGACCAGCTGAGAATTACAAACGGATCGTTGAATGAAAAATTGGGAGCAGAAGGTGTGGTAGATTCCGTCGATGATGACTATGTTGAGAGTATTTCGAAGGCGGAATCGTCGGGGGTGATTAAAGAGAGCAGTTCATCTGTTTGGAGGAATGCTTCGGAGGCAGATGAAGCTGAGGCGCCGTTGACGCCTAGCAGCAGCGGGTATGCCGGTGAGAGGGGAAGCAGCAGTGGCGGTGATGAAATCAATGATGATGATGATGAGATTGGCGAGGTCGAAAATGATGGAGTTTCGGGATCTCACGAATGGGTTTCGGGAAAACGCCACCCGAATGAGGTTAGCTTGAATATGTTCTTAGTATTCTTTCCCAATGATTATGGGGTTCCTTGTTTGGAGTGATTCTGGGAATGGAATGCTTGTTTGCAATGTAGGTTGAGGTTAATTTCTACTACAATGTGTCTGTGGCCTGGAAAATTAAATAAGCTTTAGTGGGCTAACATTTAGATAGAATGGTATTCTGCGTTATACATGTTCTTATATGTTGCTTATTAATTAATGAGCTGTAGGATGATGCTTCGGTATCGTGGAGAAAAAGGAAGAAACACTTCTTTATGTTGAGTCACTCTGGAAAACCCATATATTCAAGGTTTGTCACATTTGTTTATATTCTGCTCCGTGAAACAAAACACATATTCGTTCCTGTGGATTTAATGGTGTGGACTTGGTCATTATCTCTTCAGTTTCTGCAATATTTTTGTCAATATATGGATCGTACCCTTAAATCTGGTTCTACTGTTGGCTTTGTAGATATGGGGATGAACACAAGCTAGCCGGATTCTCTGCGACTTTGCAAGCTATAATTTCCTTTGTTGAAAATGGGTGTGTTACATGCCACAGCTATCTTCTTCTTCCTTTTTTTTTTGGTTCATGAGTTTGGTTGGATATCCTTTATGGTGTTTATTGATGTTTTCTCAGGGGAGACCGAGTCAAATTGGTGAGAGCTGGTAAACACCAGGTTAGTATATCATCTTCTCGTTGAATTTGTAAGCTATTTATAAACTTGCATTTCATTCGATAGTGATTAATTGTTGCTACTTCCTACAAAAGAATTTAGGATCTGTGTGAATGACGAGTACTGGGAAATTGGAGACTGAGATTCAGAATTATATAGCTTATACCACATTTGCGTGCATGTATGGTTATGTCTGATTGTATTAGCCAGGCCAATAGGCTGCAAATTTCTTCTAATACTATCTGAAATAAAAAAAACGCTTCATTGCAGAAGTTCATTCTCAGTGCCCGGATATAAGTTACAGTTTACTAGACTCTGATAGACAATGCTTGGAGTTTTTTAAGAGCGTAACGAGATAACGTAAAGATAATCGTATGGTTTTAGATGCGTATTTCTCAACTACCTTCTATACAATACATCAGTATCACTATCAGCATATTAAGAACACCGCGGTTAATTTTCTGGTGTAAACCTTCCCCAATGTTGGTTGCTTTTTTAAAAAAGAGGGTAAATGATACTGATGTTAGCAAATTACACTTTGAAAACTACCTTTGCATTTCGTATTTATGTCTTTAACTCGGAAAATTATACATGGGGCCATGCTAATGGATAGTATAATTCACGAAATTTGGAACTATGTATCTATCTGTTGTAAATTCGACCACATTAGGCAATAATTGTAGAACCTTTTGATTGGTAGACAACAGTTATGCATAACAAGTTATGTCCAACACTTGATCATTTTGAGAATCTTGAATAGTACAAATTAGGCTGATGAATCTTAGAAGTTGCTAGAAAGGATATAAACATAAACCAATTTTTTGATATTCATGGATGGTGGCGCTTGCTGCTATTTGTCTTGTATTGACACAGGGAGAGCAAATCCATGCTTCCTGCCTTTGTTGTTGAAACACGTTACATGCAACCTCTCCTGTGGAAGAATTATAAGTCATTAACTGTCGGAAAGAATAGGAGAATAGACGATCTCAATAGGCTCTTCAGCTCAAGTAGTGAGAGTAAAGAACTTCATCCTATGCTATGATGTCTTTGTTGGGTATCTGTGAGTATCGAGGTTAAGGAATGCTCATCCAGAGGTCTGGCTTTCTCTTAATACTAATGTGCCTCAAAGCACGAAAAGTTAAGCTGATCCTTTAGCAAAAAAGACTTTTGAACATGTTGAAAGCACTCTCTCAGAATACCTTCCTGACAAGTTTGTGGGTGACATCTGATGCAAGACGACCTTGACATAGTTGGTTAGATGCAGTTCAGCTACTGTGAACATTACCAGTGAGCAGTACTGTAGGGTCCCGAGGCAGTATTGGTTGTTCATTGTATGGGGAAGGCATGGGATTTGTGTTTATGATGTTTATGAGCAGAAAACTTGCAGGAAACTATTGAACAAAAGAAAGAGAAAAGAAAACTTGCAGGAAATTATTGAACCAAGGATTTGAAATTCCCACAATTCAAGAAGAGCTCAAAAGTCTTATATCTGATAGATATCAATAAGTAGATTTAGTTAATGATGCTTTATTATTTTTATTTCCTTATTTTGAGTCCTTGTTTAATTAGTTTCCTTGTTTATTCAATTACTTGTTGATTAAGTTCCTAGTTTGTTTAGGATTCTAGTTATTTTCTTTCTAGGAGTCAGTAACTTGCGTTGCAAGTTACCTTATGATCTAATATTATAAATAAGGGGTCTTGAGGGTTTATTTTCATTATTCAGAATATTTGAAAAGGAATTGAGCTTTGTAGGGCAAGAATTTATTCTTGTTGATTTATCGAGTTCTTGAATTTAAGTTATATCAATTACAAAGTATTTAGAACCTTAAACAACTACTACTACCTGGAAAAGGACTTCGACTCCAACTTGGAACCACTAATGAATGAATCCGGACTTAATCCGATGACTAAGGACTCCTTGTATAACTCAAGTTGCAATTGAAGTACTAACTGAAGACTCATAATAAGTAGGGGTAATGGCATTTTCCCATCCAAACTATTCGGGTTTTTGCACTTTTGTAAACAAACTTTTTTCTTTTGCATTTTTTTATCCGAACTTTATAAGGCTAAAAACTTAAGTAAAATTTGACTGAAAAATGTTAAAAATATAAAATTTTGTAAAAATTCGTGTAGTTCATATAAGAAAGTGTAAAAAATAAACAAGTTTAGATAAAATAATGCAAAACCCGTTTAGTTCAGATAAAAAAGTGCAAAAACAAAATAGTTTATCTACAAAAGTGCAAAAACCCGAATAGTTTGGTTGGGAAAATGTCATTACCCCTAATAAGTATTATTGTAATCCCCAATATTTCTATTTACCCTTAGTGTAAAGCACTTCTAAAAATGTATATACGGTGTCAGTGTGTAATAAAATTATACTTGAGTACTATTTGCATACTAAATTATCTCCAAAAGGGCCTTCTTGAGCTATAAAACCCCGCTTTGAATTTACATTTTCTGAAGTCCTCTTTTGACCACACCACCATCCCAGAAACTTTGACGTGGTACTTGACTTATAAATCGATTAGAGGTGCATGTGTCAACCTTTTCTTCTTTTAATAGTAAAACTATTATGTAGATTTGGCTTCCAATTTCAAATGATGAGAAATCATGTAATTTCAGGTTGTTTTTCTTGTGAAAGGACCAATTTACTTGGTCTGCATAAGTTGCACAGAAGAGCCTTATGAATCATTAAAGGGACAGCTGGAGCTCCTCTATGGTCAGGTAGCTTATCCCCTGCATATATGGAATTTGTATATTACTGGGTCTAATGGATTTATGTGTTATGATAAAATTTCCTTATGTCATCAATTTTTTTAGAGGACCCTCTTCCTCATAAATTTAAGATTTTCTGAATGCAGATGATAGTTATACTTACAAAGTCTATAAATCGATGTTTCGAGAAAAATCCAAAATTTGACATGACATCACTGCTTGGAGGAACTGATGCTGTCTTCTCCTCTCTCATCCATTCTTTCAGTTGGTATTTTTCTATACTCCTTTGCCTGTTAATAGTGAATAAGAGTAACTTCAGTTGTCCCATCTTTCTATGGTATTTTATGACCCTTTTTTTTTTCACTTTCTCCAAGTTTACTTTAGTACTGGAGCTTGTATGTACTGAGCATTTGCTGATAACTAGATTGGTTGGAACTGGAAAATAGAAAACACAAAATCGAATTTAAATTGCTGCTGAGTCATCGAATTCTAATTCTGTATGTATATTGTGTCAATGGTTATGAGTTGTGATGCAATCAATGATTAGTTTCTAGGATAGCAGTTTGAAGGAAACACGTAGATGTGATCAAATGAATGAGTAGGAAGGATAATCATATAGTAAAGCCTTGTTATCCATGCCAAACTCGCAGTCTGCTTTGGTGATGGTCAATTTCGCATCTAGAACTGTCAATGAGCCCAAGCCGGTTCGAAGCTCGTAAGCTCGGCTTGATAATTTTCAAGCCGAGCTTTATATGAGCCGAGCCCAAGCCCTCTCTTAAGGCTTCAATTTGAATTCAAGCCGAGCGTGAGCGGGAATAGGCTCAGCTTGAATTGAGCTCGGGCTAGTAAAAACATGTATATATATATATATATGTTATATATATCATATACAAAGATAATTAGATAAGATATAATATTGTTATGTAAATATTTCTAAATTGCATCCAAAATAGCAATATTTTAAATTAGGGAAATGAATTCTTAAAATCATCATTGAACTCTTAATTTGCCTATAATATAAAACACATACTCAACAAATTAAATAAGTAAAAAAAAATATCAAGTAACAGACCGCAACTAATACAACATATGACAACTCACATAAATTGACATTAGAGGGTTGCTAGCTTTTGTCTTCAAGAATTTGCGTTTCATTTATTTCTCTTCACAATTTACGACACAAGCAATTTTTTGTAAGTATATCATATATTTAGTTAAAATATTTTTAAATCTTAAATAATATGTGCAACATATATTTCAATTTATTTTGTGTGAAGATTAGTAAGTTAAATGAGAATTTTGAAGATATATGTTAGTTAGAGCACGGATGATATTAATTTTGTGATTTTTTGAGATTATTTTTTAATTTATATATTAGAACTTTATTACTTATAGTTTTTAAAAGAGAATAAATTCAGGCCGGCTCGGGCTCGGTCCGAAGCTCGTATTAATTTTCAAGCCGAGCCGGAGCGTTGGAAAAAAAAAAGCTCAAGCCTTGGCAATGAAAGCTCGTATAATATCAAGCCAAGTGTGAGCCTCACCAAACTCGGCTCGCTCGGCTTGATTGACATGCCTATTCGTAACAGTCCCGATCTCTAAACAATCAGTGTTGTTTATACGATAATGTAAATTTACTATTTGTGATCTGCTGTACCTTTTCTGCAAGTTAAGTGTAGTAAGAGTATTTAGGATAATAGCCTGAAAGCTATTTGAACTTTGTTTTCCACTACCACAATTAACTCTTAATGATAAAATGCTTGATATATCTTATCTTAAATACAGGACAATTCTTAATTATCAACGAATATGCTCCATGTCACTTCTACATATACTTTCCTTACACCTTGACCGTTGCCGTCTCCAGTTGACATGCTGTTTGTCATGTGTACTACTTTAATTTACTACTTCTCCATGTCTGACTGAAGTTCCCTAACTAATCTAATTGATTTTATACCCCAAATCACATTATCACTGGTGCTTTCTTTCCATCATTTTCTGATCTACAATGGCTGAATGTCATCTATGTGACATAGTACGTCTAAACTCTTGTTCCATAAAGGGAAAAAATTGTAACTATTGTTTTTTAGAAGTGTCATTGGAAGCAAATCTATGCAGTGAGTTCAGTATATAGTTTATCATCAAACTAGGCTTCTCGATTATGAAAGTATTGACAGTAAAATGAAATCTGTTGGCATTTTACTCTTAACATTCAGTAACAACTAAATGTTTTAATTAATCCTAATTTTGACTTTTCATTGTGTAAAGAGCAAAAATAAAATGCGTGGAAATGTGGATTACAAGTTGAAATTGGAAAACCTGCACCCTGTGCTGTCAATTATGCGGACCACTTCTTTGACCAAGAGGAAGAGAAGCATTGGTGATTTTTCCACAACAGTCTTATCATTTAGAGAGTGTCTCAATGAGCTTTTAAGCTCCTTAAAACATATTATAAGCTGTTTGAGATCTTATAAGTTCTTACAAAGTGTTTGATAAATATTTTGGTAAAACAACTTATAAGCTCTCAAAATAGCTTATAAGCTCCAAAAACATCTTACAAGCTCTTTAAAATAAGCTTAGCCAAACATCCTCTTAGTTTGACATGTAAAACCTACCCGGTTATCTATAATAATTAGACAGTTGTGGAATTACACAATTTGGGAAAACTGTTAGAAGCATCTCGCTGATTTGGATTTCTGAAACCAATTACAACTTGTTAGACTACTATTATCTATTGATTTCTATTATCATTGTGAGATCTATTGAATTGAATCAGCAATCCTGTCAGACTTATCTGTAGTTAGTCCCGTAATAAGACTTGTATAAATGAGATAATCCGCTTAGCTCAGGTCTATTTTATACTAAAATGTGTTTACTGCTGTGATTGTAGGAATCCTGCCACTTTTCTTCATGCCTACTCATGTCTTCCCCTTGCACATGCAACACGTCAAGCTGCAGGTGCCATCTTGCAAGATACAGCTGGTTCAGGGATCTTGTTTGCACTCTTAATGTGTAAACATAAGGTACTCATGTCTTTGCCATTGTTTGGAAGTTGTCCTGATTGTACAAAATTGAATAACTGCAATAACTAGGGGTGGAGCCAGAAAAATTTAGCCAAAGGGTCAATGATTATTTAACATTAACTGTAACATGCACATTGAGCTTATAAAGAGATTGGCCTTCAATACGTTTTCACTCTACCATAATGTGTAGCTAAGGCGAGACCAAGGAATGATTTAATATTTTACTTTCAAAGTTGTAATTTGATAAATAATTTGAGACTCCATGCTTTCTGTCCAGGTTATGTTTTTCTTTATTCCAATAGCTTACATTCCATGTTTCCTGAAAAAATTTCAGTGGCGGTCAAAAGTGTAAAGTTTACTATTGAACCAATTAGGACAATCTATGTAGGGAATTTTCGTTTTCAGCCCAGTGGTGTCAACTGAACCTACTGGATATAAGCTACCTCCTCCCTGGCAGTAACTAGGTTATCATTGAATAACATCTGACATTGTAACACAATGCAGGTTATCAGTCTTGTAGGCGCACAAAAAGCATCTCTTCATCCCGACGACATATTGTTACTCTCGAATTTTGTTATGTCCTCTGAATCTTTTAGGTAAGTTCAGTTAGCTTCCACATTTTTTCTCATCTTTATTTCATGAACCTAGATATGGAAACTTGAGTTGATCTATTTTTAGAATTATGCTCGTGGGTAGGTAGATATACTCAGAAATTGGGGAATTGCTGAATGTGCTTACATGATGTGCATTCTTGTATAGTTTGGCCTCCAATTTGAGCAGTGCTTCTTATTGTTTTGATCAGGCATGAACTTGTAATTGGTAATGTATTGTCTGCAAGCAAAATGTCTGTTGTACAACATATGATTGCGCAATTTTGTTTTTGAATTACATTGCCGTTGAGTTCATAATCATGTGAGAGACACTTATGCTGCTAATAAGAGCTTTTAATTAATTTGCTAATAGCAGACTACACAATGCTTATGCAACATCTGATATTGGTAGGTAACTGATTAATGATGAAGCGTAATGAAAGAGTAACTGTTTTCTTAATTATATAAGAGGAACAATCTACATTACATTGCCACATATCCAGAAAAGGCAAATCTTTAAGGAGCTATGTAGTGTAATTATTAGTGGGTTAGTCGGTATTCTATCATGATAATGTGTCGAAGAAAAATTGAAATATAGAATTTTCTTTATCAAGAACTTCCTTGCATTTTTCTGATCTGCACTAAGCTTTTTATGAGTTTCTTTATATTTAACATATTCTTCAATTAATTAGCTTGGTCGTTTATCCAGCATGCGTTTGATGGACCATCATTGATCACAAACTTAGCTGGTAGTATTAAATATTCTATTGCACCCGGGACAGGCACTTGTGGTTTCCCTTTCCCTACCTTTTTGAACATGATACAATTTCCCCGAGAAAAAGGAGATGAATTACATAATATGAGTTACTTGTTTGTTTGCCCAAAGCGAATGTACGTATTTTGAAATTAACTGTTTGAGAAATTCCTCTTACATGTTTCCCAATTTCATGCAGGACATCTGAATCTTTCTCACCCATTTGCCTGCCAAGATACAATGCCATGGCATTTCTTTATGCTTATGTGCATTACTTTGATGTAAGCCACACTTAAACTGGACAAATAAATTTCACATTGTGCATGTCCAGAAAGACATTATCTGAACCAATTAACGGTGAATGTAGATTGTGGGATTGCAGGAATTCCTGAATTTCGTTTACGTCATTTACTTTTATGTTGTTTATATCAATTTCAAACAGTGATGAATTACTGATTCGATGACAGGTCGATACATACCTGATATTGCTTACAACGAGTTCAGATTCCTTCTATCACTTAAAAGATAGCAGGTAATTTTCGATGTTAACGTGTATGCATTAAGAAACGATAATTATGTTCGAATCGATTAACCTAGTTGTCTATGGGCCCACAGAGCTTATTGGATGATCTGATATATTTGCTCAAAGAAAAATATTTGTTTAATCTTTATAGGATTCGGATTGAAGCCGTACTTTTGAAGTCAAATGTACTAAGTGAAGTTCAAAGATCGTTGGTAGATGGCGGCATGCATATTCAGGATTTGCCCGTGGACCCTGCTTCTCGCCCTGCAACCGTGTCTTCTCATCTAGGTCAACCTAGGCCTGCAGCAGATTCCCCGGGGAGAAATAGGGATACATTTGTTGGAATTGGTGGACCAGATGGACTATGGCATTTCATATATAGGAGTATTTATCTTGACCAATATGTGTCGTCTGAATTTTCGTCGCCCATCAACAGCTCAAGACAGCAAAAGAGGTAACTAGTAAATATTTAGGTTGGAACTGTGGGAGATGCCCATTGTCCATCATGAAGGGACCAATACTATTTATCATTTTGAAAGATAAAGAAAAAAGAAAATTATAAGAACAAATGGATAAATTCTTAATCGGAAAAACCAAGTGTAATTGAGTCCAAAAAACTTTTAACCCTTGTTGGGTCTTTCCACATGAAAATTTGGTGGAACAGGTACTTTGGATGGAAAATATTTTCACAAGCTTTTTGCATATAAAATTTTGATTCAGTTATTTTTTAGTAATTTTCCCTATTTGGACTGTACAAAATGCTCCTTGTTTTTTTACAGATTATATAGGGCCTACCAAAGACTTTATGCATCCATGCATGATCAAGGAAGTGGACCTCACAAAACCCAGTTTAGAAGAGACGAAAATTATGGTAAATCACCCTTATAGAGATTTTAAATTGTTATGTGCATTGATTGAAGAGAACCAGTCTTCATAAGTAATTCTTAAATGGTCTTACTCCTTTTACCAGAGTTTGAACCAGGGTATCGTTCTCTACATTTCTTTTTGACGTGAAAGAAATTAGTGGGCCCAGCTCCATGGTAGACACTGTTTTGTCATTTAACCTCTACATAATTCATGGCATGAAAGTTCTGTGGTTTTCACAAATTTATCCCAGAATGCAGTATGGTTATTTAGTATTTGATTACAGTACATGATGGAATTTTCTATCAAAATAAATTTTGCGACAAATGGTTATATTTAAGCTTTCATGTTTTCTGATGCTCCAACTAATGTTTTACTGTTTGGGGGTTTTATTTTATTTATTTAATATTTTTAGTTGTTAATTACTGCTTGATTTGGTAATAAGTCGAAATCCTGATTGTGAAGTTCCTAACTAGTCATTTGATATCACAGTGCTGCTATGCTGGGTAACACAAGATTTTGAACTCTATGCAGCTTTTGATCCCCTCGCAGACAAGGTTCGTTCAAGCAAACATCTACTTACACTCTTTCACTTACATATCAAACTTGTATCAAAATGACTTCTCTGAAGATTTTGCTTCTGGCAAGTTAGAGTTGGCTACACATCTCGATGTATTTGACTGTGTTGAAATGAGAAAAATGATAATTTTGCAAGTATTTTCAAGATTTATTTATCTTTGTTGAGTATGGTAAACTACATTTTTGCAGGCTCTTGCTATAAAAACATGCAATCGAGTCTGTCATTGGGTCAAAGATGTCGAAAATGAGATTTTCCTGTTGGGAGCAAGTCCTTTTTCATGGTGATTCCATATGTATACCGGCATGTATTCTAATCTTTTTGTTTTAACTATTTTACTTTTTGCCTTTCCGTATAAAATATTGCCTAATCTTTTTTATGGGGCTGTATGTTTAGATGGTTGTATTCTACTTCTTAAGCTAAAATGTACACACAATTGTAGCATTCCGAATTTCAGATTATGTTACGAGCATTTGCATCAGTGGACGGCTCTTAGGGTTATTCCTTTTCGTGTTTTGTATTCAGTTAGCATTGAGATTATTTGTATAAGTTACTTTGCTATTGTTTGAGGAATAAAAAGAGGTGGATTTTTGCTTCTGTACTATGTGCTTGAAGTATCTTGTTTGGTTGTTTACAATTAAACTGGGTTATTTTTTTGTTGAGGGTGTATGTGGCAAATAGGTAGGGGTACAACTGAATCAAGTCAAGGTAAACAATGTCTTGAACATTGTCGAAATTGGTGTGCTGTGTTTAATTAAGTTGAGCTTGTGACAGTCGATTTGCTATATATATAGTTTTTTGAATGTAATGGTTACATCATTACATCGAATATGGAATCAACAATCGTAATCACCAATTTTCTATTGCAAACTAATAACAACGAACTACAAAATAGAAATAAAGAACTACCGTATAATTAAAGAGTAATAACTCACATCCGGTGGGATCAAAGTCATGGTATCTAAATCATAGGCCTCAGTCTTACCACATCGATTTGTTATATATGAACATATATAATTTTACTGCCACTTAGGGTTAAATGAGAATATGGTCAACTTGTAAGAATAATATGCGTGCACACAAAAGTTTCCAAATAAAATCAACCAGTCCACAATCTACATCTTAATGAAATTGAAGTCTACATCATGATGAGCAACAAAAAATGTGGAACAATTTTCTTTTGTAGAAGACGAATTAAAATTATTTTATATAGGATCCAATTACATCCAATTAAATATATAACAAATATTATAACACTATGTGATTGATCGTTATTCTTGAAATAAAATGTCTACTATTGGTGGAACTCAAATCCTCTGTTACATGCGATTGCCTTGAGTTTGGCTAAATCCAATTAGATTTAGAATATACGAATAAGATAAATATGTAAAATGTTGTACATAATTTTCCAGCCATATGTGTGTTTTAACTTTATGGTGAGAAGAACAGAGCACGCAAATGGGAAGAGAAATAAATTAATATTATTATGGTGTGAAAAAAGAAATCAAAAGAGTGGGGGTTGTTTTGATTGAAAAAAACTCTAGTCCCTCGTGTAAAAGGTTTCAGATTAGAGATTTTGTATATGCAACAAATTTTCTCGAAGAGAGTTTTATACATGTTATAGTGGTATACGTACTCCTCTATATATATTGAACATAGAGTTGGATACACAAGGAATTCTAAACCTAAAACCTAGGCATGTCGATATCGCAACGCTCCCAATTTGTCACCAAGGAGTTCGGGTTTTTCCCTGTACCGGCTCCGGCTCAGACTCAATTGGCTTCTTTTTTTATCTCTTTTTACTCTTAATCCTTTTGTATTAAATTCTACAATCTTATTACCAGTCTCTTGTTTTCGGGCATGAGTATACCTTGAAAAATCATAAATGAAAAAAGAAGTTTTTTCCTCTAAGAGGCATTTTGGCTGAACCCAAATATGATTCACAAATTGACTAAATTACACTTGTCAAGTTCTTCCTTGTTCGCTTTATAAATTGCATTTGAGTTCGATTGAACTGGACCAAAATAGGGGTGTGACAAACAAGCAAAGGTAGAGGAGAGAGAAGGAGGGGTTGAGCCTTTTTTGTCAAAATTCTCTGTCATGTGTAAATGGGCTGATAGGTGGTGGGCCACACTCTCCACTTCTACGACACCAACCCATCAAAGCAACATGTCCATGTCACCATTCTGTTGATTCACGCAAACAAATATTTTCCTGGGGCCCAGCCCAGGCAGACATATTGGGCCCACTGGGCCCACATTGGAATTAAGGAAGCAACTGGCATATACATACATACATATATATATATACACACACATATATTCCCTTCACTATGACAAAAAAGCAATGGCTCAAGGCAAAAGTGGGGGGTGGTGGGGCGTGGGGGGGAGAAGATGGGAACCCTCCACCCATTATATGAACACATCAAGAAAAAAGTAAAGAGAAAATCAAATGGGGGGCGGGGGGAAGGGGGCGGGGGGGGGGGGGGGGGGGACAAAGTGGAGGAATGTTGATCTATCAACCTAAAGTTAGGAGGAAAAGAAAGAGAGAAAAACAAGACATTTGACTTTGTTTTTGGCTCATGATACAACATTGATTGTACTATATATTAGATGTGAACTTATGTTGTCTGTTTTTTCAATGCATAGTCAATCTTTGTTCTATCTTTTGTGCTTTGGTAATGTTTGAAACAACTACCTCTCATCTCCACTACTCTTTCCTAATACATTTGCCCAGTGGTAAATTTTGCGAGTCTATCTAGTTCTAGACCCTATAATAGGTCTACATTTAAGGGTGGCAAATAGTGACACTTAACATATATTTGGATTTCAAGTTCTAGGGCCTTTTTACGGCTCACGGATCAACCTCGGATTCCATCGTTTAGACCTTCGTTTGGTCCATTTATTGTTTTTTTTTTCCTTTTTCAGCGTTTTAGTTTTTTATTAATCATCTATTGTCGAATGAGGACCAAGTTTTGCCATGTGTCATCTCATGAGATGAAGTATTTTTGGGTCAAATTTGGTAAGCATTTTGAGTCGATAGGATACTAGAGGTTTTTGGAGTTAGAAGATTAGTAGAAGTAGAATTCCTAGTTTATTTCGGTTAGGAGTCTTGCATTTATTTTCTCTAAATAGCTACTGTTTTTTTTTTTAATTTACAATTTTATCATTAGTAAAGATTTTTGAGTTTATCTCACTTTCAAGTTTTTTGATTTATCTGAGAATTTTAAGACGTGCTCTTTAATTTTTCAAATTTACAAGCATCTGCTCCATCAATATTATATTTATTATGTAGTCTTCACATTATTAACTTTTTGTTTTTAACAAAAGAAAAGCTAAAATTAATTTCGTTTTCGTATGTTATGAGTTTTTTCCCAAAATATTACTCCCGGTAAAAATAATTCCCAAACTAGTACTATTTGAAAAAAAATTCTCAAACATTTTCAAAAAAAAAAAAAAAAAAATTCTCGAACTATTACTCTTAGTGTCACATGTATTACCATGTGTACAAAACTTGTTTAGTTGAATTTTTTTTATTTTTCCCCTATTGTAATAGTCCACATGGATTTACTAGTTATAATATTTCTTACTCCTTTTTTATCCTTATTTCTCTCCAAAGTCCTTTTTTTATTTGTTTTTTTTCTCCTCTTTTCTATTGCACTAATTAGATGTGTGCACAGTTCAGTTATCCGCTCAAATTGACCGAAAAATTCAGTTCAATTTTTCGTTTTTTGTTTAGAAAAATTTGATTTTCGGTTCGTTTAATTGAAAATCAATTTATTTTTATATAGTATAATTTAGACCAAAAAAACTATAAAAAGTGTGTTTTCTAGTGACAACTTGTAAGAAAAGAAAGAAAATGAATTAAAACTAGCCCTAATTAAAATTCAATTATTTTCATGTAGTTTTCAATTATTTGTGGAAGTTTAACAAACTTATTTGAATTATATACTTCGATAACTAACTAATTGTCTCAGTCGCCTCATAATTTAAATTAATCTTTTTCAACCTAATACAGAAAAAGTCGAGAGTCAAAATTCAAATTTGGCTAGTTTTTTTTCCTGAAAATTCAGTTCGATCGAAACCGAATCAAATTTTTTCAGTTGAATTTTCGTTCCGAAATTTCAGGAAACCGACCCTCGCACTAATTTCTAACTGCTTATACTTATCGAAAAAGAATAATCTAACTACTCATTATAATTAACATAAAACCATATGTTAATTTATGTTTGGATAATTTCAAACAACACATGGCAGTGTGAAGTTTTCATTTATAAAATAATAAATGAATTAATTATTCTAATTTATATATTTTAAAGAATTAAGCACACGCAACGAGTGTGTCAGTACAATTGTTCGGTTGGCACCACTCCAGAAAATTGGTTACGGTATGGCGGGACCACTCCTTGATCAGATTAGAAACCCGGTGGTGCATTTTTAGAGTAAAAATTCGAGCACCAGAGACTGAAAACAACCATAATATTGACAAATTGATAGCAAGAAAATGAATTGAAAAGATTTTTTTAGAAAAAAATTAGATATCAAGTATAGAGAGAGATAAAGAAAAGCAGTGCCAACTAAGAAGACCGTTAGAAGTTGAAAAATACTCTATTTCGGCTCTAGTTTTTATCAAATTAAGAAAATAAAAACATAAGATGTTCAAGGAAAAAAAATAGCATAAGCAACAATGCGATCATTATAGTTAAATTGTTGTTTTCCGTATAGCATTAGTATTAGTTTGTAAATCATTTAAGAAAACTTATGTTTGCAACTTTATTCTAATTCACCGTAGTGGCACAATCGATGCATATGCTTAATTCTTTAGAATTGATAAATAAAATAATTAATTTATTTATTTTTTTGTAATACGAAAATTTCTCAATACTATATGTGTTGCTTGAAATTATACAGACCTAAATTTTATATATGATTTTATGTTGATTATTAGAAGTAGTTAGAAATCAGTTCTATAGAAAAGAGAAAAAGAAAAGTTTGCAAAAATGGAAAATAAGAAAAAAATTGGAGAGAGATAAGGATTAAAAATAGTGAGAAATATTATAACTAATAAATTTATGTGGGTCATTAAAGTAGGGAGAATAAAAAATTCCAGCTAAATTAATTACACAAGGCAATATGTGTGGCACTAGAAGTAATAGTTTGGAAAATATTTTTCAAATAGTACTAGTTTGAAAAATATTTTTCAAATAGTACTAGTTTGAAAATTATTTTTTCTAAGAGTAATATTTTGCCAAACTAGTAACTCTTAGTGACTCATGTATTGCCATGTGTACAAAACTAATTTAGTTGATTTTTTTTTCTCCCTACTTTATTGACACATGGATTTATTAGTTATAATATTTCTCACCATTTTTAATCTTTATCACTCTCCAAATATTCTTTTTTTGCTATCTTTTCTTTTCATCTTTTCTATTGCACTAATTTTTAACTATATATAATAATTAACATAAAATACTATGTAAAATTTTTGTTTGCATAATTTCAAACAACACCTGTAGTATTGAGATAATTTTCGTGTTAAAAAATTATAAATGAATTAATTATTATATTTATCAATTTTATAGAATTAAGCAGATGCGTTGAATGTGCCACTACAGTTAATTACTATAATGTTATAAAAATAAGTTTTCTTAATTGATTTACAAACTAATTAATGTTATACAGAAAACAAAAATTGAAGTAAAATGTTTGCACTGTTGCTTATGTTTTTTTCATTTTTAAACATCTTTTGTTTTTGTTTTCTTAATTTGAATAAAATTAGAGTTTTTTTTTTGAAGAAGAATAAAATTAGAGTTGGAGGTAGGGGTGTTCACCGAGCCGAGCCGGCTCGAAAAAAGCTCAACTCGAGCTCGAGCCGGCGATCGAGCCGAGCTCGAGCTCGTTTGTAAGTGTTCGGGAGCTCGCGAGCCCCCTTTAATATATATTTTTAATTAATATATATATATGTATTATATTATAATATTTATATTAATATAATAATATAATTTGCTAAAAAAAATATACTCGCGAGCTCGAGCTCAGGTGAAAATAATCGAGCTCGAGCTCAACATATGCGGCTCGAGCCCGAGTGGAAATAAACGAGCTCGAGCTCGAGCCTGGAAAAATCACCAGGCTCGGCTCGTGAACACCCCTAGTTGGAGGGAGTGTTTTCCAACTTCTTTCTGTCTTCTATTCTCACTACTTTTCTTTCTCTCTCTCCATACTCGATATCTAATTTTCTTCTAAAAAATATTTCTCCAATTCATTTTCTTGCTATCAATTTGTCAAAAGTATGATTTTTCCGAATCTCTGGCGCTCGAATTTTTCACTTTGGAAATGCACCATTGATTTTTCAATACAAGTGATCCCGCTGCACCAGAACCAGTTTCTTGGGAGTGGTGCCAATCGTACAACAATATCGGTACACTCGTTGCGTATGCTTAATTCTTTAAAATTTATAAATTAAAATAATTAATTCATTTATTATTTTGTAATACGAAAAATTCTTAATGTTATGTGTAGTTCGAAATTATCCAAACGTAGATTTTACATATGATTTTATGTTAATTATTATAAGTAGTTATATTTTTTGGGGGGGTAAGTATAAGAAATTTTAAATTAGTGCTAGGAATGATTTTTCAAAATTTCGAACCGAAAACTGAACCGAAAAAGTTTGGTTCATTTTAAAAATTGAACTTTTTCGGTTCCGTTTCGATCAGACCAAAGTTTCAGGAAAAAGATTTGATCAAACTTGAATTTTGACTCTTGCCTTTTTTTCTTAGGTCGGAAAATATTAATTTAAATTATGAAGTGGTTGGGACAATTAATCAGTTATAGAATCATATAATTCAAATGAGTTTCTTAAACTTCCACAAAAAAGTAAAAACTAGTGGGAAATAATTGAATTTTAATTAGGGTAAATTTTAATTCTCTTTCTTTCTTTTCCTATAAGTTGTCAATATGAAACACACTTTTTATAGTTTTTGGTATATATTATACTATATTAAAAACTCTATTTTTGGTTAATCGAACCAAAAATCAAATTATTCTAAGAAAAAATGGAAACCTAACCTCACAGAACCGAATTTTGGTTTTTGGTTCGGTTCGAACATACAATCAAACTGTTCACACCGCTAATTAGTGCAATAGAAAAGAGAAAAAAATAGATTAAAAAATTGGTGAGAGATAAGCATAAAAAAAAAATTAGGAGAGAGATAAGGATAAAAAATGAGTGAGGGATATTATAGTGACTAGTAAATCCACGTGGATTATTAAAGTAGGGGAAAATAAAAAAATTCAACTATTAACTTTATACTTTTTTTTTTGATTTCCCATGGGTTTCCCTACACCACATTGGGTATGTGACTAATCCCGCTTTGTGGTATTGAGTCTGCCGCTGGCCTAAGGGGATTTGTCAGTGGAGGAGTCGAACACACTCCCTACTCAATAGCGTAGTGGTGGACAAGACACTACGTCAACCCTTCAGGTTCAACATTAACTTTATACACATGGTAATACATGTGTCATTAAGAACAATAATTTGAGAATTATTTTTTTAAGAGTAATATCTTGAAAAAAAAATCAATTTATTTATTATTTTTTACCCACAAACACAAGCAAAGCTAGTAAACTTTTGTGTCAACTATGATGCATGCACAATCATAGCCGACGAGTAATTTTAATGGAGCACGAAATTAGGCTTGTCAATCTACAAAAAAGTCAAATTCTTTTTTTACTTTCACTATTTCAATAAAAATTCAAAGTGGTATTATATATAATTGGCATGTTTGGATTGGACAAAATCTTTTCTTTTGACATTTGAGTTTAATCCAAATTTCACAATATCGAATCCTAACAAAAAGGACACTTTTCAATTTCAATCATACCATGTTACTTTCTTTTCCCCCACTAGTAATTTTAAATTTCCCACTTAATTATTTAGTAAATTTTAAAAGTTAGAGTGCATAAAAGGTGAAATGTAAAAGTTGTCAAAACATGATCATGTCTATAAAACATTTCATGCTATAAGAAGCAGAAAAATTCCCCATTGTAGCAGCTCCAGTATGATCTCAACTTTACGTATAAAGGATAGGGTTTAAAGTGAATAGTAAGATGCGCACGAAAATGCTTCTACGAACCAAGTGTTTATATATAGTAGTATCATTATGATGTATCGACATCATCCCAAATCCACATCATCATCCACTACTATCTATTAGTAATGTTATTTCAAAAAAATTTAATAGTATAAGTTCGTAGTTTAAAAATTAAAAATTTACTCAAAAACTAATTTGTAACACGATTTTTTGTTCATGCTAGCTAATGAGATACCAATTTATATAAAATAAATGAAATTTTGCTCATCAACCACATTGTAGCACTGGTCTTGAGACCTATTATATATTGTAATTTGATTAAAGTTATATTAGTTTTAGTTGTCAAAATAATATTTTTTGATGGGAAATAAGCGGAGACAATCACAAAATATCGAGGAAAGGGCCAAAAGGAGATGTAAAATGAACAAAGTCAAAAATCAAGATTGTGTGAGTAAACAGCCACGCTGCAGCGAGCATTTGTGCTCACTGCAGTGCGACGGAGCAGTGGCAAACAAACTCGCGCATGTTTGCTCGCCGCATCGTGAGGTGGCAGTGAGCCCAAAAGTTGTGCGCATGAATTTGACGAGTTTTGGCGAGTTTTGAAGTCTTGGGGTGTAAGTTTGACGGGTTTTGGCAGACTTGAGTCGTAATTGATTAGAATTGTTTCTTATTGTGTTTAGGAATTATTCTTTTTGTTAATTTGGATTGTTTTACTAACATGTTAGGGTTTAGGCTTCTCCACTTTTATAAATAGTAGAACTCACTTTTTAATTCACTAATTCACTTGATTGAATCAAGATAAATAAATATATAGTCTAGGTTAACTCGTGGAAATAGGTAGTTTGCCGTAAAATCCTCGTGTTCATTTTTTTAGGCTTAAATTTTATATTTTCTAGATTATTTCTTCGTGATCTAATGCTCCACATTCCTAACAATTCTTAACTTCTTTTTGGGGACAATCAGTTTCAAAGATTGTACTATTTCATCTTTGTAAAAAAGATTGATCAAAACCATCAAATTCTAAATCATTCAATAAAAATATTTTAGCAAATGACATTCAATGGAAATATGCATGCTTTCTATTTATTTATATACCAACATTTTTCTAATTTCTCACTAATCGATGTGATTATGAAACTTTAACCAAAGCAAATAAATAATAAAGACCTTGTGATATATTATTTAAGCTTCTAATACCTCAGCTCATTGTCCATCCTCCATGAAAAATTTGCTTCTGAGTGTCTTAAAGTCATATTCGGGGGTTGAGCTATTATGACCTAGCTAGAAGTGTCCATGCCTTCCGCTATTAATTGTCCTTTGTTACAGGAGAAAGTCGTGCTCATACTTTGATACCGGTCTTTCTTTCTTTGATACAAAAGATTGAAAGAAGTCACGAAGCCAAGAAAAAATATAAAAGGGGGTTGAAACTGAAAAAATGGAAACGGAAAAAGACGCAGGCTACATTTTTGGGTGTGGTCGCCTCGACGACCAGCGTTGATTTGATCAACTCCACGACATCCTATCTGGCAAAAATTGTGCAATTTTCTTTTATTGTCGCTCCGCGGCAAAAAAGTGGTTTCACTATGGCGATCGGCCGTGTGTACGGGGAATTGTTATTTTGTACACGTTTTTTACTTGAATTTTGATAGTTTACCTGTATTAGGATTTATTTTTTATGTTATCTAAAAGTAAGATTGTTTTTTCTATTCAGATTAGATTTTCGCTTTCTTGCGTATCATGTCTTCCACCTTTATATTTAATATATGTGGACTTGTATCTTGTAATAGATAATTTACTCTAGAAACAAAGATGTGAGTTCTAGTATGGGCCTGTTGATGTAGGCAGTTGTCTAACCATGATAAAATTTATTTTGTCATCTCAGGCTTCGATTTTAATTCTTGTTTATTTCCAATAGTCCGCAATTGATGTCGTGATGCTACATTTTTAACAGTTAGGGTGGCCTAAATGGGAACCGGAATCTCTACGGTCAACCCAATTCTTAGGAAGTATACGGATTTTAAGCATTGCTATTATTACAATCATTCAATTGTGACGAATTTCGCAGTAATCTCATTACATAAATGATAGCAATTATCCCCTCATACTCTCAAAAGCTCTTAAGAATGACCCCATATTTGACGTATTTGTACCATCTTCGTAAAGTTTGATTATACCAAAATAGGATATAGTCATATGGACTCTAATCACAAATCAGGAGGTATCATATTTTAAGCCCTTGTGTATGTTTATATTTTTATTTAGGAGATGTCACCATAATAGTGCACTACAATATCTCGAACGAGTAGACCTTGACTCCACTTCATAGACAATAAGAGAAACCCCAAAAATTAAAAATAAATAAAGCTTGTTCATTTTATTTTCTTGAATAAATCGGTTACAATTGCATGTCATGAATATCAAATCGTAACAATTTGAAATCAATTGATAACTATTACAATTAATTAACGCTACTAATAAAGAAAAAAAAAACTCACGCATTAACACTTGTAGGAGTAAAACTCATACCTCTAATATATTGAGATCTCAATTTCACAAAAAAAAAAATTACGCTTTATTGACAAATAAAGATGTTATGTAATATATTGAGATCTCAATTTCACAAAAAAAAAGAAGTTACGCTTTATTGACAAATAAAGATTGTTATGTATTTATGTTTCGTGGACTTAGCCCGCTCAATAAACTGTTGAGCATTGCATGTTTTGAAAATTCTGATTGAAATTGAGTTTGGTTACACTCAAATTAATTCAATTTATTTTTATGAATAAGCATGGAATAAATTTCTCATGATTGGTCACTTAATTAGACAAAATATGACATCATGATGATGTCAATTGGTAGGGCTTGGGTTGGACCACTTCGTGACAGAGGTCAAACCTTACGAACCAGTTGACCGGTTCGGTTGACCGATCCAGACCGGCTTTAGTGCTCGAATTAAATAATGCTCATGGCTAGATTAGAATAATAAGAAATTTAAAAGTTATAAAATGTATATTATATATATAATGATTGCACCCCAAAGATGCATTTTAACTCGACGCTCTTAAAGTAATCTTTTTTAGATGACTAATATAATAATAATTATTATTATTATTTGCAGCTTTTTATCTCATTGCTTGAGATACAATATCAAACAAAAGATAAAAAATGTCGTGACATATTAAAATATTTTCTCACTTGGAAAAAGCAGAAGTTATCTAATTTCATGTTCTTTTTTATGAATACAATAGTTTTAGTTTGGGCTTTTGAGCTGTTGTTACGAGGTATTTCGCTACATTTAGTATTTAACCCAAAAATTAGCATGAAAATTATGATATTATCAAAAAGTTAATTACACTAACACGGTGCGAGTGAATCGAATCGAGCCAACTAAGACATGTTCAAGCTTGTTTGGATTGTTATCAAGCTTTAAAAATTGTGTTTGAGCTTGGTTCCATGACTAATTGAGTCAAACTCAAACGAGTTTTAATCAAGTCGAACACGAATTCGAGTTTGAGTAACTTGATATTTCTAAATTAACATATTTTTTCATCTTAATTTAATTAATTGAGTCGAACTTGAGTCGAGCTTCAAATGTTATCCAACATAAAAAAATGTTCAAATTTGTTTACTATGTTAAACGAATTTAGCTCAAATGAACTTCCAATAATCGATCACGCGTCGAGTATCAAATAATTTAATATATTTTTATTCTATATAGCATCAAGGGTATTTATAGGGACCAAAGTAAAGGGCCATTGTAATAGGTGAAATCACTGTAATTAATCATATTAAAAATACATGTAGAAAATGTAAAAGAAAAGATAATAAAATGACAACTCAGTTTTTTAAAATTTATTAGTTCGTTACCAAGTGAATAAAATGGATCACAAAATGTCGAGACACTTAATTTTACTGACGAAGTTGAAATCTCAAAATGTTAGAAATTTTGGATTCGACTCTTACCAATAGTGTGTGGACTTATCTCTATTTTTATAGCGACTGTTATCTGATTATAATAATTGCTGTAGTAATAATTTTTAATTTGTTGTAAATTGTTAATATTTGTTATTCATGATTTACAATGTGACCTAAACATTAAAAACAGTAAGTCCAATTTTACATGGATTGTTACGAGAGTGATTTGATGGGAAGCACGTGAGGCCTCTTTTTGCGCGTGCCATGAGCATATGAAAATACAGTACCATCACATAATTTAGTATATATTTTTTTTAAATATGATATTCAGTATATATATATATATTTGTATATATAAAGTTTGTACTATAGTCATGTATATAAAATACTGTATTTATCAAATCCCAATGTATCGCCGACCGAGAGCTATTGTGCGCCGATGGTCTGCGCCGGAAAGGAGATGATTTGATTAATTTAAGGTCCACACTATCATGCGCACTAAGCTTTTTGTAAATGTTGGTCTGGAATTAAGGAACCATATATTATCCAGACTTGCATTTCCTATTTTTCAATGACACTGGTCCCCTTCTTCCATTTTATTCCTTTCCCTCTTTCTTTTATTTAATTTAAATTTAAATAAGGGCAAAATTCAATTTTGGCCCCGTCTATTATAGACACCCCATCAAGTACCCCTTTCGACATCTAAAACATTCAAACACCCCGCTCTACTATATTAAAATATATCAAACACTCCCTGTACGTATTAATAGACAAAAATACCATTGATTTATGTAAAATCATAAATTCACTTTTCACCCATCTATAATAATATGTAGTACTTTGCCCCTTTACCCTATTTCAATATAATTTGACTCTAAATTTTTTTAATGCTAAAATTATTAAATAAATTAATCTTCATTATATATGAAATGTATAGTAAAATCTTGTAGTATTACGAATAAGACATATTAAACTTAAAAAATAAATCTCACATAAATATTTATGGTCACTATTAATATATTATATTCTTTTATATATAGTACTTTAACTTTATTTTACATTAATATTGATAAATTATTCATTGTTAGTTTTTTTTATAAAATAATCATATATTCTTTTAAGTATTATACTACTTATTAAGATAAAGTGATAAACCTATTTGTATCGTCTTTTTACTCTTTTTTATGAGCACAATTTTTTTTTAACATTAATTAGTGATAAATACTTCTCTTTTTTACTCTTTCTTTAATTGGTATTATTAATACTACTACGTGAATAAAACGTGCATACATATAGTTCAAGATTTATTAAATAAAATATTACAATATTTGATTATTTATTTTTAAGGAAATGCAATTAAAATTAGAAGCACAAAATATCAAGAATGTTTTCTAACTTCTATTAATGCAACTAAGTTATTGAAAGAAAAAAAGAAGAGAAAATTTAATAAAATCTTTCTAAAGAAAAAAGGTATAACAAATTAGTTATATAAATTTACATGAAATAATTTAAAACTTATTCTTTATTCTCTCTATATTATAGCAAATATTTTTATTTATTTAATTTATAATTAATTGAAAGATTGTTCATTTTATAAAATCATCCTTAAATAAAATTTGGGAACAAATTAATTAAATTTTAATCATAGAGGGAGGGGGAGGGGGAGGGGGGCAAAGTACTAGATGGGTTCTTAGTGATTTTATCATTTTAAATCAAGGGCATTTTTGTCTATCAATGTGTCCAAGGGGTGTTTGATGTATTTTAATGTAGTAGAAGGGGTGTTTGATAGTGTGTCTATAGTAGAGGGGGCAATATGAATTTTGTCTTTTAAATAATTAAATAATGGGACGGACTAATTTGTGAAATCAAATAAATTATACCATGATTTTGTAAAATCTCTTTGGATTAAGTATTGGTTTCAAGTAGGTAATTAGATAATCAAATTTGTCATTCGTTTTGACAAGTACAATATTTATTATACGACAATTGTAATCATATTTGTTATGTGAATGAATAATTACTTTTTTCGGAGGTTTTCTTTATAACCAATTATTTATTTCTATTTATGGTTTATTAAGATGGTTTTTTTATTTATGATAATTCAAGATTATATATTTTTTGGTAAGTATGACTATTCAAGATAATTGAATCGAACTTGTAATTCCTGCGACCTATAAATAGAAACAACTATATTGAGATTCTTCTTTTAGAGTTTTAAAGTTTTTTTCAAACATTTCTTATTGGCGGGAACGTGTAAATAATGATAAGAAATAAACTATATGTATTTATTGGATATATAAAAATTTAAGACATGTATCATTCTTACTGAAACTATATGCATACTCTTATAGCTCGAATATAACATGTGAGAGCATACATCTATTGATTTCGGTCCATGCATTGATACCATCTCCACAACGTTCTAAATAATTCAAATTTCATATTCAACACGATACTCCAAAGTTTTTTTTGAATTGACTACTTCAAAAAAAAAAAAAAAAGCGATATGTATTCACCAGTATCCGCAAAATATCTATTTACTATACAGGCATGATATTGCACGAGATCATTTTATGTAATATTCGTCTAAACTTCTAATGTTGATGTGAATTAACTCTTTAATGTGCACATTTTTCTATGAGAATGGTTTATACGTTGTTGGTTTCAATGCATTGAGAGTCTGAGACTGATTTAAGTACAACAAAAAATAAATAAACATATTGCATATATAAAAGAAACTACAAATTAAACCTGTATTTTTTGGGTGAGCAAATTTAAAATCTCCCAATTAAGAAGGTCGGACCTCAAGTTCGAGCCTCCAATCATCAAGGTCTGTATATAATGCTTCTCATATGATTTAAATAATTACAACTGTCCTAAAATGAATAATTATATGGATGTTCATGTATTTTCCACTACATGATATGATGGATAATCATTTCTCCTCCTCTTTATGTTATAGTGGGTGATCATTGCTCCTCCACTACTTGTAAATCCATCTTTTCCATTATGTACTCAACTCTTGAAATAATTGTACCTACTATTTTGTGCATATAAATAGGACATGAAGTTGTATTGTTAAGACACACCAAAATCAAAGAAAGAATTCTCTTCTTAATTCTCTAGTCTTTCTACTTTAGAATATTTGTATATATTTCATAATATTTGGGGTTATTTCATAATACGTTATCAGCACGATCCGTCTCAAAGTGTTAATCATTTTGAAATTTGGCTAAAGATATACATGGGGTACTCAACGTATGATGTAAAATCCATTGAGAGATTTTCATGAGTTATTATGAGTTTGTAAAGAAAATTGATAGACAAGATTTTTAAAACAAAGCAAGAAGAAAAGGTAAAGAAAAGGTACGTATATTTCAATATGTAACAAAAATAGAAATATGCAATAATTCTCTTGATGTTTGGAAAGAAGACATATGTATATGTGCATATATTTGATTAGTATTATTCTTTTGAATAATCCTATCATGTTGAAAATATTTTAAGAAGTTGAATGATTATTATGTTATTCATTTTATACTTTGATGATAGTGTTATAATGACGAATCTTGCAAAACTTGACTTTGTGACTCTTGATATTACGAGGAAAAATAGATGTTGAAATTCATCTTGATGCAAATAACTATACTTCATTCCCTGAAGTGAATGTATTGAACAATATATAAATTCATATATGCAAATAACTATACTCCATTCCCTGAAGTGAATGTGTTGAGCAATATATAATTATTTTAATCATGAGTCCCGTCCAACTAGTTCTGCTACATTCCCTAAAGTGAAAGTAGCAGCACATAACTATTTTAATCATTAAAGAAATCATGGACGTGGACGTGGTCGTGGTCGTGGACATGGAAATCGTGGTGGTATTTCAAAGAACACATCTTTCCACCAGAAGTGGAAAAATGATGACGAGAAAAATAAAGGTGGCCAAAATAGCAAATCTGTGAAAAATTTATCCTATCGTTGTGGTGGTAGAGGTCATTGGGCACGTACCTGTCGTACGCCTAAACATCTTGTTATCCTTTACCAAGAATCGCTGAATGGGAAAGGAAAGAAAATAGAAACAAATTTTGTTTTTGAAGAAGACGATTCTGATTATGGCCATTTTGATGACACTCATTTAGATGTTGTTGATTTCTTTGATGATCCTAATGAAAAAAAAATTGATCACTTGATTGGAGATGGAAGTGTTAAAAAAATAAATTTTTTTAAGTTTTAATTCTAGTAATTCATAAATAAATATTTAAACATGTTGTTTTCCTTTTAAGATCAATCAATGAATTTATTCATATGATTGTCCTTTCTCATATTAAACAATATTTTTTGGTATTGATTTATTTCTTTTTATGTTTCAATAAAGAATGAGTATTTATTCGATCAGCAACAACATCAATAATGAAGATATGTATCTCGCTGATAGTGCCACAACTCACACCATTCTCAAGAATAAAAAATACTTCTCTTCTTTAGTAATGCAAGAAGCCAATGTTAGTACTATATCGGGTAGGACAAAGTTAATTGAAGGCTCCGGCAGAGCTAATATATTGTTACCCGGAGGAACGCAATTTTATATTGATGAAGCATTATATTCTACCAAATCTCAAAGAAATTTACTAAGCTTCAAAGCTATCCGCCGAAATGGATATCATATTGAGACAACAAGTGATGGCAATATTGAGTATCTTTACATCACTAATACAATATCTGATAACAAATGTATATTGGAAAAATTGCCTGCATTTTCCTCCGGTTTGTACTACACGCATATATCTACTATTGAAACACATGTTATCGTAAACCAGAAGTTTACAAATCAAAATAAGTTTGTTATTTGGCATGACCGGTTGGGCCATCCCGGATCAATTATGATGCGAAATATAATTAAGAATTCATGTGGTCATCCATTGAAGAGCCAGCAGATTCTTCAATCGAATGATTTCTCATGTGCTGCTTGTTCACAAGGAAAGTTGATTATTCGACCATCAACAACAAAAGTAGGAAGTGAATCTCTTACGTTTTTGGAACGTATTCAAGGCGATATTTGTGGACCAATACACCCGTCGTGTGGACCATTTAGATATTTTATGGTTTTCATTGATGCATCAACAAGATGATCACATGTATCTTTTGTTATCAACTCGCACCTGGCGTTTGCGAGATTGCTTGCTCAAATGATAAGACTAAGAGCACATTTTTCTGATTATCCAATTAAGAAGATACGCCTTGATAATGCGGGTGAATTTACTTTCAAAACGTTCAATGACTATTGTATGTCTATTGGAATTGATGTTGAACATCCTGTAGCACATGTTCATACACAAAACGGTTTAGCAGAATCGTTTATTAAGCGTCTGCAGTTAATTGCAAGACCTTTACTTATGAGATCAAAATTTCCTATTTCTTGTTGGGGACATGCTATTTTGCATGCAGCAGCACTTATTCGCATAAGGCCAACAAGTTATCATAAGTTCTCCCCATTACACTTGATTTTTGGTCAGGAACCAAATATTTCCCATCTAAGAATTTTTGGATGTGCGGTATATGTTCCAATTGCTCCACCACAACGCACTAAGATGGGTCCTTAAAGGAAATTGGGAATATATGTTGGATTCGAGTCTCCATCGATAATAAAGTATCTAGAGCCATTGACTGGAGATTTATTTACGGCTCGATTTGCTGATTGTCATTTTGATGAATCAGATTTCCCAACATTAGGGGGAGAAAATAAGCAGCTGGAAAAGAAAATTAGTTGGAATGAATTATCTTTATCTCATCTTGATCCTCGAACAAAACAAAGTGAACTGGAAGTTCAAAAGATAATTCACTTGCAAGGTTTAGCTAACCAACTGCCAGACGCATTTACTGACCTAAAAAAAGTGACTAAGTCACGTATACCAGCTGTTAATGCTCCAGTAAGAATTGTTGTCCCTGAAGGTCAAAGTAATGAGTCTACTGCACGCCTGAAGCGTGGTAGACCTATCGGTTCCAAAGATAGTCATCCTCGAAAAAGAAAAGGAACTAGGAATTAAGATGGTCTAATCGAGGATAAAATAACTCTAGAAGAGTCCCCAGTCATAACTAATATTTCGGTTCCAGAAGAACCTCAGGTACCTGAAAATTGTGAAAATAATAGATCTCAATCGATTATGTTATGAACGGGAAACGATGGAATCGAAATGAAGTCAACGTTGATGATAAATTTGCATATAATGTAGCGCTAAATATGATGAATGATAATGAGGATCAAGAACCAAAGTCTGTTAATGAATGTCGACAAAGAAATGATTGGCCAAAATGAAAAGACGCAATGAGGGCAGAGTTAAACTCGCTTGAACAAACGAAAAGTTTTTGCACCTGTAGTCCGTACACCTGAAGATGTAAAAGTTTTTGGACCTGTAGTCCGTACACCTGAAGATGTAAAGCCAGTAGGATACAAATGGGTATTTGTGCGAAAACGAAATGAGAAAAATGAAAAAGATATAAGGCACGTCTTGTTGCCCAAGGGTTTTCGCAACGACCTGGCATAGATTATGAGGAGACTTATTCTCCTGTGGTGGATGCAACTACTTTTCGTTATATAATAAGTCTGGCAGTGCATGAAAAACTTGATTTGCGTCTAATGGATGTTATTACAGCCTATTTGTATGGCTCGCTTGATAATGATATATATATACATATGAAAATCCCTGAAGGATTTAATATGCCTGAAGCATATAAATCAAGTTCTCGAGAACATTATTCAATTAAATTAAGTAAGTCATTGTATGGACTGAAACAATCTGGACGAATGTGGTATAATCGTTTCAGTGAATATTTGTTGAAGGAAGGATATAAGAATGATCAAATTTGTCCTTGTATTTTCATGAAAAGATCTGGAAATGAGTTTGTTATAATTACAGTTTATGTTGACGATTTAAATATCGTTGGAACTCCTGAAGAGATTTCAAAAACTGTTAATTGCTTGAAGAAAGAATTTGAGATGAAAGATCTTGGAAGAACAAAATTTTGCCTTGGGTTGCAAATTGAATATTTAAAGAATGGAATTTTTATGTATCAAGACGCTTATATATCAAAAGTGCTAAAGCGTTTCTACATGGATAAATCACATCCATTGAGCACCCCGATGGTCGTAAGGTCACTAGATGTGAACAAAGATCCTTTTCGACCTCAAGAAAGTGATGAAGAACTACTTGGTCCTGAAGTACCATATCTAAGTGCAATCAGTGCACTAATGTATCTTGCTTGTCACACTCGACTTGATATAGCATTCGCTGTTAATCTATTAGCAAGATATAGTTCTTCTCCTACACGAAGGCATTGGAATGGGGTTAAACAGGTACTCCGCTACCTTAGAGGAACAATCGATATGGGCTTATTTTATTCAAATGTACCCAAATCCGAATTGGTTGGATATGCAGATGCTGGATATATGTCTGATTCTCATAATGGTCGTTCACAAACGGGCTATTTATTTACACGTGGTGGCACAGCCATTTCATGGCGGTCTATGAAACAAACCATACCGGCCACATCATCTAATCATGCAGAAATCTTGGCTATTCATGAGGCAAGTCGAGAATGTGTTTGGTTAAGATCCATGATTCAACACATTCGAGTGACTTGTGGTTTATCTTCTGGAAAAATGATCCCGACGATCTTATATGAAGATAATTCCGCATGTATCACACAATTGAAAGAAGGGTACATTAAAGGAGATAAAACAAAACATATTTCACCAAAGTTCTTTTTCACTCATGGTCTTCAGAAGAATGGTGATATTAATGTTCAACAAATCCGTTCCAATGATAATCTTGCTGATTTGTTCACCAAGGCACTTCCCACAGCAACGTTTGAAAAACTGGTCTACAATATTGGAGTACGTAAACTTAAAGATCTTGACTGATATTGTCATGAGGGGGAGATAATACGCGCCGCACTCTTTTTCCCTTAACCAAGGTTTTTCCCACTGGGTTTTCCTGGTAAGGTTTTTAATGAGGCAGCATCTGATTGTGTATTGATATGTACTCTTTTTCCTTCACTAGGTTTTTGTCCCATTGGGTTTTTCCTAGTAAGATTTTAACGAGACATATTATTAAGTGATGGACATCCAAGGGGGAGTGTTATGAATAATTATATGGATGTCCATGTATCCTCCACTACATGATATGATTGATAATCATTTCTCCTCCTCTTTATGTTATAGTGGGTGATCATTGCTCTTCCACTACTTGTAAATCCATCTTTTCCATTATGTACTCAACTCTTGAAATAATTGTACCTACTATTTTGTGCCTATAAATAGGACATGAAGTTGTATTGTTAAGACACACCAAAATCAAAGAAAGAATTCTCTTATTAATTCTCTAATTTTTCTACTTTAAAATATTTGTATATATTTCATAATATTTGGGGTTATTTCATAATAATTACAACTGTCCTAAAATTAGAAGTTTTTGTATCTCCTAAAAATTGTCAAGCCATTAAGAAGGTTTTTTAACTTGCTAGAAAGTGATTTGGTAAGTCTAATGTCACAAGTTTCAATTCTTTCAACACATTTGTTACAAATATTTTTCAATCGTCTACTCTTCGATTTTTTGATAACTAGAGAACTCACATTTGCTACTCGAAAGTGCGTTTTGGGTAAACCCTACTCTCATGCAATAGCCCGCAAATCATATGAGGGTTGTAAGTCACACTAGGAAAATCCTGTACGACGGATTTATGTCTCCAAAAAGGTTTGAACCCAAATTGACTTTGTAGGAAATATCTTATCAGATCAATTCGGTCAACTATTGGGGACTTTGATTTGTTCAAGGATTATTGCCAACTTTTGAATTGTACTCATTGTTTAATGGTGTTACGCTAATGTACACTCCTTTTTTCTTATTAATAAATCTATATACATATATATATATATATATATTGTGTATAACTGCATATCATTTAAAAGTCCTATTTTGATTTGCCTTCCAGCACATAAAGCAAAATTCAACCTCTTCTTAATTGTGGGAGAATATTGTGGTGTTGTGCCTTTATTGTTGTGACAGGACAATGCTGCCCCTAGCATTAAATGACTTTACCATTAAAAGAAATATATACTTACAATTAGTTAAGATGCAAACAAATGAGTGAAAGGACATACACATTCAAATTCAACTAAGTCACAAACCACAATAGCAATCATGATGTTTAACAAGATAAGCTCAATGTACAACACATTTTAAGCTGCAAAAATGTAAAGGGCCAAAAAAAAAAGTACAAAAAAATATAAATTATATCCCTCAAAAAAGGACATTATTCTTAAATATGATTAAGACTTAGCATAGAAAAGAGGTGAAAAAGTTTGAGTATAAGGTACAAATAAAACCAAACAAAATTTGCACGATTTGGAAAAAATCCTCTGCACAAAATATCTATCAACTGTAGAAATTAATTAGGAATTTAAGATAGGTTGATAAGTCATATCAATGGAGAAAAACAAAAAGGTTTGACAGCCAAGAAAATTAATCACCACTAACTAACTAGACATGATCCCACTGTCACAATTCACCTAACAATTATTTTATCTTATTATATTTAGGAAAAATTACAGACAAACCCCCCACTTATTGTGTAATTTCTAAAACTCTCCGTCATTTATTAAAAATTACCATCACACCCCTCAAGGGGTCTATTTGTAAGAATTATAGGAGTAAAATTGTAAGAATTATTAAACATACATGGATATAATTGTAAGAAATTCTTAACACGATGGGGTGTGTTGATAATTTCAACAAGTGGGGGGGGGGAGAGTTTTGGTAATTACACAATAAGTGAGGAAATCTGTGTGTAATTTTCCCTTTTATTTAATGTTTACCCACTTTGATTGTATATAAAAAAAATTAGTTAGTTGGTAAGTAAATTTTCTTAAAAATGAAAATTTATATAAGAGAATTGATATTGAAGCTCCACAAATTATTAAGGAGCTCGTTTTTATCTCTCGTTCTAAGAAAATGACTTTAATACTCATTTACAAATAAAAGGCTATTTTACAAAACGAGTATATACTTTCATAATCAATTAAATCTTTGCACCTCGTATATTTTTTTTTATAAATTAATATAACATTTTTTCTTTGTCTAAATAATATGTTCATGAAGTACATAATGGTGTAAAACATACACTTCCACTCAAGCACAAAAAGGTACAAAATGAACATTAATCACCAAAGAAAAATATTGTTTTAACTTTTCTACGTACTCAAATATGAAATACTTATATGCTTTGTCTATTTATATGCATTAATGCATGTTTAAAAAGCATTAACTACTATCAATTTATTTTTAAAATTTAATAAAAGTAATGATTATTTGAGCATTTCTTTATGTGTAATTGTTGTTGGTGTATTTTATTAAAGGAAGAAAGATCTAAAGTGGATAGCTACGTGCTAATATACAGTCAAAGTGAAGTGAATTCAAGTTGTATTAATTTTTTCTTTGTTTATATTATAATAGTCCTTTTCAAATTAAACATACTATATCTTTTCTTTTTTTTTTTTGTGGATGATGCTCAATATTTTTAATGGGCTAACTTTGATATAAAATAGTAAAAAAAAAAGTCTACAATTTAACAATATTTTGCTCTTAATTAAATATTAAAAATTATAATTAATGCATTTTAACATATATGAGCATTCTTGTCATATTTTAGTTTAAAAATTAAATATGAAACTCTTATAGTAACTAGGAAAGTACCAATATCATTAACCAATTTATAATTAGAAATTAGTTCTTTTTAATTTTTTTTATATAGTAGGCATGATTGATTGAATTATGCTCATTATAAAATAAATTATATAAAATATGATCAGCTGAATGTATGTGATTTTCTTTTTCTCTCCTTTGTTAGCGATTTCATTTATTTACTTGTATGCTTGTTATGCAACTTAGAGACGATTTACATTATTAAAGTTGTGAATAATTGGATTAAATACGAGATTGTATATTTGTCATATTGTCATCTATCTGCATATATGCTACTCATTTTAGTGGTACTTATATGTATAATAGCTCACAAAACCTTTTTTTTTTTTGGGCAAGTATATAGTAGCTCACAAACTCATTCGCATAATATACAAGTAGACTATATTACACTTTTAAATAGAATAAACAATCATAGATTTCACTCAAACAAAAGATAATTAAGCATTGAGCATTATATATATATTTTTTTAAGATTGTACAGATATTAGGTTCGATTACCACAAGATTTACACAATAGCTGGATAAATGTTTTCATTGAGAAAATTTAGAATGAAAGTTCTTTTTTTTCTCAACTCAATAATGTGACTTTTTTTTTTGAAGAAAAATTAGTTTTATATATCATTCAATCGAAAGTGTACAACATCTGGAACAATACAATTTATATCGACTCAAATGATGTAGTAAGAACCTTTGAAACACCAACTATCAAGTTCTTGAAGATAACAAATCTTAAAAACTCACAGGCGAACACAAGAAAATTCTTGTTTAACTCCTATTTAAGGAGAGATGAAACTTTCATTCGAGAGAGAAAGCAAACTCTCATACGAGAGAGATTTAAAATACTAAACAAAATATCTAAAAGGCTCGGTTATTGATAGAGTGAATAGATCTGTCATTTTTTGAAATCTCTCTTCTGATTCAAAACCGTGGTGTAACGTGTATCCTCCCCTGTTCCGATCATGAAATAGATGAAATAAATCAAAAAATGGATTTTCGCTATATAAAAACTTAAGTATCACCTGTCTTCATCTCGTCAGATTTATCTCTGGCTCTTTAGATCCAAATCCATCTCGTCAGATTTGAAGATGTGATGTACAACTTCAAGAAAGGTGCTCCAACCCAACTCGCCGACGATGGCAGTGGTAACATTGGTGAAGTAGATAACTGCTTCATGAAACCATTGCCGGCGAAGGAAAAAGAAGATTAAGGTTTAGAGAGAGATGGGGAGAGAGGCGTGAATGGTTTCAATAATGTGACATTTTGATAGTGTTTTCCATATTAAAACCTTGATCTAAACATAAAGTTATTTCTATTGCCAAATGAGTTCGGTCAAAATTCAAAGGTTGACGACTATTAATAAGTAGGGTAGTTCTATATCAGATTGAATCCAATGTTTTGAGTGTGTGTTATGTGTCTATCTGGTTCCATTGGACTCGATCTAGCATTAATTTTTCGCAGGAAGTGTTATAAGTTCACCATCGATCTGATACCTTTGAAAATTGAGAATTACTAAAAAACCAGATAACCCATTCGAAGGTCGCTGAAAGATGTTCCAACAATGACCATATGATTGTTAAGTCTGCAAAAATAATTACGAACATATAAATCTCATAGACTTGCTAAATTCAAAAAGACATATCGCTCAAGTATTTTGAGATAAGAGTATTTCTAAAATTCGAAGGGCGTACAAATCTATATATAACACATATCGTCAAATTTGAGCTCCACACTACCATGATCAACGTCTCTCGTTTAGAGTCCATAAGATAGGTTGGATCGGCTCAGCCACAAGAGAAACAAAATTATATTGTGAATATCTTGAACTATAAAAGATTTGTCCATTGTTACGATCCGCATAAAAAGAACATCTTATTCTTAGTCATATTTTTTATATGATATAAATCTATAAAAATTAACACAATTTATAAATAAAAACAATTTCAAAAACCCTCCACAAATTTTCCCTGGAGAATATTTGTGGAGGGGAGAGAGAGAGATGAGAGAGGTTAGCTGGTGGCAGAAGATTTTGTATGCGTTGATTTGACCAAAGCATTGAAGCCAACAACACAATCAGGCAATATATATATATATATATATTTACACATATATATTATATATATATATATCCATATATGTATATATTCATCTTTCTGTAAAAAAATAACAAAAATAAAACTGTTCAAAAAATAAAAGAAAAAAAGGAATTACAGAGGCGCAGGCAGGGGGCAGTGTGCGCACAGTACTAGTAAATATAGATAGATACAGCAGCATAAAATAAACACACTTCTGCCATTTTCGATTCTCGAGCTTCCCCACTCTCTCTCTCTCTCTCTCTCTCTACACACTTCAAACACGGATCGCAGTTCCTCTCTCATTCTCTCCCAAATTTTGAATCTGTTTTCATTGACATGTCTACAGTTTCAATCTCTCCTTTTCTTTCTTACCACCACACTCTGTTCTTCTTCGTTCGTTGAATACATATATATATATATATATTTGTCTGATTGTGTGGGCTTAAATGCTTTGGTCAAATCAACGCATACAAGAGAGAAAAATTGAGAGCAGAGCCTCCTATTGTATATTTCTCTTTCTCAAACCACGTCGTTTTGAGTCCTTCACTCGCCTAATTGTGTAAATGTTGAAACTCGTTTTGGTTTTCGGTTTTTGAGGCGGAAAAACAGGCCAAAAGTTAATTATATGTAGTAGTAATAACTTACAGAAGCATATTAAGGGGAAAAGCTGAGGAATTTCTACAGTAATCAGTGCAAAAAAGGGGTAAATCTTGTTGTTTTGTGTGAAAATCAGGGGATTTGCGTGGGGAAAACTAGCTGTTTTCACCTTCCATTAGGTGAAATTTGGAGCTTTTAGAGTGAACATATACATATATATACTTACATTTATATATATATGTATAATTAGAGGAAGGTTAGTGCTTCTCTTCCAAGTGGTTGTTATTTTGCGTGAAAGAAGAAGGAGAGATATTATTTTGTCAGTATGCGTATGATATATATTATTATACATACAACAAGGCTACTGCTTAGCTTTCGTTGAGCTATTTTGGCTGTTGTTACCTTTTATTATAAGGTAAGTGGTAGAGAAGTGTGAATCTCAGCCATCTCCAACAATCTTCTACCTCAATCAACATCCTCCATCTTATCCATCCTTCTGAGATCACTAGGCAAACATTATTATTATTATTATTATTGTTACTATTAAACAATAATTAGAAAAATATTTAGCCTCTGCTTCAGAGAATCTTTGTCAGCTCTCTGGTTGGGGACTATAAAAAGCAGCTCACTGTAATTTGAATTCAAGATTTGGAGCTTTTTTCAGAATTAATTTTGAGGTTTTGAGGAGAAATGGCTATGGTGGCACATCATCACAGGGAGAGTAGCAGTGGGAGTATTAATAAGCATCTCGACGCCGGAAAGTATGTCCGGTACACGGCGGAGCAGGTGGAGGCGTTGGAGAGGGTTTATGCTGAGTGCCCTAAGCCCAGCTCTCTCCGCCGCCAGCAGTTGATCCGTGAATGCCCTATTCTTTCTAACATTGAGCCTAAGCAGATCAAAGTCTGGTTCCAAAACCGCAGGTATATTTGAAGGATTTTGATGAGCGTCTTTTTTTTAATATGTTTATTGGTAATCATTTTTTGGCTGTTTTTTGTTTTGATTCTTGTATATCTTTGCCATTTCTGCATTTGTAGTTTGAGGAATTTTGAATAAGAATTTATGAGTTGTCTGGTTCTTCAAATCTTTGGTCATTTTAATGGAGTTATAACTAAAATGAACGGTGCATTTTGGGAGTGTTTGCAAACTCTAATTTTAGGTGCTTGTCAAATTATGGCTAAAAATAATTTATTTGGAATTATTTACAAATCTTTGTAATGTTCTAAACTAACGTAAATGATAATAATCTATAATCTCTAAGTTGGTGAGTGTCTGCGTAAAATTGAACATGATATTTCTGTATTTAAATCAAAGTTATTATAGGCATATTTATGAATTTTAATCGGTTTTTTTTCTGCAAACATTCCCCTAAACTTTTTTCCATTTTTCAATTGTGTTTGCAAACATTACCCACTTCTGATTTTTTGTAAATCTGATTATTTCCCACTTATAATTACTTATCTATAAGCAGTTGTGTTTGCAGTACTCCTTTTAGAACTATTTTTTTATTCGATGTGGGCTAAAAATTTGATTATTTGTGAACAAATGTAGATGTCGAGAAAAGCAGCGAAAAGAATCTACCAGGCTTCAAAGTGTTAACAGAAAGTTGAATGCGATGAACAAGCTACTTATGGAGGAAAATGATCGCCTACAGAAGCAGGTGTCACAGCTGGTCTGCGAGAATGGATACATGCGCCAACAGTTACATACTGTATGTAGCTTCCTTCTTTGTTTTTCCCGGCTATGTTTGGAGTGTGGATTTTATTGAAGAAAACACTCAGGAAAATAGCCTGCTTGCTTCAAACTGTGTGAATTTGTTCTCATTTGGTTGATCTACTATAATTTCTATCTTCACGTGATATTCCCTTGAATGCAAAATGTCTGCAAAATTTGAATCCAAGATGCATCTTTTGAAAATGTTTATTTTTTCATCAAACATTTTGTTTATATTGGTTCTTTATGTGTTTATTTTTATTGTTAACTTTATGGTATTGATAATCACATCTATGCCTTTAAATGATCCCCTAATTTTCGTGCCCCTCATGAAATTATCCATTGTCTTTATGGTGTTCTATTGTTGGTTCTGAATATGTATTTTTTATCTCCTTTAACTTCCAAAATGTTATTTCATTTTGTTGAATATTAGGCGGCTCCGCCGACCACTGATGGAAGTTGTGAGTCAGCGGTCACAACCCCTCAGCATACTCTCAGAGACGCTAGTAACCCTGCTGGGTACTTCATCTAATCCTTCTATTCTTCCTTTTTGTGTATATACAGAAATGTTGTTTTACATATATATGGAAAAAAAGAATAAATGTAGTTTGTATGGTTTGCAGACTCCTATCAATAGCGGAGGAGACATTGGCAGAGTTCCTTTCAAAGGCTACAGGAACTGCTGTCGATTGGGTGCAGATGCCTGGGATGAAGGTTCGAGTCATCTAAAATGAAATCCGCCTTTTTAAAATTCCTTTCTGTCTTGCAACCGTGACAGCCCGTTTGACTCTAAAACTAAAAGGGTTCGATGCTAATTTTGTGATTTTCTTGTCAGCCTGGTCCGGGTTCGGTTGGGATCTTTGCCATATCTCAAAGTTGTACTGGAGTGGCAGCTCGAGCGTGCGGTCTTGTCAGTTTAGAACCTATAAAGGTAAGCAAAGGAGTTAGTTCCAATCTTAATCCGCTACTTTTGGGGCCTAAATCTACTCTAAGAGTGCTTGCAAACTCTAAATTTAAGTGCTTAACAACTTATGGCTAGAAGAGTGTTTGCAAATTCGACTTATGCTTCTAGCAAGTGGGTGCGTAAAACTGATTATGGTATTGTTGTAGTTAAATCAAAGTTATTTTAGACATATCTATCACTTTTAATCACTTGTCTTTTCACTGCAGCCTTTTCCCCACGTTTGACTTGGGTTTGCAACACTATGCACTTCTGATTTCTTCTCGACTCGAATTATTTTTCACTTATAACCACCTCTCTTTAACTGTATAAGCAGTTAAGTTTGTATACACTCCTTATGTAATGAGGTTTAGCTCTCTGTCTGAGAAGTTTTCAAATTTTACAGATTGCAGAGATCCTTAAAGATCGTCCATCTTGGTTCCGTGAATGTCGGAGCACTGAAGTTTTCACCATGTGTCCTGCTGGAAATGGAGGAACCATTGAACTGTTGTATACACAGGTAAATGGCGTGACAACTTCATTTAGTGTGTTTCCATCTTCAAATTCCCCGTGTTGGACAAGTATAATAGTCTGTAATTGTTTTCAGACATATGCTCCAACTACTTTGGCCCCTGCTCGTGATTTTTGGACTCTAAGATATACAACCACTTTGGAAAATGGCAGTCTTGTGGTACGCATATCTTTTGAATTCGCCATTCCATTAAATATACACATTTGGGAACCAAACCCCCTCGCTTATTGAGCAATTACCACAAACTCCCTGAAGTTCTGCAAATTACCAAGACACCCCTGTCAAATCTGACAACTCAAAACAGTTGTCAAACACAAGGGGTGAAACTATAACATGATTTACTAAAAATTATTGTAATTTTTCTAACCTCAGGGTGTTTTGCAATTAGGGTCTCCTACAAGGGTATCTGTATAATTTGCCCTATATGTTTTGACGATTGTGTGATTTTGATATTTCTCCACTCTACATCCATGAAGATATGCGAGAGGTCGCTTTCTGGTACAGGAGCTGGCCCAAATGCAGCTGCAGCTTCACAGTTTGTTAGAGCTGAAATGCTTCCATCTGGATATTTAATCAGGCCATGTGAGGGTGGAGGATCGATTATTCATATTGTAGATCACCTTAACCTTGAGGTAACATCCTTGTTGATGCTTCTAAACCTTATATTTTCTTAGAGGGTTTAAACTTGATTAACATCTCTCTCCATTTTCCAGGCATGGAGCGTACCGGAGGTGCTTCGTCCACTTTATGAATCTTCAAAAGTCGTGGCTCAGAAAATGACTATTGCCGTGAGTAGAATCTGTCTCTTAATTTTGTCACTGAAATATTTTCTACTCCTTTTGTGCCAAATTTATTGCTCATTTTCTTTAGGGAAATAAGATTCCAGTTCCGTAAAGCTATTTTTTGTACTTGGACTTTGGTGAGGATAAAGAAAAGGAACTGTTATGCGTGCTTCAATTTATAGTACTTTGTGCTTTATCTTTTATATATTCTCAGTTTCATTTCCTTTTCCTCACCAAAATCCATGAACCACATAAACGGGACTTTTTTTTTACCGAAAACACCCCCTTAATGAAGCAAGATCATTAACTCTTTCACTAGTTTTGAGGTCAATTTTTGCAGATGTAAATATACAGCAAAACGTTCACTTTTCATTCCTGATATAAAATTCAGCGCTGAGTAGAAAATGATACGTAAATATAGTAGGGATGATGTATTTGACACTATATAATAATGATCGAGCAATTGATTAAAGATTAAGGAATGGTGCATCCTATATTTGTCTTATTTCAACTGGCCCGAGATGCGTAGTAGTTGATTCGATCCTTCCATGCGACCTTGTGACTAATCACTAAATTTTTTCCATTTGAAATTTTATAAGGCGCTAAGATATATCCGTCAAATAGCCCAAGAAACAAGTGGTGAGGTAGTATATGGTCTCGGTAGGCAACCAGCTGTTCTTCGCACTTTCAGTCAGAGGCTAAGCAGGTGACCCCTTGTACATTTCCCTGTTATTTCCAGTACATGGGCTTGTTTCATGCACATAGTATTAAGAATATGGTAATAATCTAGTGTTTCTCTCCTGCAGAGGCTTTAATGATGCTATTAACGGGTTCAATGATGATGGATGGTCACTATTGAACTGTGATGGTGCTGAAGATGTAATAATCGCCATAAGTTCAGCCAAGAACATGGCTGCGGGTTCTAATACTCTTTCTATGGTCGGAGGCGTTCTCTGTGCAAAAGCGTCTATGCTACTTCAGGTGCCTGACATAGCAACTTTGTTCACTTATCTAAAATATTTGGGTAATTTACATGGACACACCATGTGTGAGACCCTAAAACATCCCAAAGTTTGAGAAATTACCATGACTTCCCCGGTCAGTAAACGCATATTACAATTTTAATCCCATTCTTTTGAGTTGTCGTGATCTGGGGTGTTCTGGTAATTTGCAAAACCTCAGGGGCTCGTGGTAATTACCCAATAAGTGAAGGGTGTGCATGTAATTATCCCAAAATATTTACTTGTCCTACATTACCTTCTTTTTGTTATTTAAGTTAAATCTAACATTTCCATCTTGTTAAGACTATAGCTCTTAGGAAGATGAGGTACCGAATAACTTGTGTCGAACAATTTGACTAACTTATGCACTTAATTTGCCATCTTTCGCTCCAGAACGTCCCTCCAGCAGTGATGGTTCGGTTTTTAAGGGAGCACCGATCAGAGTGGGCTGACTTCAATGTTGATGCTTATCTTGCTGCATCTTTGAAAACAAACACATATGCATATCCGGGAATGAGGCCTACACGATTTACGGGAAGCCAAATTATCATGCCGCTTGGTCACACAATTGAACAAGAAGAGGTATGTGGTTTTTTCTAAGCTTTTAACATTCAATTAGTTGCGTTTGAATTGCAGCAAAGGATTTCAAAACCATTGTAATGATTGAAACTATTAATAATTAGTAAATAAATAACTTAAAACGGTTGCTAAAATATTGTAAGTCCATTGTAAAACGAAAATTGTCCAAACAAGTTGGAGAGTTTTCATTATGGTTTTGAACTCCGCAACTTCCAAATTCTCCAATCTAAATGTTATCCTATAATATTGTATTTTCTCCATGTTTGGTAATAACTTTCAGTAGAGAATTAAAATTCTACATTCGATCTTGATTTGTGGATCAGAATGAACATTATAATTTATAGACATTCCTAACTACATAATTTCCAACTTATTTCTAATTCAGGCGCTTGAAGTTATTCGATTGGAAGGACATTCCGTTAGTCACGAAGATGCTTATATGCCGAGGGACATTCATCTTCTACAGGTGCTTTCTTTGATAATACGACAACAAATTAAATAGACCTTTCAAACTATTTACACGTTCAAAAACATAGAAAATGTACTGACGACGGATCCTTATCAACAGATGTGCAGCGGAGTTGATGAGAATGCTGAAGGAGCGTCTTCTGAGCTTGTTTTTGCACCAATTGATGAGATGTTTCCAGATGATGCACAGCTATTGCCTTCCGGTTTTCGCATAATCCCGCTTGATTCCAAACCAGTTGAGTTATAGCGTTCCTCACCCGGTTTTTCTGTTATTTTTTACTTTTATTAGATTGTTTTACTTAATTCTTGAGAATTTTGCATGATGTGAAGTTAAATCAGGATATACTTGGTTTCATTTTTTCCCGAAATATTCTCAGTCCAAATATGTTTTGATTTGATTGCTTTTTGAAATTGTTTTTCGAGAACTTTTCAGAGAAAAAACCCATCTTCGAACTGTACAGCCCTCATTTCTATGATAAGTTGATAACCAATAGTTAATGTTAGCTGATAGTCTTTAGTGTAATTACATCACACCTCCTCGCTTATTTTGTAACTATATGAGCTCTCTAAAGTTTTTCAAATTATCAAGACACACCCCACCCCCTGTGAGATCCTGTGGTCGGAAAAATATTGAGTGAAATTATAATTTGACTTTACTGACTAGGAAAGTTTTGGTAATTTCTCAAACATTAGGGTGTTTTTTGTAATTAAGGTCTCATGTAGGGGTTGTCTATGTAATTTACCCTACTCTTTATGTTGTCTAACTAACGAGGTACGCGACAATGAACTTGACAGGGTGACTTACAAGACTCATTGCCTTCACACAAAACACTAGATTTGACATCAAGTCTTGAAGTCGGCCCGACAACAAGCAATTCAACAAAAAATGCAACAGCATCTTACACAGCACGGTCAATACTGACAATTGCTTTCCAGTTCCCGTTCGAGAGCAATTTACAGGATAATGTTGCTACAATGGCACGCCAATATGTTCGTACTGTAGTTTCCTCAGTGCAAAGGGTTGCAATGGCCATATCTCCATCGGGATTGAGTCCTACAGTGGGTCCAAAGCTATCTCCGGGCTCACCAGAAGCTCTAACGCTCGCACATTGGATCTGCCAGAGCTATAGGTACTTAAATATCATGTTTCCTATTTCAAATGTGTGTGTGTGTGCGCGTATATATATATACCCCAATAGAATTTCACATCTCTAGAACAAATTTGTTCCTGTCATTTTCAAGAAGTTGCTTTCGTGTAGTTACCCACACAATCCCACTCTACTGGGCACACTTATAAAGCAAAACAAAAACGTTCACCCTCTTTTGGTGATTTATGTTTGCATTAATTACATACACACCTCTCAATTGGTTAATTGCCATGAAACCCCTGAGATTTTTTAAATTATCAAGACACTGGCGGTCACATCTTGACATAAGTCAGAAGATAATGGGTGAACTTGTAAATTTTTTTAATGACAATTGGAAATTATGGTAATTTCTCAAACCTCGGGGTGCTTTTTATAATTAGGGTCTCCCGTAGGAACAGTGCATGTAATATAGCCCTTATGTTTTAATACTGTTCTTATTTTAATATCACCGTTTGCAGCTACCATCTTGGGGCTGAGTTACTTACAACCGATTCTACTAGTAGTGAATCGGTATTAAAAACACTTTGGCATCATCAAGACGCCATTTTATGCTGCTCATTGAAGGTATGTGTGGCTCTGAGTTGTTTGTTTCCTCTTTCGTTTGTAAAAAAATCTCTTCGATTCATCAAATTTTTTTTTAGTAGCCATAACGGTTTTCGCTCAACATTTTTTTTAAAATTTCTTTTTTCTTCTTTTGATATACCAGGCTGTGCCCGTTTTTACTTTTGCAAACCAGGCTGGGCTAGACATGCTGGAGACGACTTTAGTTGCTTTGCAAGACATCACTTTGGATAAGATATTTGATGACTCGGGCCGGAAGGCATTGTTTTCAGAATTTGCTAAAATCATGCAACAGGTAGTTTTTTAATATGGTTGCATGGCATCAATACTGTATATGAGTTTCTTACATTACTACTACATAATTGCTACGTATAAAAATCTTCAATTCTTGATTCGTTTGTCATATTCAGTATATGGCGAATTCTTGAAGTTACTAAAACTCTCAAATCATAGTATTTTTTATGTTAATCTCATTCAATTAGTTTTCAAAGTTTGACTAGATTTTTCGTTGGTATAATTACAATTACACACCCCCATTTATCACTTACTGAGTAATTACCATGTGCCTCCCGAGGCTTATCCTGTCACATCCTGACAACTCGAAACTCGAAAAACAGGGAGTGAATTTGTAATATATTTTGAACTAATGAGGGCGAAATTGTATTTGTGTTTTTAGGAAGGGGCGAAATTGTAATTTCACCTGTCATATACATCTCCAATATCGATATATTCATTTGAGGGATCCCGACCGCGTAGTTTCGCCTCAGATGAATATATCGACGCAATCAATTCTGCAATATTATCCTACATTTGTTTTATTTATCTTGACTTTTGCAGGGATTCGCTCACTTGCCCGGTGGTATCTGCATGTCAACAATGGGTCGTCATATCTCGTACGAACAAGCCATTGTGTGGAAAGTGTTTGCAGCAGAAGAAAACGCGGTCCACTGTCTAGCCTTCTCCTTCGTGAACTGGTCCTTTGTCTAAATGTTCAAAATCAATTCATGGAGTTTCCCTCTTGTGATGATGTGGTGTACATGGATTACCAAATATAGGGCTTTAGTGACAAGATAGATGATTATGGAGGAACCATAGAAAAAAAGTTTTGTAATGCTTGAAACTTTCGCCAGAATTTGCATCTTTTGTTTGTTTAATCTTAAAATTATTTATGCTTTCGTAAATTTACGTTAAGTAATTAGTGCACATTGTGTTGCTAAGGTTTATTTATATTTTTTATTTTTTTGAGCCGTTTTGAGAAAAAATGTTCACTTGAAATTCAGCCATATGGGTAACCTTTTTACTGTTCAGTTTTTTTTAACACACTCATGTCACACTTTTTGTAATATGCGATATAGATGTGTGGCAAGTGACTTTTGAAAATTTTTGTAGACCTTCGGTAACAAATTAATGATTATTGATACATCAAGAAGATTTTATCCTCTGACAGTAAATTCTAGTTTGCTCTTGGATTGGTTGCAATCAATTGTATTTCACAAGAAGAGAATTACATTTATTATATAATTGGTCACTCGTGTTATGAAATACACTGGGGATCGGATGAACCGGGAGTGGAGTACATGAATCTTAAACATAAGAATATTAAGAGACTTGAATGAAAAAAATACAGTGATGATATATATCGTCACCGTATTTTTCATTTTGTCACTGTATATATATATATATATATATATAAGCAATCCGGATCTTCTGTTACATATTTGTGTTACACTTTTTGTTACACGCACAGATGCGTGACAAGTGTATACACGGATAGTTAAGATGTGGAGAGAAATTTCATATTTTTATCCACATTACATAATTTTTTCTCTCCGCATCATAACTGCACGTGTATGCACTTGTAATATATCGGTGCGTGTAATAGGAATTATAACAGAAAATTTGAATTGATACACAAGAATAGGAAGAGACTTGAATGAAAAAATACAGCGACAGATATATATATATATTATATGCGTCTATCCTAAACCACTTCACCTGGAACTTTTCTTACAATAACAATCACTAGACTGTGATAAAAATCAAAGCACCAAACCTTAATTCTACATCTGAAAACCCTAATTCTTGGTTTGGAATATAATTAAATCAAAAAAGAGGTGCACGGCGTGGAATGCCTTTCCTCCGATGCCTGTACAATGGAGGAGTAGAAGGCGCAATTGGAATGTCTTGATCATCATGGTTTCCACGAACATTCTTCGCCTTTCTTGAACGTTTTCGAACCCTAGTTTCTCGTCGATCATCATCGTTACTAGGAATGTTCTTCCTCTTTCTTGAACGTTCTTGAACCCTAGTTTCTTGATCATCAACATCGTTACTAGAAATATTCTTCCCCTTGGGGAGACGTTCTTGAGCGCTAGTTTCTTGATCATCAACATCGTTACGAGGAATATTCCTCCTTTTTCTTGGACGTTCTTGAACCCTAGTTTCTTGATCATCAAGATCGATACCAAAAATATGGTTCCTCTTTCTTAGACCTTCTCGAACCCTAGTTTCTTGATCATCAACATGGTTACTAGGAATATTGTCCCTCTTTCGGCAACAAGACTCCGGCAAGAAAGACCTGAACTCCACTGCCAAATCTTGATGCTGCTTACCAAACAATTTGAAAACCTTATTAGAAACCTCAAAAATACCATCCTCCGCGGAAGACAGAATCCATGCAATCCAAGAACTTGCTATAAACACCATTTCCATTGAAGCGAGTCGCGACCCGGTTCAGAAAACCGACGCAGGCTCTCAATTCGCCCGTAACGGAGCTTTCCCCCGAGGCCGAGCAAAGTGTATAATTGGTGAGCGCGAACGGCTTTGACTCGTTAGAAGAAGCCATAATAGATAAAAGTAATGATCGCAGAGAATACAAAAGAAGTAGTAGTGAAACAGTATTGTATTGTATTGTATGTATGGTGTATACATATAATATATATAGAGAGAGAGGATCTATGGTGATAACGTTAACAATGGAAAAGAAGTATATGTCTTCAAGGAGTTTCCTTTTATGCACCGAGGAAATCTGATTGTCCATGCACTATTAATTCCAATCTTACTCGAATTAGGTAATAAATGCTTACAAACATTAATCGGAAAATTACACACGTACCCCCCCTACTTATAATTGCCAAAATCTTCCCTCACTTATTAAAAATTACCAACACCCCCTCAAGGGGTTTATTTATAAAGTTTATAAGGGGGTAAAATTGAAAGAATTAAAAAAAAACCAGGAGTATAATTGTAAAAAATGGTTTAACATGATGGGACTTTATGTAATTTCCTGTAAGTAACGAAATTTTTTTGGTAATTACACAATAAGTAAGGATGTCTGTGTAATTTTTCCGTAGTTAAAATAATCGATGAAACTGCTATATCACCTAGAGAGATTTGGCTCAATCTTAAGAACATGTGAAAACAAGTTTTAACTAGATGATGATTGGCTAACAGGATGATTTAATGATTTTCCTTCGTCAATTATATATGAACAAATTAATTCGGAGAAAATATACTAAGTATATATGTGCGGGACAGCTATACATAATCAAGAGAGAGAAAACAAGGAACTAAAGATATAGTAGTGTCCTTGCGTGGAACGCTACAATACACAATATTTTACCTATGCGCCATGAAATTAATTAATGCATAATTTTCAAAGGAAATTGATATTAACACTCTCAAAAGTGGTAATTACGCTCCAAATCTACTTTAATTTTAACCAAATTATCAAAGTGTCCGTACATTATTTGAACACAAAATTTCTCTATATGTAGAAAAAATATAACTTTTGCTAAACTATTAATCATTTTTAAGATCTATTTTTATATTTTAATATTTGAACATGCTAGACAATATTTATTGCAACTTTAGCATAACTTTTTGTTCATTTTTTCTCCTATTAACTTATTTTACATTTTCACTTAGTATATTTTAAGAAGCATGTAGCTATTAAAAGTTAAGAAATGGTGTGAAGTTGAGAAATTTAAAATATAATAGACCATTTTCCTTGAATATCGAATAATTTTTTAAATTGTATTTTCATCACAAATTTGTGAAATATAATCTATTTTTCATAAAGAAATCTCTTATGCGTTATAAGTTCAACATTTACAATACAACTACATGATATAAAATTCAAATCACTATTTCCTGTGATTTCTTTGACATTAACTCAAATACCAAAAGAAAAAACGTGTTAATTAATACACATCACAAATTCACAAAATTTATTTTACTTTACCTTTTTTACCTAATAGATACTGAACTTCGAAGTAAAAATTTTACCTGGCGTAAGATTGCTAATATTATTATTTTCGACATATATTATTGATAACCAATATTTTTTTTGCCTAATGTTTGACCTGATGTAAAAATATGAAATAAAATCTTGTCCAAGTGTAAGAAATTTTGACCTAATTTAACTAATGTGTGTAAGAAAGCTAACATCATTATTTTAGATAAATATTTTTGACAATTATATCATTTTTTGCATGTTTAAACAGATATTTAAATATTTGAAGTAAACACTTGACCTACTAAAAAAACAAAAAAAAACGACCTGATCTTGACTAATATATGTAAAAAAGATAATATTTTTAGTTTAGATAAATATTACTGATAATTAATATTACTTTTTTTCTTTGACTTGATGTAAAAATATGAAGAAAAAACTTGATGATGTAAGAAAATTTGACGTTAACTAATTATGTAAGAAAGCTAATATTATTTTTTCGAATTATTATTTTAAATAATTATTAGTGATGTTCAAACAATAAAACTGTAAAGATAAATTTTAAAAAGTGTAGATAGAATAGTGTTATACTTGTTTTACATATTAAAAAAAATTGTGTGTTCAAATAATACATGGGCACTTTGATAATTTAGTTAAAAATAAAGTAAATTGGGAATGTAGTTATCAATTTTGGGAGTGTTAATATCAACTCCCATTCCCCAAAACTTATAGTAATCTTATTAGGAACTATTATATATGTGAACTTCCTCCAAAGTTATAATGCTGAAGTGATTGTACAACATCATTCGTTTCATTTTGCCTCCATGTTTTTCCACATTAAAGGATACTTGGGTACAGAAGATTATGATATTCAATTGACAATTAATTATTTCTGCCCAAATTTATTGATTAAATATAAAAAATGTGCATCTATTGAACCTCTAAATGCAACATTTTTCTACTATCTTTTACGTTTATTTAAGAAAACTATGCAGTTAGATGTGAAGATAAATCAAGAGACGTAATTTAATATTTTTATCTTAAAATTGTATGTACTCAATTTATATTTTTGGTATTTAGTTTGAATCAAGTTACGTGCATGTTTTGCAAAGAAAAATGAATCTCAATGATTATACTATTTTTCTTTAAAAATTAAAAGCAACATACATGAAAGAATTGGAAAAATTACATAAGATTTCTAATGTTAATTCTTCTTTCATGAGTCTTTTTTCCCGCAATAAAAAGGAAGAAAATTTGAGGTGTAGAATGAGAACAAATCCACTTATCAATAAGTCCAGTTTTAGAATTTATTAGAATTTGTTAATCCCTTCTCTCCAAATATTATAATTTAATTATGTCCATAATTTTTACAATTCCTCGTCCCTTAAAACTAATTTTCTTAAAAAAAAAAGACGTAAACAAAAAGAATTGGAAAATTTTTAAAAGATAAAATATGTTCAAGGATGATAAAGACAATTGCATAATAAGAAAAGGGGGTAAATGTTACTTTACATAGTTGACGGGGAATTGATACAAACGTTTACAACTGTTAGTGCCCTTTAAGATTATATTAGGGTTCCATTGAAAAGATATGTGGTCTTGACTAGAATGGCCTTATAATTAATATTATTGAAGTATTTTTACTCAGAAATTTAAATTTTGAAAAAAGAAAAGAAAATAAATAAATAAACTTTCAAATTATTATAAAAATATTAGAAAATATCAGTGCAATATAAAAAGTATTCAGTAAATTTTAAAATTATTATAAAAATATTGAAAACATAAATAAAGATTATATTTTATTTAACATTTCTGAAGAAGTCTAAGAAATTAGCAAATATTAAAATTAATTATTTTAAATCAATTTTTAGATTGAATAAAATATTTTTATTAACGAAAAATAAATATTTTAACATTTAAATTGTAGTTTAAAATATTTTTGAATTTTTAAAATTTATAAATAAAATTCTTAAAAAAGAGGAAAAAAGATAATTTTAAAAATTTCTGAATCTCCAAACTCCATCTTCCCCCCACCTTCACCACCAGTGCATTGGCCGCCCCGACCATCCCTCCACCTCGCCACCTCAATGCCCGAGATCGAGTCAAATCGATCTGAATTCAAAATAATGAGCCCGTTTCAGCAAAGGACGACGTAGAGGGAGGCGTGGTGGTGTGGGCCAGCGGCAGTGGATGGGTGATGGATTTTCTCCGCGAAGAAGACGACCTGTTGGTCGCTACTTCTTCCTTTTTCTTTTGTTATTAGTTTTTCAATTTTTTTATTTCTCCTTCTCTGGTTCTTTTTTCCATTATAGTTTTTCGTAAATGGTATTTTTGACTTTACGACAATTCTATTAGAAAAAATTCCATCGTGAAATGTTTTTGGTTCCAGCATTCACGAGGAGGTGTAGATGTAATTAACCCTTTTTAATTTTCTTTCTTGCTCCATGACAAATGACAGTTCGTTGAGAATATAAAACGAGCTTTTCCAGTCCTGCAACCCTAATGTCAAGGGCTTAGTTAATCTTTCAATATACATAGTTCACTTTTGTTGCTAAATGCTACTTGCTAGTATCATGAAAATATATGTATTTATTTGTTTTGCTAGGCTCATATTTCCGTTATTAGTTAAAAGTAGCAAAATTGCAACAAACCGCTCCTATTGATGATCTATTTTTCAATGAAACAATTTGAGATAACTATTTCGCAAAATTACATATGACAATTCGATTTCAAATTAGTTGCTAAAACCAAATCGCATCACGAAAACCTCCACCCGTCCAAGAGCAATATCATCTTCGCATAATAGTAGAAGTTAGCACATGATGACTTCCACATGGATCTGATAACAAATGAAGTCCTACTTGTCGCAAATTTGCGGAACCTTCTAAGAATAATCTCAGAAATTTAACACAAACCAAACATGAAGTGTGGCCATTAATGGTGGAAAAAATAGTCAAAGAAAATAAATCCAGTTCCATGGGGCATTGGAATAATTTCATGGGTGAATTACATGCACACTCATCGTGCTTATTACCAAAAACCTCCTTACGTTTGGTAAATTACAACGAGACCCACTCAAAGAGTCTCTTTATAAGATTTACATGGGTGAAAAAATAAGAATTTTTAAATACATATGGGGTGTAATTGTAAAACTACTTAACATGGAGGATTTTATGTAATTTCAAAAAAGTAGGTGTGTTTTCAGTAATTGACCAGAACATGAGGAGGAGTTATGTAGGTAATTTTCTCTAATTTCATTACAAGATTGAAACTTGGAAGTACCAAATAACAATCTTTCATGTAGAAAGTAGCACTGCACTTGCACTATATGTATGTACACATCAAGCTGCACCGATTTCTGAGTTGTACTATGTACCATTGATCGCGACATTTATATATCATTAATTAATCACAAGAAACCACAAACAACTCCAAATATTCATCCAAAATGAGATATGTATTTCAGTTTACCATAGATTTGTTTCTTCACCGCGATGCCAATGACCAGAAATTCAACAAAAAAGACGGTAATGCAGTGAACCAGCTAAGGAAGGCCATAGCCGTAGCAGTCTCAAACTCAGTGCAATGATTCTTACTGCAGGCCCCGAGATCGTTGCCAATTAGAACAGTGATTCCTGCTGATGCACAGGCAGCAGCAAAAGTAAGGGTAGAGGTTACCTGCATCAGCCAATAAGGATCAAAGTCAGTAGGCTAAATTACATTGACACCAAACACCCGAAAGTTTGAGAAATTATTGTAACATCCCCTTTCAGTAAAAGCATATTACAATTTCACCCCATGGTTTTTTTGTTGTCAGCGGATATCTTGGTAATTTGGAAAACCTCATGAGGCTCATGGTAATTACCCTATAACCGAAGGGGTGTGCATGTAAATATCCCAAATTAATAAGCAACACCGACATTATTTATTTCAATATGCAATTAAGCAATGTATTTTTCAGTAACCATAGTAGTCAACTATGGTTAAATTGAACAGAGAAGGCAAAAACACTGTGAGCCCACGTGATGAAAAACAATATACATGGCAGAAAAATGCTCGAGTCCAGGGTAACAGAAATCACAAACCTTACCAAGTATATAATGAATTGTGTTGGCTATATAATCTATGCTCTATACATGAATATTAACTTTGAGAGAAAATTTAAGTCTGTCATCATAACTGGCTGCTGAGCCAGATGTCAATAAATGCAACTGGGGACTACAAAAGCAATGTGGGGGGAAATCTGACCAAGCTTTGCTTGTTTGCCATATTTCAATGATGGACAGAGTTGGGATACTGTAAAAATAAGTTTAGCTAGATAACATAATGATTGGCTAGCACGATGAATTAATGAGTTTCTTCGAGTATGACCAACTTCAGAGAAATAACAGTATGAGCAGAGGCGGAACCAACAATTATAGATAATCACGGAGGGGGGGGGGAATGCAAACGACATAGTGCTGTCCTTGCGTTGAACGCTGCTATGCACAATATTACCTATGCACCATGAAAGCAATGCAGAATTCCCTAAAATAAATACTCCTCGGAACTGCGACGTCAACAACCTCCATATTTATATTGCTAAAAAGATATTACAATATCATTCATTCATTTTACCTTCACGAGCTTCAAAGTTGAAGGATACCTAGGTACCCCCAAAACTCCTTAACAGTCCCATTAATTGAAAAAGATTTTCTATTATGGAGTTTCTGCTATGCATCTATGGACTTCGATATGCGTAACCTTATTTTGCTGATACACAAGTCGCCGAGAGCGGGAGGGAGCGGCAAGATTGAATTTTTGTTAGAACTGGAGTGCCTCAGAGGGTTAATTAAATATATATATTTTAGTATTTATTTTGTCAATATCAGTGATGTTACTAAGTAGATAAGGTCGGTTTCTCAGCAATTTTTCAGGGGCTGTGAGCTGTCTAGGTTCGAACCCATATTCAATAAAGGGGAACTCATCTTCTTTCTTGCCATTAGAAATGTAAAAAAAGAAAACAGAAAGAACAATAAAATAATACAAAAGTGACAGCTCCTAGTCCTAAGACAACGCTCCATGTCCCTCTTCTTTCATCCACGCCGCGAACACTTCTCTCATCTTTCTTTCTTCTTTCTTTTTCATTCCATTTTTCTGCTTCTACTTATTTCTCCAGCTTCATACTTATTAGCTTCAATCTTCATCGAGCACTGTGTAGCATTAGCGTCCTCTCCCAGTCCCATAAGTCGTCTGACATAGCTGCATCTGTGCAAATCCATCCTCAAATAGCCTCCTTTCAGTTCTACCATTTGAACCTCTAAATTTCTAATTATTAATGTCTCGGTTTATGGATTTTTAGTGTCTGGTTTAATAGATACTAGAGCGACTCAAGCTGCTGGCTCCCGGTCCAACGTAGGCGGAGTGGCAGGGTCAGCCAGCGAACTATGTGATCTAGGTTGATAAAAGGTTAAGGCCTACATGTTGCATATTAGATTAGACGACTGTTTAAGTCATCCCATTTCGATTATAATTAATTCTACTCCTTTTCATGAGATAATTGTATATTGTCCTAACTCAACTCAACTCCTATTCTCCACACTTCTTCGAGGTGGAATGCATGGATTGTCTTCCCCCACACCAATTAAGGCAATCTCCAAAGTTAAACTACAAATTCTAATCCTATTAAATAATCTAAATATTCCAGGTGAATTTGAGTCGATTTATCCTCTAGGTCTACAATAGTACTAGTTCAGTCAATTTTATTGACTGGTGTATCCAGTACTCTGATGAATATGCCCAAACCAGGTTCTTCTTCACCATTTTATGTATAGACCCTAGGATAATTCAGAGGTATGCTTACTCTTACCTAAACTTATACTCGTTTTCCGACATATCTACTTTACCTGTTCTTCTCAGCTATGTATTGTTCTAGGGCTATCACTAATAGCTCAATATTTGGCCCCATGCAACATCAGCTGTCCAACAACAGACTTGTATAAATAGAAATACGAATTGAATACTTATTTATTTCTATTCCTATATAACAAATATCCACTGATTAATGTCATTCATCTTACTTTAAATTTCATCCAGCAGAATAAAGCCTTCTGTTCAAAAAGATAACTTATTCTCTACCAATAAATGCTATCTACGTTAACAACAAATATGATAATTAATGTATCTTAAACAATAAGAATTTAATACAATTTACAGTTATTTTTGTGATGCCCCTATTAAGTTAGATGAATACATTTTTCCTACTAAACAAACTCTACGAATTTCCTGCAAAGAGTGCCTCCCAAGCTCCAATTGTAAATACTTAAAATTTCAATAGAAACAAGATGGCATAGGTGAAAAAGTATCGGGTTATCAGCAATATCCAGGTCTTTGCCGCTCCATTCTTTCTAGACTTGAACTTAAGTCCACAATCCTAGTTCGACAGTAGATTGGTAGGTAGTAATTAATTAGCAACCACTTAAGCTAGACTTACCAAGAAAACATATAGTCTTATTAGGTTGCCTCAAGTTTGTTAAAGTTTTTGCATGTTCAAGATCTACTTCCATCTAGTTTATCAAGAAACTGGGAACAAGATTGCTAGAGGACATGCTTGAAACATCTCCGATCCGATTTAGCTGGCTGAATAATTCCCTCTCTACTCTCCCGTCAGTAAAAACAACAATTCTCTCCCTCTTATTGCTTTTTAGTAAATCCCATTTGTAGCAATCCATTCCATTTTAGCGCTCTCTCCATTTCTTTTAGTATGTTCCATTTCTATAAACATATTCTCTTTTACCTCCTTATTATAAATTTTCTCTCCCTCTTATTCTTTTTTGGTATATTCCATAGCTTTAGACTGTCATCTTTGTAAATATCTGCAAGAACTCTTCTCCAAATCTTGCCAGGGAAGAAAACAAGAATGAATTAAATTAGAAAAGGTCTGGGTTCCTGTTTTATTTCAAGCCGTTCTTCAAGGAACACTAAAGGTTTACTTGAAACTAGCTGTCATGTACTAAGAATGTCGTAGAAGAATAGTTATTAGTATCTAATTATCTCTTTACAATAAAATAGGTTACAGAAAGGAAAACAAGTCTTGATAAATAATTTTCACTGCCCATATAGTATTATGATATTACCAAATGATTTCCAAAGAACATCAAAGAAGAAACTAATTGAATTTTTTCAGAAAAAATATTTCAATTGAAGTATGATTGTGTGGAACCCTATTTTATCCACATCTTGTTTTCTCTATCTAAATTAATGCAGCCATTCCAGAAGAGTCTGATCTTATTCTTGATATGCCCAACCCTTGACAAAACTTCTTCCCGAGATTAACTTGGGTTTAAGTGGTTCTGACGTCTACAATCTTTCATCCATCTCTGATAGATGTTACACATAGAGTTTAATTGAATATGGGTGCTAACATACAAAAGTCATAATGTGATTACTAAATTCTTATTGTCTTAGATTTGGCCACAAGAATCCAATTCAACATAGTAGCAAAAAAAAGGAAAAGAGAAAGACAAGGAAGTCTTATTTAGAAATGGAAAACAGTATAGAATCTAAAGCTATCTAAAGCCAAAACAGAAAGTTACAATCAGATTAGGGAATACCACCATTGGTGAAGCATTTAAACATCCCCATGTTGCCAATATAATAAGTATTTCCACTGCATATGCATAACAATACGGTCCATAACAATAGGGAATCAGCAAACCACCGGCCCTGCCGGCTTAGCAATAGATCCAACATTGATGCATCTTACCAAGCGCACCCCTCTCCCCCAGATTGTTTATTGATTTGCATTGGTAGTAGAGATAAAACAGAGAGGACTTCGATCCAATTAAGTGACTGGATCTAATATTTACTATGTGCTATAAATAATGAGGACTAAATAGCTGGCGGAAAGGGAAAGGCTATTTATTCAGTGACGTGCTATAGTATCATTAGTAACCGTTTCTTATATAAAAAATAAAAAAGAAATGATAGATATGATATACCCAGCATTTTGCAAGGAAAACACAATGACATATTCACAAATACCAATGTCCAACAGGAATTAGAAGCAAGATCTAAGATCAACATATGTTTAGAATCAAAGAGTAAATGGAGAATAAAGTATAACTAGTCTGCAAACATGCCAAGAATCAACAATAATACTCCACAGATATCTGACTTTACTATTAGTATGGTAAGTAACTTACTCCATCACCGACAGCAAAAAATCTAACGAGTCGATAATTCTGCAAGCGACGTCCTACAAGAAGCGCGTAAGCATCGACAATGGATAATACAAGGCTCCACATGCTCTGCAAACCAGCAGCAGCAACAAGGTAGCTGAAAGGGGGAGGAAAAAAGTGAAGTGATTTTTATGCCAGGATACAGAAGACCAACCAAACCAATGAACTTTATTTCATTAATGAAGGAACGTGGTCGTCAGCAAAGCAAACTTTTCTTTACCGGGTCAATGATAGTTTGACCTCATGTTGCTACTAGATCTATCTAAATTTAGTCTTTTAATATAATTAGTACTGTTACTAGGTACAAGGTCTCGGGTATTTGGATAACCAAGAAGAAAATATGAGAAAAAGTCAGTTCAGGCAGATACATCCAAAGATGACGTCCCAAAAATGGAAAACAGCATAATATCTTATCATCTAAAATTTTACACACAGTAGGTGTTCTGATAGTGAACGAATTTTTAAACCTTTCATCAGGTTTCTTGAGTTCTAAATTTTCCTGGGAAAACACCACCTGACAAGAAGTACAGATCTAGGAGCTGGAATTCCATGGATTTTTCTATGGTGGCGAGAGCATTGCTCCCGGTCCACTATCCAGCACAAATTCACGAGTGATGGGGTGGTTTTCACCACTCGTGAATTTGTGCTGGATAGTGGACCGGGAGCAATGCTCTCGCTCCACCATAGATTTTCCCGAATTCCATATAGCATTCTAGGCCTTTTTGAAGTACTCTTTCTTACAGTTGGCAGTGGAAATCCCAAAATTCGTTTAACTTCATGCTGGCTAGTCTCATCAACTTATATCTAGTCACAAGAAGCCCAATACATGCCTCTGGCAATTGAAATTGAATACTAGAGTCGATGCCAGGCAGAAGTAGAACATCTAATAACTGCAAATATCGATACCGCAAACAACCCAGTACTACCAGCCTACAAACCCAAAAGATCCATAATTCATTCATTGTATAAAATTCAGCAACCTTCTGCTAACTGTAATTACTTATAACGAACCTTATATCGCTGTAAAAAAGTACAATGTTGCTGAACAAAGTCTAATCAGCATACAAAACGAACTCAAGTTCCCAACATTTGTCTATGGTGGTCTTCTCACTTACAATTAAATCATTTACTGCATTTCCTTTCAGCCAAAAACCTAAGGAAAAAATCTAAAACACCAATGCAGAATAAAATGAGCTTAATTGACAACTAAATTGGTGTAGTCCGTCTCAGATCCCTTAAGAACAACAACAAACAATCAAAGAAAAACGTCTAAACCGTAAATAATTGCATCAAAACCTAACTACATCTAAGGCTTTTCTCGAATACGTTAATGAAAAAAAAAAAAAAAAACAATAAGAGTAAGAGATGATTGATTTACCAGAAGGCAGTGACGGAAGGAAAATCACTGGTGGTTGCCATGACGGCGAGCGCCACAACCGCGAACAGCAACTGAGACACGCGCAAAACCAGGCCGCCGACTGTCCCCGGCATGCCTTGGATATCCTTCATCCTCACGCGAGGGAGCGGCGCGTTCGCAGCACCTTCCGTCTGCAGCGGCGGCGCCTCTACTGGATGAATCGCGCCCTGGCTACCATTCATGTCTCTCTAGGTTAAATAAATCGAACAATGAATTCACCAACTTCAACAATTACAGACGATTATATACAGGTGTATATGAAAGCAGTTGCAATTGTGTGGTTCTCAGCTGTAGGTGATCATCGTCGTTCCGATCTGCGGCGGCGGCGATGAGTCTTCGCCGGAATTTGATGGCAGAATCGCCGTTTTGTTGCTTCGGGAGCAGAGGAAGATTGTTGAAGCAATATGATCAAGTCTAAGTGGGCCACTGATATTGCGTTGGGACTTGGATCCATATGGATTGTGAATGTTCGACCCGTAAAATGTTTGTTTAGAGAAAATAATAGGTCATTAAAACAGCCTTGTGCCATGTCGAAAAGTTTTAGCTCAAACTTGTTTGATCAAATACACGTGTCATTCATTTGTAAAATTACATGTCGAAGTATGACATCTATATCTCTTGAATTCATATTTGTGTTGGGCAATATCATATTTAAACTAAAAGTTTTCTGGCCACGTAATAGATTCGTTTGCTCAATGATGATTTTGTATTAGTCGGAATGTGCGATACTTTAGTATATTAGTATTCAAAGTGTTCATCGTGTTTTGATATAAATGATATCGTTGCAACCGGTGTTTTAAACTTGGATTGGATCAACAAGTTTGATCTGTTAAATCTGGAAGGAGGTTGTGTCGGTCCAATTACACCCTAAAAATGGTTGTGAGATTATCAATGTTATTCGATCAAACTTGTTGGACCAGGTGACTTGGGCAAACTACATAACCCCTGATCTAACTAGAATCCAAGAACTCGAACCTATCAGCCTGGAAGGACTCGAACCCTACCACGAGTATGGTGATAATGATTTAAGACTGCACTCAATAATAATTAAGCTACCTACATACCTAATCAGGATTAAGTCAACGTAGTTCTGTATTAGAGTGTATAACCAGGGTCGTACTCGGTGGACAATTCTAATTTCCAAATTTATATGTATATAGGAACGCACTTCTCAGTGTATAGACTCGTTACTTCTGGAGATACGAGGCTAAAGCTTGAGAGAATATTTTTAAGATTCCAACCCCCAATAAATGTTTTGAGGAAGTATTTATAGCACCCACCCTGTACAAGTGGTTGGTGGACATATGTAGGATGTCAACAGGTGGCACCATCAGACGATGGATGACTCAGACTGTGGGGTCGGGTCAAGGAACGACCCGACCCGATACTGTTACTTAGCGCTGATCTTTTGCCCAATGTCGTATTTTGGGCTTGTATTGGGCAGGACCTTTGTTTTAGTACTAATGGGCATAAAGACCATATTTTGGTATATCATTAAGTCCCCCACTTCATCAGTTTGAAGAATTAGTCGTGTAACGACATGAATTCATGATGAGGAAGTAGTAATTTTTTGTAACGACCCCATTTCTATGGGCACATACCTGTATCATGAATGCAATGGGAATTTTAATTCAGCCATTTTTCAATTTATTGTCTGTCTTTATCATAAATAGGTGTTTTATCATTAAAGAATCGCGTCTTTTGAGACAATTATTACTCAGCCGTCGTGTCCTTTAATGTCAAGAGACGTGTGACAAACATTTATCTTAGCCGTCGTGTCCTTTAATATCAAGAGACGTGTGACAGACATTTATCTCAGTCGTCGTGTCCTTTAATGGTAATAGACGTGTGACTTAAGCATTTATTGATAAGATGGTTACTTTTGAATAGTAACAGTCAAATCTTTTTGACCATTGGATGCATTTTTTCTATGATGATCTCAACTGTCCCGTCACCTCTTTTACCCCCTATAAATAAGGCCTCCCTCATTTCACGTTTTTACTTTTCACTTGTACTTTTTAGACAGAGAATTTTTATAGAGAGAGAATTTTTAGAGATAGAGAGATAGAGTTCTTAAAGTCTGGAATTACGATCGAATCGGTGATCGAGTTGCGGTCAGTTCGTCTATTATCAATTCTTCCTTCAACCTCGTACGTACTTTTATTCATTTTTCTTCTTCTATTATGGCTCGTACTAGATCATCTGCTTCAGTTAATAATAATGAGATTCTCAGTTCCTCCAAAGAGAAAGCCGGATCGGACGCTCTCGATCATTTGATTCAGGGATTCGTTCCAGCTAGTGATGTGCTGAGTCATCAAATAGGAATCAGGTTCTTGAGTCGCTCGATAGGAACGAGGGCACAGAACAACTCGTAGATCTAGAGAGTCCGGTAAATATAAACACTCATATCACTTGGCTTAACCAAGTGTCGACTGTTAGGTCATCTAGAGAGCACGATCTAAGGGTTAGGTACTTTATTTCTATGAATTATGAGATTCGATTCCCTGGGCCTTTAGATCTTATGCATAAACCACTTATAGGATTCCGTACATTTCACATTTGATCTCCGGAGTTAGGTTTCCGCTCCATGCGAGCATCAATGATATCTTGTTAAATTATGGATTATGTCCTACCCAATTTTTATCCAACTCATACAGACAGATAGTTCTTTTTATAATTTTGATGACCGTCCACGGGAAGCAGGCTAACATAGCCAATTTTCATAGGATGTTTTTCCTAAATTGTTGTAAGAAGTCGACCTAACATGGTTTCTTTTTCTTTTCACCCCGTCAGGATTCTAGATTCTGAGATCGTACCCGTGACTCGTTTGGACAGTGGAAAGATAAATGCATTTTTATCTCACCACCGAAGAACGAGAACTGGCTCGTTCTTAGGCAATGATGCATTAGAGAACGAGAGTTAGAAGTAGGGGACTCAACCTGGGAGCGAAGGTTCTTAGAAGAGTTAGTATTGACACCTTTTATTGTCGAGACACTCATGAACGAGTCTATGCTCCTTTCTTGAGGGTTGAGCTTAGTACCCGTTCCTGGAGTTCCTGATCTAGGTGAGCATCGTTTCTTTTGATTATTTCAATTTATCAAATTATTGAATGTAAAATCCATCTTCTTTGCAGAAATGGCAACTCGTCAGGCTCGTCTAGATGCCCTTCGTGATGAAGAGGAGTCATCTGCAGCTGAGGGTTCTCAAGGTCATCAAAGGGCCATCATTCCCCCCGTCCAAATGATCCAAGACACCTCTCGTGGTTCAGGACGAGATCGAACTACATTGAGGATCATTACGCCTGGTTCGCGACAGGTTTCAGCACCTCATGTATCCCCATGAGTTGATATTACACTAGATGATAGTGTAGAGGAAGAGGGTCCCGCAGGTCACGGTGTCGAGCCTACTGTTGCCATCAGTGAACGTCCACCGCTGGCTAAGTCTAGTAGAGCCATACGTCAAGCGTAGCCTTAGAGATGTATCATAATATGATACTACCTCGTGATAAGGCCATTTTGATCGAACAGCCCTCCACAGCTGTAGAAAGGCTGGGTGTCTCCCACCTAATGAAGGTAACACTCGTGATCAGTTTTTTAGCTTACTTCTCGACACCCCCCCTTTTTTATATTCTCTTAGTACTTATCGTAATTATTTGATGTAGGCGTCTGCTTGTATGCACGACTTGGCCCTTAGTTGTACGGGCTTGAAGGAGGATCTTCAAGTTGAAAAGTCGAGGTTTACCAAATACATGGCCGAGACGGCTTCTGAAAGAAACTCATTTTCAATAGTGAAGAACGAGTTGATGGAGTTAAGTCGGCATTTGACAGCGGAGAGAATAAACCATCAGAAAGCAGTAAAAGTTTTTGAGAAAAAAAATGCTCGTCTAATGGAAGAGAATGAGACTCTTATAGAGCAGCTGAGGAAAGAATTGGAGGAGGCACACGAGGCTGGCCGTGTTACAGGCAAGAATGAGTATCTTGCAGTATGCGGACGAGCTTGCTAACAACCGTTACGGCGGGGCTCATGATTTTATGCCATTCACTATTTTTGATCGCATGCTTCTTACCAAGGCATTAAAAGATGAAAAGGATGGGTTCTTCAAATGCATAGATTATGGGAATCTTCTAACTGCCTTTCGGCCCGACTTCGACTTATGTTGCCTGGAAGAATGCAACAAGTGTAAGCTGCTTCGGGACTAGTTCTCAGCCGAGGATCCCGACGTCGATCCCATCTAGTCCCCCTAATTTGCCTTGTTAGCTCCCTGGTACAAGCCTCCTGTCAACCCAGCTCAGTCTTCAACTCAAAGAAACGTGGACCCTACTGTAGACGAGCCTTGATTTAAATTTAAATTTGGTTTTTTGGTAGCCATGTTTAGCTTTTCAGATAATTGGAACTTTTATTTATCGTTTTGAAATACAATGTTCATTTTGATTTAATCGTCCTTGAACCCAGATGTTTTAAGTATATGTTTCTTGTTTTTAGTAAGTTTGAGGTCGTTCATTTGATTCTATCATCTTATGTGTTTTCTTTCTTGTATTTAGCAAGTTTCAGCTCGTTCATTTGATTCTATCATTTTATGCACGCTTAAGAATCACATGTTTATACCTCGTGTATTTTTATATTGAACTCGTTTCTGAATGAATTTTTATATCCAAACTTTCAAAACTAGTGTACTCATCTATATATTCAAAACAAGTGTATTTTTACATTGAACTCGTTTTATACGAGTAGATTCTCATATATTATTTTGGTAGATACATGGAAAATACATTAGCCTCGTCTTAACGAGTAGATTTGTGTATAATTACACATAAAACTTTCTTAAATTGTCTATATGCCATGGTCGAGGTAAACCTTTCCCTTGCAGATCCTGTAGTCTATATGCCATTCCCTTCGTTATTTTCGTGACCTTATAAGGACCGTCCCAATTAACTTCCAACTTCTTTACATGCTTTGAAACTTCGACTCTTTTCAACACCAAATCTCCTACTTGAAAGCATCTTACTTTTACATGTTTGTTGTATGCTCTTGTCATGATGCCCTTTTTGTTAGGATTACGCCCTCAGATGTCATAGAGGTTAGAATGATAGGGCATCTTTCTTGTAATGAACTTATTTTTTGTTCTTTATAATAAAGGTATTACTTAATTTTCACTTAAATCTTATTTGTATCTATAAGTTGTGTAAAACGGTTTGTCCATGTTTTCAGTGCGATCCCTCTACTTCATATGGGATAGGAAGGTTGGCACTAGAGAGATTGATCTTGATTACTAAATCTAGTTCGCAAGTAAAATGAAGTCTTTAATGGACAAATAAAAACTTAGAATACTTGTACAATCTTAGCTCTGACATGGGAGTGTCAGTAGAGTACCATGGGATGGTAAGAGCTTAAGATTGTAGGCACAGTAGTGGAACTGATATGCTCGAACACGACTCTCATCAGTTCTATCACATGGGTTTTCACTCTGTGATTATCAATATGCACTTGTGACGTCAAATATTTCATTAGAGTAGTTAGACCTAATCCACCCGTTGGTGGGGTCGACCTCGAAATGTGGTAGTCTTAGCTGATATCTAACATGGGATTTGTTCTCTCATAAGTGAATGAGAAAGTACCCTATGTGATTATAGATAAATAGAGATCATAGTCTTTGGCTAAAGCAAAAACAGACCATTGTGCGAGGCACTAAATCGATCTCAATGATGTCGTATTATTATAATTAATACATATGGTCAAGTCCAGTGAGTTTGACATAACCAAGACTATTACTTGACTGGGGTACGCGAACAAAAGGTTTATACTTATACGGTATTTACGATTGGAAGGTTGTGGAATGATCCAATCATTCTCGTTTGGGCTACGGAGTGGGCCACGTGACTGGCTAGGTGTTACCCACTTCCTTTGATTTTCTCTCATTGCCAAACGAAACGAACCTAAAGAGTCTCGCTAAATGATTGATAAAGAAAAATGAATAAAAGGAATTTCTATTTTTCTACGAGCTTTAATTTATTGGATAAATTAAATAATTAATTATTCATTGGATGAAATAATTAATTATAAGGATAAGATTAATTATTGATTAATTTCCTATGAAAATAAATTAATGAATTAATTTGATTATTTAATTTATTTATTTATTGGATATAATGAATTATTAATTAAATAGATAATTAATTAAAACAAAAAAGCACCCCGAGACCATAATGAACGTCCAAGAGGATGCTTATTAAGTCAAGTTGGGCATCCATAAGGATGCCCAACATACAAGGTATCTTTTGTTTGTCTTGGTCAATAAGTCATAAGATATAAAAGGAATCTTTGACCTAAAACAAGTCATAGACTTTCATAACTCTCCTAGAAAGAAAAGAAGAAAATCCTCCTCAACTCTCTATACTCTAGCCGTCGCCCCCTTAGAGCAAAAGTGAAAAAATTTCGTCAATCAATCCGTGCGTGATAATTTAGAGACAGCATAATTTCGTTCTTCAGATCAAATTCAAGAAAGTCAACGAATTCAAGAATTGAAGATTACACGAGGATTGAAGAAATTAAGACTTCATCAATTTGAGTTTTTGAGGAGGAATCGGATTCTCCAACCACTTCGCTTCAACAGGTAAGTAGTTATTCGTTATGCGAAATTAAAGATTTGAATATGCGATCATAGGATTTTTTCTTTGGGTTTTAAAATAAAAATTTTTAAATCCTTCCACTGTGTTTATTTGATTTTTGCGAAACCCAATACTTTTGCTTCAGTATATTTGCATATGCTCGTTCTCTTTTCTCCTCTATCATCTCAAGCTCAAACTCGCGACTTTGCTGATTGTCTTTTGGGTCGTAGCTCAATACTCTGTGAGTCATCATTCCTATTTCTGCCGTAATTACCGCCTCAGATCCGTACACAAGGCAGAACGGGGTTTCTCCTGTAGACGACCTTGGGGTTGTTCGATAAGCCCAGAGAACTCCCGACAGTTCATCTGCCCATGCTAACTTCAAACCATCAAGTCGAGTTTTTAAATGCTGCAACAATATCCGATTTTCCACTTCTGTCAATCCATTTGCTTGAGAATGCCCTACAGATGTAAAATTTTGCTGAATTTTCAATTCATTACAACATGATGTAATAGGTTTCCTATTGAATTGAGTCGCATTATTAGAAATGAGAATCCTAAGGATACCAAACCTGCAAATGATATTCTTCCAAATGAGCATTATGATTATCAACATAGTGTATATTTAGCGTTTTTAGGTTCATTAACCTGCAAATGATATTCTTCCAAATGAAGTCGATAACAACTTTCTCCGTAATACGGGCCACAACTTCAGCTTCAATCCATTTTGTAAAGTGCTCCACGACCACAATAATAAATTTCTTTTGATTTTAGATCGGAGGAAATGGACCTGTAAACGAGTTCACAAGTACATGGAGTCAGTATTTTGCCTCGTTTCTTAAAACGAGCTTACTGATAAATTCAGGATAGGCTAATTTTTATCCTTGATCAAATGGGTATGTAATTTTTATCACTTCCATGGATTTTCCCGGCTGGTGTATTTCATTAGAGTACAATTGGCATTGTTTGCATCGTTTGACGAACTCTTATGCGTTATTAACGAGCGTCGGCCAAAAATATCCTTGTTGTGTGACTTTTTGTGCTAGTGATCGTCCTGCAGAGTGATTTCCACAACTCCTTCCATGTATTTCCTTCAAAACATAATCTGCCTCGGATGGAGCGAGGCAACAAAGCAAAGGTCCAACATTTGATCTCTTATATAGCTCATCATTTAAGATGGTGAAACGAGCTGCTCTTCCAGCCAATTTCCGAACTTCGAGTTTATCCTCTGGCAGAATTCCTTCCAAGAGATATTCTATAATGGGTTGTTTCCAACTCGTATCTTCCTGAAGAGGCATAATCACAGTCGGAGGTTCTAACTCCGAATGTTCCGACACAAGTAACGACACGATGTGACTCGTTGATCCAAAAATTTGATTTGCAAACTTAGACAATGCATCCGCTCTTTGATTTTCATCCCTTGGTACTTGACATAATTCAATATTCTCAAATTCCATCATCAGATGTTTCGTTATTTGCAAGTATTGGATCATGGTTTCTTTTTTTGCCTCGTAGGTTCCCGAAACTTGTCGTGCTACCAATTGTGATCAGTAAACACTTTCACATTCTTTATCTCTAGGGTCTTTGATGGTCTTAAGTGGCATACGAAAGGGTTTAGAGGGGGGCTTGAATAGACTCTGAAATCTTTTTCCGAATGTTTCGTATTTCTTTTGAAGATTTTGAACGCTTAGTAAGCTGAGCGCTAGGTCAGGCGCTTAAAGATAGATAACTTAGACTTAGTAATTTCAATGATTACCAAATTAGGGTAACGCTTTAATCGCTTAATCAGGGTTAGCATAGCGGAAATGATTTTAAGACTTATCGTTCTCTTTTTGCCAAATAGTCGCTTAGCCGTTTTAATGCCTTTTTCAATATATGATAATAAAATGTAAAGTAAAGCAATAAAGCAGTAAATAACACAAGAAATTGTAAGGTTCACTGGGTGATGTAATCCCAACTACGTCATTTTTCTCCTTTGCACTTGGAGGAATTTCACTAAATTGATTATCGAAGGATCACACAGAGGCTTCTACAAAATAGATGAAAGGGAAGATGATCTTGAGCTCCTTGATCACATAGACTTCAGCTCCAATGAAGACCTTCTTCAACAAGGTTCTCTCACACAGAAATGTTGCTTGTAGAATCAACAACTTTCTCACTCAGATGAAAGAGGTTGAGGGTTTTGCCACGGGTTTGTTTGATGTTGGGAAGTTCAAACAACTTTGGATATCTCAGTAGGAGTTTAGGGTTCTTCTTTGAATATGTTTGAGATATCTTTGACTGTCTTTGGAATGTATAAAAAGCTTGAGAGGATTTTTGGCTATGAAGTTTGTAAGCTTTTCTCTCAAAATAATTTTAGCAAAGTTTAGACCTTTTCTTGTGCATGTACGTGTGTATTAGGGTTTGCTGGAAGGTACTTTTTATAGAGATTTCATGGGAATTGTCCATTGGACACATGTAGGCGCGTGTCTCTCACGCAACACATTAAATAGACATTTTTCTGACATTTCTTAATTTCTACTGGTTCTGATTGGACATGAGCAAGTTTTGAACTCTAATTTCTGATAGTCTAGTCAAAAGGTTGTTTGTCCACAAGTCATAATAGCTTATCACATTTAATGCACTTATTAGGCATTTAATGCATTTGAATTTATTTCCCGTTGGAAATAAATGTCCATTGATGATTGCATTTAAGTCCTCCATGACTTGAAAATTTATTTCAGGTGAATCTGATCCTTGATCGTTTGAGACTTTTGAGCGCTTGATTCAACAATCCATTAGCATTTGACAGGCGCTAAGAACAAATCTTCATTTTTACTTGATTTCAGACGCTAATCTTCAACTTCATCTTTGATAGACTCACCTAGAATTCTATCAGCGACTCGGTATCACATACTTAGTTTAAAATCTACAAAGATAAAAATTACAAGCCTAACAAAATTACAAACTTTCAAACGCTTATACAATTGTTCTATGAAAACATAAACTTACATTAGTTTTGGGGTCTAACATAAAATCATATCTCGTCATCATCAAAACATCTAACATGAAATTTTTTAACAATTTCCCCCTTTTTGATGATGTCAAGACCTTAACTCTTATAACTCTTTTATAGTTTAAGAGTTTAAAAAAAAGCCCAAAATAAATATAAGTTAGCGTTAGAAAGTTAGATAAGTTAGCTAATGTTAGATTAGCCTCAACAAGATGTTTCAGCGATAAATCACATTTATATATATATATATATATATATATATATATATATATGAAATAAAGAAATTACATGATTTATGCTTAAAAAGTAAAAAGCGACAACAGATACATAAAAAGAATAAAGAAATAAGCATTCATTTTCTCTGTCGCTTCTTGGAAGCCTCTTCCTGGAATGTTTCATTCTCCAGATCCAGAAGGACTCGGTCAATGTCTATCATTGTTGTATGATAGACTTCGTTGTAGTCCTCACTTTTTCTTTTAGCACTTAGATTTAATTCCAGTAACCTTTCCACCCATTTCCTTGGAGGGATTCCTAGCATTCTGATCAAATCATGGTAAATGTCTTGTATTCGGTCGTTGGAAGGTTTCCAATTTAGAGGTCGTCTCAGCAGTGTTGCGTATGGATGTAATCCCATACTTTTAAAAACTCAACATCAATGTCCGGAATCCTATGCCTGCCTTGGTAGTATCTTGGCTTTCGCTTCTTAGTGAGCATCTTCTTTAGACTCACTATTTATTCAAACATAGAGCGCTAATTTTTGTTGTCAGTTTTGGATATTGGCTCCATTAAGGCTTTTCCTTTAACCTTTGATACTTGATGCTTTTCTTTATCTCCCCCCTTCTTGGCATCATCAAGGGAAGTCTTTAGTTCAGCGATATCTTTCCTTAGAAGCCTAACTTCATCAACAAGTAGAGCGACCTGTTCAGCGATACTTTGAGTAACAGAGTTGGAAGTATTGCGTCGCTCAGTGTCTGCTGAGGCGTTCTGGGCTAATGAGCGATTGAACTCCTTGGATAAGTCAGTGATAAGCAAAACCATGCGATCAAGCATCGCAGCAGTACTCTTTGTTGCAGCGTTTGCAATATCACGGCTTCGAGTGTCAGAGACTAACTTGATATGTAAATCATCATTTTCTAGCATCTTCGAGCAGGAACCCTCGATAGTGTTGAGCGAGTTCCGAATGGCTCGTCTAAAGTCTCTTGCATCTTGATCACTCTCCGAGTCTGAGTCAGAAGAAGAAGAACGCTTTGGAGACGAAATAAGTCCATACGAGCTAGAAGCGGTAGCCTTTACTTTGGATTTATCTCTGATGAATGGTTCTTCAGGCTCCTCGGCCATTTCAGCGTGTACTTCTTCTATCGCTAAATCAAGAGATTGAGTTGCTTCCTCAATTTGAACAACTTGTTCAACTACGGGCATATCAACCACTGTAACACTGGGGGCTTCTTCCATTTGAATATCTTCATGTTCGATCTCAGCGTTCTCTACAGTATAATCCAACCCTGCTTCAACTTCTGTGATCTCTACACAAACATCTCTTTTCATCGGTACAACCCGAAGTGGGCTAATTGCTTCCATAACATGCTTTGGACTCTGATAAAAGGTTCTCGGAATAAACATCACAACATCTTCGTGCTCTTCAGAACTCAACGCGAGATCAGCGTCTTCCGAGAATTTTATGCCAGTCGTGTACAAATTCTTGAAGTCCATGGGGAATGGCATGAGCGCTTGGGCGAGCGCCTGATCTAGTGGCTTGATAAGAGAAATAAACTTGGCCACTTGAATGTTATTTTCTCCATATAAAACAAGAAGCAAGTTATACCCATAGAAGTCACTAAAACCAAAGTGTTGGTTAAAGGTAATAGAGGTAACCGCCTCGCCAAACCATCATCGGTGGAGAAGAAGAGAAAATAAAATTAGGTTTGAGAGTTGAAGAAAAGGAGAGAGGTGAAAAAGTATATGTGGACTTTTATTCCCCCTTCTTTTGGTTAACATTCAACACCTCGATAAGTTTTTTTGTTTCAATAGAAAATAATGCAACAAACTTGAAGTAATTAAGGGATCTCAAGTTGAGCAAATAGTTCAAGAAAGGCAAAAAAGAATTTATTCTTGAAAATAAAAATATTCATGATTTTCTAATTCAATAAATCAATAGTATAACCTGTTTTCTTGCCTTTTGATTTACTTTCCCCTGCAGCTTTCATTAGCCTCCTTTGTGGCTTAAATTATAAATTAGCTTTACATTTATTAATAGGGGGTGTACATAAATCTACACAATCTGTCCGAACCGCTCAAATCGAGCTGATCCACCCTAAAATTGTCAATTTGTAATTTTTACATAAGATAGATGGTTTGAAAATGTTGCAACCCGCCACTTTCAGGTCGGATGACGGGTTTAATAATTGCAATCCGCCTAACCCGCAACATGACCGCTACTTATATATGTTACACATATGTGTATATATAGTTAAAAATTAACACCAATCTTGGAAAATGATATATATATATATATATATATATATATATATATATATATATACTCTCTAACAAGAGTGGTTTTATTCATATTCATATAACATTTTACTTTTTATTTGGGCAAGCAAATTGAATACATTGTTAGAACATTTGTTTTTATTTAATTTGAAGAAAAGTTTCATTTTCCTAAGGAAATATTATATATACACATACATTAATGATGAATTTATGTAACAATTTAGTTTTAGTAATATTCGAAAGTCTTCACTCATTACATGACAATATGATTTTTATATAGTAATACCACTTATTTTTGTATGCCCTACCTACTCAATTTTTAAAAAATTAAATCTATAACAACAAATATATTATTGGGAAAATTACAGAAAAACCCTTAAAATAATTTTTTATATCCAAAAAACCCATGATAAAAATTTTCAATCCAAAAAATCCATTCCACCAACTTTTTATCCCAAAAAGCCCAAGATTTACGGTTAATAAATTTATGAACTTAATTGCCCTTAACATTCTAGACAAAAAATTTAATTAATTGTAGTTTTACATAAAAAATTATTTATTTAAAAAATTTATATTGACAATTGACTAAATATAATTTTATTTTAAATTTTTCAGATTTTTAATCTTCTTAAAAAAAATTAAACAATATTTTTTTAGATAATTATCATAGTAAAGTAAAAAATAAATTATATAAAAATATTTAATACTAAAAATAAAAATCTGTATTATTCAACCTATCAATTTGAAATTTTTAAAACAAAAAAAAAATCGATAAAAAAGTTCAATTGATCAATTCTTAACTTAATAAATGAAAGGTAGTTTAGTCAAAAAAATTCTTAATCTCAACTTTTTGGGGTTTTTTGAATGAAAAGTTTGTAGAATGAGTTTTTGAGATTAAAAGATATTTTCATGGGTTTTGTGGATATAAAAAATTATTTTAGGGGGATTTTAGTAATTATCCTTATATTACTTAATTTCTTACTTACTACTGGTAACCAAGGCTATGTATGGTTGTGTATTTAGGAAATATTTTCATTTTTTGGATCACCAAAAAATGAAAATACACAGTCCAAGCCAAATTCAACAGAAAATGGTCAAATTTTAAATACACTACACATTCCCCTATATAACAACCAATCATTTCAATCTTTTCACAATATTTTATCATTAATTACACTATCCCACTATCCAACTAGTTATCTTTCTTACTTTTTCATATTTTATATAATAAAAATTCCTATTCAATTTTTCAAATATTTCAATTATTATTATTAAATAATATTTCATAATATATAATTTGTAAAAAAAAATATTGTGTGATTTAATATTTAATATTTCATATATATTTAATAATATGTGTACTTGAATTTGAGACTTAATTGGCCATGCTTTTACCAAAAGTATATACAATATTGTGTGATTTATTATTTCATTTTAATAATTTCGTTTGCTGTTTATTGGATTTTAAATTATACTTTTTTAGCTTCTCAATATTCAAATAAATACTGACTGAATCTCGATTATTTCATTTTGGTACTAACGTGGTATTTAATAGGGTTGCCCACGAGCCGAGCTCGAGCCGAGTTTCACCAAATTTCTCGGCTCGAGCTCGAGCAAAGATTTTTTGTAACATCATAGTATCTCATTATAAGAAGATGGAAATAAATTTGCCTCAATCAAATTGGAAATAAAGTATTATATGTAAATGGAAAAAGAAATATAGAACTACTTATGCTCCAATCATATTTACACATTTGATAAAATATTGCATATATGGACCACGCCCTATTTTTATATTTGTCCAATGCGAATCGTATAATTACACTAACTATTATAAATATAGACGAGCAAGATTCAATTTTCTTGAACTTTTAAAATATAAAATTGAAAAGAAAACACGAAATGGAAAAAGGATAAAAATCTAAAACTAAAAAGAAATGAACAGGTGACAAAAAAAAAACTAAAAATGAAGGGGCCCCCACCCCAACCCATGAACGCCCCCTACTATCTGGCTGCCTCTTTTTTTTTTGCCTTTTCATTCTATTTATATAATATATATTAGAGCTATTAACGCTAATCATCCCTCATGTCACGCAAAAGTGTCACTTTAGCCCCTCTTGTGAAAAAATTATCACTTTCATTCCTCATGTCCATAATTTGTACCCAGATGGTCCTTTTTTTGAAATTCCGACCAGATTTTCCGACTTCCCAAGCGAAAATAGGGCTATCCACGCATATATCATGCGCGTCTTCACGAGAAAATTCATAACTCATTGTAGAAAATTCGGATTCATAAACCGTTTTCTTCCCATGAAACTAGAAACATAGGGCTTTTCATTCATATATCGCACATAATCAGGAGATGTCTAGAACAAAGCAGTTTTGTATTAAAAAATTAGCTAAAAATCTGTCGAAAATGATGCTTAGCTAATTTTTTAATACAAAACTGTTTTGTTCTAAATGTCTCCTGATTATGTGAGATATATGCATGAATAGACCTATGTGTCTACTTTCATGTGAAGAAAACGGTTCATGAATCCGAACTTTCTACAATGAGTTATGAATATTCTCGTGAAGACGCACACAGCTGTCTGCACAGCCGACAGATTTCTAGCTAATTTTTTAATACAAAACTGCTTTGTTACAGACGTCTCCTAATTATGTTCGATATATGCATGGATAGACCTATGTGTCTAGTTTCATGGGAAGAAAACGGTTCATAAATCCGAGCTTTCTACAATGAGTTATGAATTTTCTCGTGAAAACGCGCACAGCTGTCTGCACAGCCGACAGATTTTTAACTAATTTTTTAATACAAAACTGCTTTGTTCTAGATATCTTCTAATGATGTGCGATATATACGTGGATAGCTCTATGTGTCTAGTTTCATGGAAAGAAAACGGTTCATAAATCCGAGCTTTCTACAATGAGTTATAAATTTTCTCGTGAAGACGCGCATGATATATGCGTGAATAGCCCTATTTTCGCGTGGGAAGACGGAAAATCTGGTCGGAATGTCGAAAAAAAGACCATCTGGGTACAAATTATGGACATGAGGGATGAAAGTGATAATTTTTTCACAAGAGGGACTAAAGTGACACTTTTGCATGACATGGGGGATGATTAGCAGTAATAGTTCTATATATTATATTATGTGTGTGTATATGTATATATATACACACATATATACATATTCCTTTATTACCAACTCATAACATTATTAAAAAAATATATTATTTTAATATCTTTTCCCCTATCATCATCACATTCATAACCAACCCAATCATTTCATATATCAAATCCTAATAAAAATCAACTTTATATCACATCTACACTACTTTCAATCAAATTCTAAAAATACATCCAAACAAACAAATTAAGTCAACATTTTCACACGAATTTCTGTAATACACATTCCCCAAAAAAATTCAGAATTCATTTCCGAAAACACAACCATACAGAGCCTAAGTAAGTCAAAAGAATTATAATTAAATTCAAAAACCCGCCAACTTGCTCGCTAAATCCCTTCAAACCGATCAACCCGAATCACTCAATTTGAAAAGATAATTAATTGATTCTTTTCCATAAAACTGCACAAACACAAACGTACACCCTATTCATTAATCAACTCCAACTAGTGTTTAACTTTTCCCCCCCACCCAATCTCTTGTTAATTAAATGTAATTAATGCGCAAGGCAACACAACTGGGAAGTTACTACTCACTGGAACAATTCCAGTGGAGACTTGATTTGGTCCAACTCAAGTTATAACTCATAGAATGAGTGAGTTATATTTATTATATGATTGGTTAGTTTCTTAAAAATATGGGTGGGAGTGAATTGAGTCAAACCGAATGAAGGTATTTTTCAAGTTTGTATGAATTTTATAATATTTCAAAAATAATGTTTGAGTTTGACTTTATTGCTAATTAACTCGAGCTCGAATGAACCTTAATAGATCGAACACGAGCTCAGTCCCAATAATTTGATACTTTCGCACATATTTTATACTTTTAATTAATCGAGTCGAATTGAAATAACCTTATTAAACATAAAGGTGTTTAAGGTTGTCTATTATTGTAAACAAATCGAGCTCAATGAGCTCTTATTGATCGTTCTTGATTTTTTTAACTTTTTTTTGAGAGAATTAGTTACAAGACACATGTTATGAATATCAACATATTATAACAATAATTATCATGTCCTGTGCTGGCGAGCCCGTTGGACGCGGTGTGTGTCTCCAAACCTATTGAGCGTAACCTTGAGAGAATTAGTTACAAGACACATGTTATGAATATCGACATATTATAACAATATTTATCACGTCCCGTGCCGGCGAGCCCGTTGGACGCGGTGCGTTCCTCTGAACCTATTGAACGTAATCTTGAGTTGGACATTTAAACCACATCCAAAAATAAATATTCATTGTTACAAATTGAATATATTGGCAATACTTTTGAAACAATTTCCTTTTCCACTCTTTTTCCCATGTGGGGTGAAATATGCGGGGATTCACAATCACCACTCATTCAGAATTCAACGTCCTAAGAACTACTATAAAATAAAAAAAAATCCACATACTGTCGGTCGTAGTAGAACCGAAGAATTCTAATATCTTGAGGCTTCAACTTTGCTAGCAGATGAACGATCTCAATTAATTTGATTTATTTTTCAATGATACTTGTAAATTACACTTATCTTCAACCAAAACAAATAAGGAATAAAAATTTCAAAATATCTCCATTTATTATACTCAACATATTTTACAAGGGGATAAAGATATAATTATACGCGATCGATATTTATTTTATAGATTACACTTAAATTTGTTTTGATTAAATGTAATCAGAATTTTCCCAACTTATTGGGATGCAGGTGGTTCGCAGTGGATGGCTCGCAACAACGGCCTTTCAAAATTCAAAGAGACGAGCCACGTGACCAGATCGACATTTTCTGAACAATTGGAGGACAAACTTGGAAATTACAAAAAGGATATCCTGGGGTTGCACGTGACCTTCACTTGTGCCTGTGATTTTGCATGCACCATCTATCATCTATGTATGTGTATGATGATGGATGGATGTTCTACATCATAAATTTGGAAAAGTACCAACAAAAATGTGTATTTTTTTTCCTTCTAATTTTCTATTTTGTCTTATATTTCAATATATATATATATATATTGAAGCATATAATATATTTTCTTAAAACATGTTTTGGTGTAGATTACATATATTTGGGTGCAAAAATGTCATTTTTAGTACCACAAGACATGTCAAATCCAATTTTGGTACCACACTTTTGCAAAGTAACACTTTTGATACCAACTCAAGTTTTTTGTCTCAATTTTGGTATTATTGTTAGTTGACTAACGGTCAACACTAACAAGTCCGTTAGTTGTCTAATTTAGGGGAAGAACAACTTTTGGGGTGAAATGGAGGGAATATAACCAGTATACTTAGAAAGAAAATTGCTTTAAAAAGACCCCAAAACCCATTTTCCTTCCAATTAGACACGTTATTTTCCCTTCATTTCGCCCTAAAATTTGTTTTTTCCCTCCCAAATTAGAAAACTAACGGACTTGTTAATGTTGATCGTTAGTCCATTAACGGCAGTACTAAAACGGAGACAAAAAAATTGATTTGGTACTAAAAGTATTAATTTGCAAAAACTTGGTACCAAAATTGGATTTGGTCTGTCCTGTAGTCCAAAAATGGCATTTTAATATATAAAATGAAATGCAAGCTAAAGGTTTTGTTCCAATAGTTGAGATGTCAAAATCTGCATTTGGATTGCAAACGCTAACTTGCACCATTTTATATAATCTTCATTGAGGTTCTTTGCTTTGAAAAATCACGTTTTAACAATATTAATAATTTTAAACTTTTACAATAACTAATTATATGGGAATTTTGCACAAACTTTTTAATAATACTTAGCATATTTCGTTAGCAAGTTTTTTTTATTTATATAATAGAGAGGGGTTTATGCAGTTTATCCAAAAAAAATAAATTACAAATCAATTTATTAGTTCAACAATTTCTACCAAAAGAAGTTGACTAAAGTGAAAGGGGCTCTACCTGCTTAAGCAAAAGCTCTTGTGTTAAGCCCTTGTGAGATTTGAAAAAATTCATTGAGAGAGGTCAACAAAATTATACCTAACAGTACCTCGATGTATTAGTTTTGAGTCTTCAAACTTGACGACACTTTGAGAATTTTTTATTTTATTTTTATCAATTTAGAGGAGAGTAATCACAATATTTTCAAAAGATAAGAACATCATCAGAAATAGAGTAGCATTGTAAATTAGATGGCGAAACCAAAAAATTGGAATTCTCATAATAGGGAGACAAACATAAGTAGACTTGAAAATCATATCAAGTATTTATAGAGTGCCTCGATATCAATAAGTTCTTTTCTTTTGATACTAAAAAGTTTGAGTGGGTCGATTTGGTCATATACTACACGTTAGGGTATGCCTTCAGGACAATAACAAAGTTACATACAGATCATTCACCAACACCACCCTTCACATTGCACAGAGGGAATCAAACACTCAGGCTAAGTTTGTTTGTGTTTTCTAAGCAACATTTTTTGTTTTCATTCTTATTTGACATGAAAATATACTATTTACACCATTTTCAACTGAAAATATACTTATTTTCATTTTCACTTTCACGTTATTCAATAACTACCTTTAACTTTACCTATTTACACTCACCTTTTTCTTTCACTTACATCTCATTCTAAAGAGTAATATTTTCGTCAACAGTTGTGGTTCTATGGTGTAATAAAATACATAGTATTAACCTTCATAAACTTATGAACATTTTAAGACACATTTTGAGTATTTCTAGTGTTTTTTTGAGTCAATTTTTATCATTTGTACTTGTAAATTTATTTAATCACTACAATATTATCTACAATATATATAAGGGAAAATTATTGTTTAGGTAATAGAAAGATTTTAAATTTATAAGGACACAACAATTATTAAGTAATTAGGTTGAAGGGATTCCTAAACTTTACAATTATCATATTTGTGTCACCTAATTCATCTTTTTTTTTTAAATTATCCATATTCTTCACTTATTAACTTTTCGTTCAACACAAATAAAGTTTAACTTTTTTTTCTTACAAAGCTACCCAATAGATTTATCAAAAATGCAAGTAATATTCTATTGTATGTATGAAACAAATTTACAACACTTAAAAAATACTTTAAGATAATTGAAATTTACATTAAAGAAAGTTCTTTATTTTATTTACAAGTAACAACTTCAGAAGTTGCAGTCATGTAACAAGAAATAAGAGATTAAGAAAATATTAGATAGTATACCAAGCAATGCAATTATAATATTTTAAATGATTTCAGAAAATGATGCTTGATAAACCATATGATACTTCATGTTATGACAATAAAAATGAAAATAAATAGCTCTAAGATGCATCAAATTATCATGAGTAATTATCTTCTCATGGATAGTATTTTAATTGAAAGAACCACCTACACGAATTTTTTCTAATCAACTATTTATGAATAATGCCGAAATTTGCATAGTTTTCTATCACATTTATCCTTGACGATCATTTGTATGATCATAGTTGTAATTGCATGCTTTGTTGCGTGAAAAAATTATTCAGATCAAGGTTATTAATTAAAAATAATTATTAAATCATGGTTGAGCATTTACCGCTTAAGGGATATAGTTAAAGTCATTTAATTACAAGGCCATAGAAGATTCAGTTATAAAAAAAATATAGTGTTGCACAAATACAAAATCTTTATTTATAAAGAAAAACTTATATAATATCATTTTCAGTTATTTTAAATTTTTAGATGCGTTGTGCAATTTTTCCCAACTTATATTACATTTTTAATTCAATGTGATGGATCAATTTGTACAAATGAAGATAAATAAACTTTAATTAGTTATGAAAGAAAATTGGATGAGTGGATAATTTGTATTTTTCTAGGAAACATATGAAGTGGGTAAGACAAAATGATTTTGCATTGAATTTATCATTTTAATAATTGTATCAAACATGCAATAGAACATTACTTGTATTTTTTGATAAATCTATTGGGTAACTTTGTAAGCACAAAAAAGTTAAACTTCATTTGTCATGAATGAAACATTAATAAGTGAAAAATATAGATAATTAAAAAAAAAAGATGAAATAGGTGATACAAATATGATTTTGCATTAAATTTATCTTTTAGTAATTTGTAAAGTTTAGGAATCCCTTCTCCCTAATTAATTAAGAATTGTTGTGTCTTTATCAATTTGAAATCTTCCTATTCCCTAAACAATAATTTTCCCTATACATAATCACTATTTTTAACTAATTAAATTATTTCACACAGTATCAAATCATCAATTCCAATCAATTTTGCAAACATAACCAAACATGTTGATATTTTCACACAAAAATAAAATAAAAAATTCATTTTTTCATACATTTTAGAAAATAACGATTAGAAATAAAATAAAAATATACCCAAACAAAACCTCAACTTCTAATAGAAGAAGTGACACATTCCTCACTGTCCCAAGCGTAACACATAGTACTATTAAATACTTTAACAATACTAATGATTAAATGAATTCCGATTTATTTTTCACCACATAAATACTTGGGGTGGAGTAGTTTACACAGAGTAGGTGAGTGTGAAAATCACCCCACTTATTTTGAATTTGTGATGTAAAATGGATCGGGAGCAATACCCCGATTCACATTAGAATTTTCCTCATTACATGTTATCATATTATATAGGGAGTTGATATTGGCACTCCAAAAATTACTACTGGAGCTCCACTTTTCAGTATTTTTAGAAAGAAATTTGTATTGAATAGTAGAATACCAATACCACGTTTGGAGTGCCAATATCATTTACCTATTTTATATCTCCATGCTATGCATGCATGAAATCTATACATACACATATACATATACTTGATTGAATCTGTGAAATACAGAATCCCAATTTTATATTTATTTCCGACGCCGCCCCCACTTCTTCCCCCTGTCAAGTGATAATAATTGAAATTGAAAGAGAAATAGAAAATCTCGCTGGCCGCGCTTCCATTTTCCTCTCTCGATCTTCCAAAATCTAGGGTTTTTCTTCTCCACCACTCCCAATTCTCCCAAAATCTCTGTTTGAAACCCTAGCTACATCCCCTCTTTTCGTATATTGATTCGAATTTAGGGTTTACAGATCTATTTCAGCTTCCTCTGTTTCTCCGTTGCTCCGCATATCTCTCTCCGCCAATATATACACGCCCTCTGTCTCTATATACTCGCGCATAATCAATAATGTTTTGGAAGCTCCCATCTCTGTCTGCATCTTCTCCTGTAAGTCAACTGAACAAATTGTTTATGTTTAAGTGGTGAATTATGCGATTGATGGAGTTGTTCTGGAGCTGACGTTCATTTGTTTTGCTATTTTGAATGGCGATGATGTTCTTTGACTTATGTTGCAATCAATGAATATGTTTAGGTTTATATGTTAATGCCAGGAGCTGACGAGCATTATATTTTTGCTGTTTGTTTGTTTTCAGCTTCTTAGTTTCCCGCATTTTTTCTAATTAATTGAACTTTTTGAATGATTGGTAATAACTTGATTAGAGTGAATTCTTCTCCTATCAGCGTGTTAGTTCAGGTAGTGATGAATATTCTGGATCTCTTTATCTTTGATATTGTATTACTGAGCATTGCATCAATGAGTTAAAAGTACCAGTTGGACTCATGTTCAGTAGTTTTGAATCAGTAGAAGATGTAGATTTCTTTGCACCTTTTGCAGTTTTTTCTTTTGGGTCACCTCTGCACCTTATTGCTCTCTCTCTCTTTCTCTCTCGGCTTTGGCCTTCCCTTGGGCTTGATAGAATGGGTTCTCCATGATTTTTCTGAGTTTAAATTTGGAGACATCCTTAACTGCGTCTTTTACTTAATTAGTTGGGCTATGAGATGAATGAATCATCTGAGATATAATTGTATGACTCCTTTGAGGTTCTGTAAATTTCTTGGTTTTTAAGATCACTCATTAGAGCTATCAAACCTGGGTTAGTCATAGACCCGGTGTGGGAACAGGTACACATTCTGGGTTGAGAAGACGATAATAGTTTCAGGATAATATTTTTTTCTGCCAAGTATGAAGAACAATATTAAAATAAAAATAAAAAATATAACATATTTAGTAGTTATAGCTTGAAATATTGTCTATTGAATTAAAAAAGTTGGAATATCAGCAAGGTCATTCTCATAAACAGAGGAAACATTTTAATATAAAGGGGATAAAAATAATAAGATCAATATTGCAAACAATAAGCAATTTAATTACTTAACCAATAATCTTGGGGTAAAAGGGAGCAGGTCCATATATGTAGGGAGCACAGTGTCTCCTTTACGATATGTTTGATATTTGAGAAAAAATGATTGTGAGTAACCGCATAATGAATTAGTAAATAAATGCGCTATCACAAACATGAACATATAGCAGTACGGAAATATTTGAAGAAGTCTTTATGACATAGCAAGTATATCTATAACACTCTCTTGGATTATATTTTAGGAATAATATTAAAATATCTCTTTTCAAGAATTGATTTAGGGTCTCTACTACCCAGCCCATCTGTGTTGACTGGATCTATAGCTTATATGATGAAATTATTGAATTCACTGGGTTTATGTGCTTTTCTTGTTCTCTGTCTTAATATGAGTGCCTCTTTTACTTTCTATGCTTTAAATATTCTAGCGAGATAGATTATATCCTAATCTCATCGAATCAGACTTATGAGCCTCTCTTAAGGATGTATTTTCTGACAAGCTAGCAAGAACATAACTCTATAGAATTTCCAGTGTTTTGATTGTCAACTTATCGACTTGAAAAATAGAGTCAAAGTCAAGCTTTACTTTCACACTAGCTGAATGTGCGGAGAGGAGCTTTCTCAACCGACTATGCGTTATTATGCTCATCTTAATCATTGATTTCTGTTTAACAGCTTGATTCGCGCATCTCTTGTTTCCTTAGCAATGTTTTGATGTCTGTACTTGGTGACTTTAGGTTGAGTCTGTGCTGGACAAGGAAAATTTTACACTGGAAGAGCTCTTGGATGAAGAAGAGATAATCCAAGAATGCAAAGCACTAAACAGTCGTCTCATCAATTTGTATGGTCTCTCTGTCTGATTAGTGTTTCTGTTGGCTACCCCTATGCTATAAACAATTAAACTCAGATTTGCATTTCCTTGGAAATCATGAACTGTAGATTCCACTTTTAACTCAAGTTCCTTGGTTTCCAGTTTGAGAGATAGAGATCAGGTTGAGCAGCTGCTATATTATATCGTTGAGGAGCCCTCAGAGGATGCAGATAGCAGGCGGACTTTCAAGTATGATAATATAGTTTTAAACCCATTAAGTTTTAATCCATTATCCATTTTCAATTTTTTGTGTTACTTTCTAATTTTGCTTTTGCAAAGAACTTCTTACTTCAAAGAATTCCTTTTAGAAAGTAATAAGACAAGGGAAAATGAGAGCCAATTTGCAGTTGGTTCTTTGGAAAATTTCTTTTTTGGCTCAAACGTTTGTTTTACAATGTAGGTTTCCTTTCATTTCCTGTGAAATTTTTACATGTGAAATTGATGTCATCTTGAAGACTCTGGTGGAAGAAGATGAGGTGAGATCAGCCTTTAATGAGGAAAATGCATAACTAATTGATAAACATTGATGTTCATTCAACTTGATGGTTCAATCCAATTCTCTATCTTATTGCAGCTTATGAATCTACTCTTCTCTTTTCTGGAACCAAATCGTCCTCATAGTGCACTTTTGGCTGGGTATTTTAGTAAGGTTCGGATTGATTGCTCTATTAGTCATGTTATATTCTGTACTCACTGTTGATCAACTGATGTTATAATGCAACTTGTTTGATGTAATTTCTGGGTCCTGCAGGTTGTGATATGCTTAATGTTGCGGAAGACTATTCCGCTGATGAATTATGTCAAGGTGATCATAGTAGAATTTAGTAATACTTCACTGTGCATGCTGGTTCAAGATTATATAGCGAACCATTGCAAAATTGAATGTTCGTTGTTTGTTTTGTACTCCCTCACCCCCTTTCCATTTTGTTTGGTTGGGGTTGTGGGTGGAAAGGAATATGTATGGGTGAGGTCTGGGTGATCTGCTGTCACCTGTATCACAATCTCTTGATCATTGTTTGGTGTTCCCTTTGTCCTTTTGAGTTACTAAAATGATTTTCTTAATATCTTTGTTTATTGCGGCATATAATAGTTGAAACTTATGGTGTATATGTCATTCTACTCTTGACCTATTACAATTATCAAAATGCTCTTCAGATATTTGTCCCTTTTATTTCAGATTTGTTGACTGAAGTGGTGTTACATATCATCATAGTAGAAGACATAAATTATCTTTACCAATTATTGTCTTTGGTAGTATACTTTACAACAATTGAACTAGAAGAGTCACTAAAAGGCAAGTTGGGGAGGAGGATTATTGGCAAGAACTGGTGTTCTCATTCCTTCATTTTTTTTTCAATTCAACCAAGAGGATATAAAGAACATTGTAATATGAAAGTCTTTGCAAACCGACAAACTTTATCTGAATTTGATATGACGACTCTTCTTTGTGATGAAGTGTCAACTCTTTTAAAAAGTGTGAATATTAGACAGCTTGAGGCCCGGGGGCCAATTTATGACTTCCATTTTCCCACTAAAATTTTAAATATAGACTCTGTTATAGCTGTAGAATTGCTACTTGTGTATTTTGAAGATTTTTTTTTTTTTTGTAAGAGAAGTTTCCTTCACAACATATTCTGCATTTTGACTGATAATTGCTTCTTGCAGGACCACCAAGATGTTTTCAAGCAGCTGGTTGATTTGATTGGTATCACATCCATTATGGAGGTTGAGTCTTATATTATGTTTCTATCTTTGGCTTTATTATTTTGTTTCTTCAAATCCTTCCGTGCATAACTGGCTAGGACTACTGCTTTTGCTTCTTGTCGTTAGTTCTCTCTTCTCATTAGCTCTTTATTATCAGGTCTTGGTGCGACTTGTTGGTGCTGACGACCATCTGTACCCGAATTCTTTGGATGTAATGCAGTGGTTAGCCGATAGCAATTTGCTAGAAATGATTGTGGATAAGCTAAATACCTCAGTAAGCTCAAAAACTGGCAAAGTGTGTCTATGTTGGAAGTTTTTGATGCTGTAATTGTTGATTTTTAATTGCTAGTTGGAACAGGATGCATCTATGTAACACAATCCTAATTGCATTAAACATAGCTATTTTCCATTTAGCATAGTATTTCTTATTTAACCTCGGTTTGTGTATTGTATTTGTCTTATCTCTGCACTTCCTTTGCTCAGTAATTTTTGACGTACGAGCTTATCTGAATTTGTATGTAAATTCATTCAATTCTCAATTTCAACCACCAACCTGATTAAGCAGCTGATGAGTGCTCGTGTTTGGATTAAGTACACGGTCCAGTATTCACATACTTGCCAACTGCTTGTGTTTGTGTCTTTGTTATTTATCTGAGATAAATTGTTCGAGTAGTATAGGAGGAAGAACTTCATGTGTATTAATAGATTTTTCTGTTGAGCAAGTCATTGTGAATCTTAATATTATAATATCAAAGTTTATCTGGACAAAGATAGCTGTTGTTTTCTGGTTTTCTAAATGTTGTCCTGTGCCTTATTTTTGGGTTTTATTCAGGTGATTTCTTTGGTTGCTTATTATATATTTGGTACATTTGAACTTGAATATTCATGATAAATGTGCAATCTAAAAATGGCATATATCTGTTTCCTCCAGAGTTCTCCTGAAGTACATGCTAATGCAGCAGAAACATTATGTGCTATAACGAGGAATGCGCCATCGCCTCTGGCCACTAAACTATCCAGTCCGAGGTTTGTGGCACTCGGTTACATATTTCTTCTCAACTCCAGGATCATACATTACCCTTGTATTTGTGTATATAAAGTGAATTCACTTGCTAGTTTCTCTATGTGCAGTTTTGTGGCAAGGATATTTGGTCATGCACTTGAAGACTCACATTCAAAATCTGCCCTTATTCACTCACTGTCCGTTTGTATATCTTTGTTGGATCCCAGAAGATCAATTCCTTCACCAATGATGTACTCTTTCAGAAGTCAACATGCGTATGAATCACCAATACATGTTAATCCAGATACAGTTGGTGCCATGCTTCCAAAATTAGGTGAGTATGCAGCTGTAGATTGTTGATTTTAGATGGAATTAAACTTTAATCGCTTGGTGACTTTAGTTTTGCAGTGTTTTAAGTATGGGATGTTATACAACTCCGTCAATATAAATGTAAGATAAATCTCTGTTACTATCGTGACTGCTGTGGTCCTGGATGTTAACTGCTGATAGAAATTTATTTCAATCTTGTGCACTGTGGTCCTGGATCATATAAATGCTATTTGCGTATTGCCCTATTGCATTTTTGGAGTTTTACTTGCCCTTTATGTTTAACATATTTTCACCAGTACTTGTAAGATGAAAGATTCTTATGAATATTTACAAAATGGCATTATTACTCATAAAAGTAGAATAAGATGAATATACAGTGAAAGTCTCCATCCATTCCTAATTACTAGTTCAAATGTGTTACAAGTCGACAGAAGAGGTGGCTTGATGGTTAATTTTCAGTTTCAATTCGATCCTTCTTGTTCCTGTTCCAACTTCCAATCTAATTTAAATTCGACCAGATTCACCTTTTTCAGCCTTTTTACTATTGTTAGAGGTGGGAGGGAATAATATTGCAAACAACCTTTTGTGATCTTTAGTCAGAATCCCAGCGGCTGTTATTCTCTCTGTGGATTAACATGGTGTGGTTTCTTTTGGTATATCAATGTTGTCAGAACTATGATTGGTTTTCTCGAAAGTCATAGTAAAACATTTTGCGTAGACCGGCATAAGAAAATTCTGTATATTTCTGCTACCCTCCCCACCAACCCCCCGCGCAAAACAAAGAAAAAAAGAAAAAGAAAGAAGCATGCGGTGGGTTTTCGATTGGGAGTTTGAGGCTAGATCTTTTCTCTAGGTGTAAGTGGAAAACGAAGATAATGATAAGTGATGATCAAGACCATACTTTATGTTGAATGATCTTGGAGATGTATATTTGAGAGCATTGGGTAGTTTTGCATCTTCCAAAGATGTCAGCTAACTGCACAATTAGCTTGTATTTTCTTTTCCCTTTCATGTTTTGTTGTTTCTAATCTTCCATTAACTGCAGCAGTAAGCATCTAATGTTTTGTGTTCAGGAGAGTTGCTGATGCTTTTGAATGTTTCATCTGACGAGAGGATTTTACCCACAACATATGGTGAACTGAGACCTCCTCTTGGAAAACATCGTTTAAAGGTTGGTTGAACACACTGTCATGGTAACTCGTTTTCTTCTGCAAGTCTCAAAATGGTTAATGGTGAATTAATGTAGGAGCTCTTCTATCATCATTTGCTGGAAAGGAAACAAAAACTGCTATTGAAAGAATGAAGAACTTTATCTGGATGCCGATACTCTATTTTGAATTTTTCGTTTTACATTATAATTTGCCTTGAAATTATTGTTTGTACACTTCCCCTTAAAAACTGGAGGATAGCCTCGAATATAGGGACTTAGAAGTTGTACTCCTGTAGATGCCATTGGTATATATAACTGCTCTCTACCTCTCTCTCTATCTTTAGCTTTCCTTTGATTTGTGTTTCAATTTTCTTTTTGTTGTTATGATACCTGATTGTAGATTGTGGAATTCCTCGCCGTGCTGTTGAAAACTGGAAATGAGGTGGCAGAGAAGGAATTGGTTGCATCTGGCACGATACGGAGAGTCCTTGACCTCTTTTTTGAGTAAGAATTTGTTTTACTCCTACAATAATTTTTACTTCCAAATGACAGTAACTAGTTTACACAACAAGTGCCGCTAATATCTTCTTTAGTGGAACTTTGTCTCAGAAATTAGTCTTTTGCTAATACTGTTTCTAATGATTATCTTTTCCTGGTGCAGGTACTCGTACAATAATGCTTTACATCATCATGTGGAGAGCATTATATATTCGTGCTTGGAAAGCAAAAATAATGCAATTCTTGATCATCTTTTCATAGATTGTAATTTGGTTGACAGAATTCTTCAAACTGATAGAAGTCCTACTGTTTCTGGCGAACTTAATCAGGTAAGTTTATATTATATAACTACCAAAATTTTTGGTTGTTTGTACGTACCTATCTATCTTTGTAGCTCACTGTAGTTTTCTCCACCTTTGGAGAAGAGATGAACTGGACAAACTTGTGTTCGGGAGAACGTTAAGGGTGCAAACATTATGTTTTAGTAAACAAACCATCTCTTTTAGTTCATTACTGTAAAAGAATGCACGTGAAACTCCTGGATAAAACTGGACACTGTTTGAGTTTGATTAATAGATCGTTCAATTACTTTCAGCCTCTCATCCCCGTGCTTCTCAGTCTATATTCCCTTTGACGTTCGTCCTTGAGTGTCTTCAAGTGGTATGTCTGATGGAAATTTCTCTATTAAATTCAGCCCACTTTGCCGGCTTCTGGAAGACGGGCTCCTCGAGCGGGATACTTTGGACACATGACACGGATATCAAATAAATTAATTCAGTTGGGAAACAATGATAGTCGCATTCAAACACATCTTCAGGTTAGCAAGAAGTTTAGTACGTCGTCTTAAATCAGTTATATATTCTGGTTATTACTCTTCTCTAGACTTAAATATGTGAAACTTAATGTTGATGAGTAGAACTGTATGTGTATGAAGCATAATTTTTCCCTTGATTTATTTTTATCTTTATATATCACAGCTCACACATCTTTGTTTGTTCGATTCAGGAAAATAGTGAGTGGAATGAGTGGCAGACTACCGTTTTGCAGGAGCGTAATATGGTTGAGAATGTTTATCGATGGGCTTGTGGGTATGCCTCTTTTCCTCAGTCTTTTGAAATTGCTTTTACAGGAAGTAAAGTTGGTATAAGTTATTATCCATTTACTGCCAAAACTTGTATCACTGGTCAAAGTTCAATGACTGGACTCGAAATCAATTTCATGTGTGCTAAAGCTTTAGGCCTGCTTTACTTGAACTATGGGAAGTGGAAATTTTACAACGTTTAATGTGATTGGAAACTTTTGCCTTCTTAGCTACCTTTGGTGCATATTGTTGCAGAGCAGCTTATGTGTGTGCTTGTGTAAATATGTATTGGTTGATTTGTTATTTTTGGGTTAATTACACTAACTACCCCTTTTATTTAGTGTAATTACAACAGAACTTGCTTAATTTGAGCACACAACAAACATCCCTCTTATAATAAAACCGTACAAATTGCCCCCTCCCGTTAGAAAACTAACTGAATTTGCCGACGTCATCAAAGATTTTTTTTAAAGTTTTTCGATTTTGCCCTTCTCCCAGATTAACTTTCTTTATCCAAAGAACACCTGAGAGGGTGAATGTAATTTTTTCAGATGTAATTGTAACTTTCAACCTTTAAATACATGATTTAGTAAAAGAACTTGTTAATATCTTGATAATGAAGTGCAAATTCGGATTTATTCCAATTTGAGACAATTTAAATGAATTTAACTAACAAGCAATTAGGGGAATACACTCGGTAAGGTCGTACGAAATGTGAGCCAAAATAGCATACTGAATACCATACTGAGTATTTTGATTTCTGTTCAATTGCTTTACAAAATTTATTTTGATTTTTGTTTAGATCAATTCAGAAAAACTTTTTAAAAAACGAATAAAAGAAAAAACAAAGATAAGGAGTCAATTTTTTTTCAAAAGTAAAATATCAACAAAATATATGTAAAAATGAATTTTTGTATTTGGTCCAATACGGCACGGCAAACGAAACCCTATAATAATTGAATTGAATACCAAATGTTTTAGGAAATGAAAATATATATCTTGGTTCGGTTGATTTTAGGAGCAAAATTATAATTCAATGCAGATATATCTTAATTAGTAAGTTGACAAAAAACTATGAAATCAATTAGCAAATTTTAATAAGTTAAGAGAAAAGAAATAAGTATATATATATATATTCATATAAGGTTATAATAAAAAAATGTGAAATAAATATGGAAAATTAAAAAAGGAAAGGAAAAGAAAAGAAAGTAAACACAGTTAGTTTTTTTTTTTATGAGAAGGGGTGTCTGTTGTATGCTTAAATAAGCTGATTGGATATAATTACAATAAATATATAGGGTCGTTATTGTAATTAACCCTTTTTTGATTACTTTTTATTTTTTGAAACGAGTGCAAGATTGTCATTTTATGCTTTCCTTGACGCTTGACTAACTGCCGTTAGCGGGTCAATGTAAGGTTTTATTAAGTGTGCTAGACTGTAATTACCCTAAATAAGAGGGTTGTTAGTGTAATTACCCCATTATTTTATATGGACGAATTTTCCCTTTTGCTTACAAAGGTCTTTCTCAGCACTACTGGGTTATAATTTTTAATATGGTGGTTGTTTTCCTCTGCAGTCGACCAACTACATTGCAAGACAGGAACAGAGATAGTGACGAGGAAGATATTCATGATAGAGATTATGATGTTGCAGCCCTGGCAAATAATTTGAGCCAAGCATTCAGATACACCATATATGAAAATGATGATGCTGAGGTAAATATCAACTTCAAAAAAGAACTGTTTCAGAGCTCCTCATAACTTCTGTCTGGGTTCTATTTACGAGATGCCTCTTTTTTGTTGCAGGGTCATGGATCTCTTGATCGTGATGATGAGGTAATATGCATATCCTGTTTTATTTGATTATTCTGTATTTGCATAACTGAGAGTATAGTGCTTCTTCCATCCAGATTCTTTAGTTATAGGAACTAGTCTATTAGAGATCTAGTCTCACAATTTTCCCCTTTAGTAAATAGCCGCAGTATTGATATATGAAACTGCAGGATGTCTACTTTGACGATGAATCGGCCGAAGTTGTAATTTCATCCTTAAGGTTGGGTGATGACCAAGGAAGGTGAGTCTCGTTTACGTTTTTCAATAAATTTTAGCTTCACCGATGGTTAGACTTCTGGTGCTTTAGTTGTACTAATTGTAAAACATAAGAGAAATAAAGTAACTTGGTGATGCACCTGGTTTGTTTTTTCTTTGCTGCAGTTTGTTCACAAATTCCAACTGGTTTGCATTCCAAGATGACAGGACCGATGGTGATGCACCTATGGGCACCACATCATCTGACATGATGGATGATATTAACTTGAATGGAACATCAAATGGTGGTAATAACAATAGTGACGATGAGGTAATGGTCGGAGAGGATGAGGAATTAATTGAAAATAAAACTTCTGATAATGGCTTATCCCATCCCGAGGCAAACGTCTTCAATGCGAACAACTCTATTAATGGCGACGGAAATGAGACAACTGCTGCCTCTAACAGCTCGGGTTTTTTTAATTTTGAGACGCCAGACAATGACGACCTGTTTGGAGATAGACCCATACCCGAATGGGTAGGATGGGGCGAGGCACCGGATTTTCAAGTTGGTGGATCCAGCAACAACCCGTTTCTCGACCAAACCAACGTCAGTGACCCAAATGGAGACTTATTACCAAACGGGTCCCCCAGATCTGCGAATTCCAGTGACGGGTCGGGAAAATCTGATTCAAACCAGAATAATGTTGCTGTGCCCTCTTTGTTTGAAGAGGATGTCGAATTTGTTGGTGTGGAATTAGAGGGCACGGAGAAGGCCATGGAACATGCTATCAAAGAAGGGATTGTCGGAGAAGCTGGGCCATTGAAACGGAATATTGTCCCAAAGAAACCCGAAAACGAGGATTCAGGTGATGGTGGGGCCGGGATGAAGGAATTTAATGATGCTAATTATTGGAGAGTTGATCAGGAGGTTTCAGTGTTGGAATAAAATATGAGAATCATTCATTTAATCTGAAGACAAAATCTGAGGATCCCATTTTGTGTGGCAGTGGGTTATGCGGTTAATGTACAGTATATTTTCGGTTCCAATTGGGATCGAATCATAGGCTATTATATAGTTGTTTGTTACTAGTTATTTATTGTCACGTCTTCTGTTTAAAGATTTTGTGGGTTCTGCCCTTCTCTTTCGTATTATTCTTTCTTACTAGTCAAAGAAAACTCGATTCATCTTGTAACATGACTATGAACTAAACATTATTCATCACTCTGTAACATTAGTATGGACTTAGAATTTTTCGCCTGGGGGATATGTTCATTATCTCGTTTGCTAGTAGCAAGTGTTGTGCTTGATTTATACTCCCTGCTGGATATTTTGATGCTCGTTTTATGCTTAATGATTTTTTATTGCTACTGTTGGGATCATGTTTAAAAAGATAAGCCAAAAGGGAGCTGAAGCAAAGTAGCAGCCGCAGGGGCGTTGGCAATAGAAGGTGAATCAACGCGGCATCGGATTGTAATCACTGCACGGTGACAAATTTTGACTGAACATTGTGGCGTCCTGGGCGGGAAGCAAGTCAGCAAGCTGGGCAACTTGGGCAGTCTTTTAAAATTGCTAGATTAGGATTGTGTTTCATATTAAGAGTATGATTACGGTTCTTTGTGTATCAAGTCGTCAACTCTCCCTATATATAATAGGGACCTTATACTGTAACATGTATCACTTTCATAAATAAGACATAAACATTGATTAGGTCTAATTTTGTATAGTTTTAATACATTAATTTAATTGTCAATTTCAACTATTATTCTTACTAAAGTGTGGAATTATTGAGATTTTATCACTTTTGTAGAAATATAGCGGATGTAGCAATTAAAGAGGATTTGAAGATAAAAGAGGAAGATATTCACATACTTATCTCAATATAATTATGGAGACTTCAAAGACCTTTTCAAATACTCAAATTGAGAAAAAAGATAAAGGAAGAGAATCAGCAAAGTCACATATATTTGGAGATTTTCGTACTTGACCGTTTAGCCTCCAGTATTTTGGGCATAACTGCTTCATTAGAAATCGGATTGAGTTGATTCTTTACGTGAGTTAAAGCTAATAGAAAGGGCTACAACCTACAATTCTTATGTTGAGAGCTGGAGCAAAAGACGTAATCTACAGGGCGTAAATTGGGTAACAATAGAAATGCACTTTCTGGACGGAAAATCAGGTTTTTGAAGTTTTATTAATACCTGTCGAGAGTTGGAGTATGAGAGGACATGGGGAGAGACAGAGATAGTACAGAAATATCAAAGCAGAACTTTTGCTAGGGAAAAGGTTTGAAGGAATCGTGAAGAGAGAATCGAAGAGGAAGAAGAAATTCAGACTAGAAGACTTCTGCGACAAATTAGTTCTTCTTTTCTACTTTCCTTCTTTCTAATCTTCGGCTCAGAATGTTTTCTTGTAATTTCAATGTTTCATCCATTGTTTTAGTTTCCATGAGTAGCTAATTTCACTTTTCTAGGACAAAGATGTAGTCTCTAATTTTCCTTTGATGGTTTGAAGCAAGTGGTTGTCTGAACAATTATGTTAATGCAATTTAATGTTTCTGATTTTCACTCTTGCAAATATCTGACCATTATTTGCATGTTTAAGGAATTCAATGATGGAATGAAAGTTGAAGTTGAATACTAGTTCATAGAAGCATTAAGCTCTGGCAGTGTAGTTTAGAAATAGATACACGCAATTGTGGTCTTTTTAACAATTCCATTGTTCTTATTGAGTTTATATTAGATATCTACATCACGAAAGTAGTTGTGTGTCCAATATAAGCATGGTTGTTGAGTCTTGAAAGAGATCATCACGTACAGGTGGGGGATTTGATCATGGCATGTAACATGAGTTTGATGAGTCAATCCAAGCTTTGAATTCATTAAAGGAATTTAGTTGATGAAATCTGAGTCCTAGAATCATTTTATTGATATATTTTTTTAGTTTAATAATATTAGTTTTGCAATCACTAGTTTAATTTTAGTTTCTAGATAATAGAGGGAATTATTTAATTGGTAATTGAATCCTTCTCCTAGTGGGAACGATATCCGACTTACCTATTCTACTTTGCACGATCCATATACTTGTGGTAGAATTTAGGCTAGTCAAACATATGCGATCTAGTGTAGCTTGATGTAGTCAATTTTGGTCAAATCATGTATGATGTTAATAAACTTCAGTAGTCATTCATTCTCCTTGTGACAGTTTGCAGACTCTGGAAGGCGAGAAACATGTTCGTCTTTGAACAAAAGGAAAATAAAATCTTAGATAAACGCTTCACTAAGTTAAGATGCTTGCTATGGACTTTTGGGGGGGGGGGATTTACCCTACAATGAAGAAGAGGCCAATTGTGAAGTGGGTTAAATCGACAACATACTGGTTCAAACTCAATACTCGTTGAGAGCTCTTGAGGGATCAAGACTAGCATTGGTGTCGGGGGTTCAGTTGGCACTTGAAGCATTGCACTTATGAGTTATGACAGAGGCTAAGCTTCTTGCACTTAAGAAAGACATTGCTCTTGCTTGCGACAAAGGGTTGGAGAAAGATAATGTTGAAATAGATATCAGGTATGTTAATGCATATACTCACCTCTTAGGGGCAAATTTTATTTTATTTTATTTTCAAAAGCCACCAATGTCGCGGTGGGGGGATTTTTCGGAGTCCCCTCCCATATATATATATATATATATATATATCAACGCTAGAAAAGATTTACAAATCATGAAAAAGTAGAGCCACTAATTTTTACATGCACAAAAGGAAATTAGGAGTACTACTCCTTTTACAATAAAATCGGGAATCAAAACTAATTTCTACATGCACAAAAGGAAATTAGGAGTACTACTCCTTTTACAATTAAGTCGGGAATCAAAATGAAGGTAGGTTAAGTTTGTCTAATCTAATAAGACCATGGACTGCTCCTTGAATATGTAGCTGTTGATAAACTTTAGATAGCAGCGTGTAACATACCTCTTAGGGGCACATATTGTAGAAAACTCCTGCAAAAAAGGGGGAAGCATAAGGCAAAACCACAAAATTTCTCTATCTAGGGTTTTCTTCTCTCTTGGGCTTTTGTACCGTTGGTGGCCATGATTCCGCCGGGGAGCTCCTCTCCAGGCGGAGACTGTCCAATGGAGGATCATGTGAAGAAGAAGATTAGGTTTCAGTCTGAAGGGTCGTCGGAGCAAGGTATGGAGGATGGTGGTGCTGGAGTCACTGGAGAACCCGCAAGGATGTCTTACTGGAACAAACAGGTCGGGAACTCCATTCAGGAGTAATTGAAATTTAAAACCGAGGAAAATGCGAAACCTCGACAAAGTTCAAACTATCAGCCCAACTTCGAATTACCCGAGGTCACATCTCTTGTTCGAGGAGGAATATGTTACTGATATACGAGATGACTTGGAGAACAACTTAATCTTAAAATGGGAAGGGAAGTTTATTAACTTTAACATTCTATCAGCAAAAATTGACTCTTTGTGGGAGCTGAAAGGGAAATTGGAACTTCTTGATCTTGAACACAACTGTTTTATTCTGAAATTGAAAGATAAGGATAAAATGGAGTTTGTTTTGACGGAGGGCCCATGGATGTTGTTCAATGTTCATCTAGGGGTGCGTAAGTGGTTTCCTCACTTCCGAGCTTCTACTGATAAGGTGACAACGGTTATTTCGTGGGTTAGAATCCCTGAACTTGCTATTGAATACTACATACAATAAATCATCTTCTCCATTGCTAAATGTGTGGGAAAACCTGGGGAGATAGACCAAAATACTTTCACAGTGGCAAGGGGCAAATATGCAAGGCTTTGTGTTCAAATCGACCTGAAACATCCATTGTAAACGGACATTGAGATGAATGGGCAAATTTTCCAGATTGTGTATGAAAACCTCCAAGTCATTTGCTTCATCTGTGGAAGAGTGGGGCATAGGAAAGAGAAATGCTCCCATACAGTGGTTATGGAGGAGAAGGAGAGTGCATGTAATGATAAAGGTGACAGCTCGGAGAAGATGGATACGGCAGAACCACCGGATAAAGCTGAGACTGAGATAAGACAAGAGGGTACTAAATATGAAAGTTGGATGCAGGTAGGGCGGCACAAACCCAAGGCTAGGGGTACCGGGTTGATGCATGGAGAAGGCAACCTCCAAGAGAGCCCACAGAAAAGTAACAAGGAAGCAGACTGGGTAAAAACCCATTTAATGCTCTGAATTCAAAAAATGAAGAGGTGTTGGAGAGTGAAACAAAAAGAGAATATTTTTAAAAAGATGGGGGACAGTTTAGGGAGTCAACTAACCCAAAAAAAATAATATGCCAAACATAGAGATTGACACAAAGAATGAGATAAAAGGGATGGGACAGATCAAAAGTAAAGCTAGGGCCAAAAAATCGTCTGAAACATGCCTAAATAGTTCAAAAAATTTAATTTTTGGCTATGAGGCATTTAATGCCAAATTCACTGAGAGAGGAAAAATAAAAGTTTCAGATCCGAGAAATATTTTCACACCAAAAAAGATTGAGCTAGCCACTGTTGATATCCCTCAAAGCTTTTCCTTCAATGAAGAGTGTTCTTATGGAGTTTAACAGGGAGGAGGAACCGGAATCAGACCGTCTGATCTACCCTACAACTGGATACATGTTCAAAAAGAAGGAGATGAGGCGCCCGAATTTTCTGTCCCAATTAGACCCGAGGTGCAAATGCGTGAGATTGACGATCATCATACCCCTATTTTGGCAGGTGTTAGTGGAAAGTAAGTCATGCCCGAGTGGGCCCGAACAGGGAACGACATTTCGAGATGGAGATCCGACTGAGCCCAGACGAGAGGGAAAGACAGGAGAGAGTGTCGAGGGGGATGGTGTCCCAGATTGAGGAGAGGGCGAAATGATGGAACATTGATCCTCCAATTGGGTTATTTGACATCTCAAACTCTTCAATGAAGATTCTTTCGTAGAATTGTTAAGAAGCGAGTAAGGATACATTTAGAGGTAATTTGAGAGACCTTGCGGCTACTCACAAGCCGGATATAGTATATATTTTGGAGACTAAAGTGTCAGAGGAGCAGGCCCAAACTATCTAGACCTCTCTTGGTTTTCGGGTGTTAGGAGAGCACCTACCGAGGGTAAGGAATGAGGGATTTGGATGCTTGGGGATAAGAATCCAAGTTATCGATTCGGAACCTCAGGCGGTCCATGCCTTCATTGGTCCTCTTAATGGTGAGAGGTGGCTGTCTTTCGGGTGTTATGCAAGCCCAGACAGGGCGACGATAGAGAGTTTAGGGACTGATTTGGAGTCGCGTAACAACCACTTAAATATTCCGTGGATGGTTACGAGAGACTTCAATGATGTTGCGGCTGCCCAAGAGAAAAAGAGTGGGTGACCGGCTATGATTTCGAGATGAAACTGTTTTGTGGATATGATGGATATGAGTGGCCTTATGGACCTTGGTTTCCAAGGGCCAACATTTACGTGGGTGAATAAGAGAGAAGGGGTGCCAACAATAAAAGAGCGCCTCGATAGGACGTTTGCAAATAATGATTGGAGAATCATATTTTCGGAGGCGGCTGTACTTCATCTCCCAAGAACGTGCTCCGACCATCACCCGATTATCACTCATTGTCTTGGAATTCACGAGAGACAGAAATTTGAGAAACCTTTTCGGTTTGAGCTTGCGTGGACTTTACATCCATCTTGTGGCGCGAAGGTTAGGAAGGTGTGGAGAGAAGATGACAGTTTGATGAAGGCTTTTCATAATCTGCCTAAAATGATAAAATTTTGGAATAGAAAGGTGTTTGGAAACATATTTGGTAGAAAAAGGAGAGCTTTGGCAAGACTTGAAGGAATTCAAAAAAGTCTAGCTTCTAGAGGCGACTCCTTTTTACGTGAGTTGGAAAATGAGATTATTGAAGAGTATAACCTTATTCTTAAACAAGAGGAAAGCTTGTGGTTCCAAAAGTCAAGAGTGAATTGGCTTAATTTTGGAGATGGAGATACGAGATTTTTCCACGCTTCAACTATTGTGAGAAGAAGAAGAAACATGATTAATATGCTTAAGGTGAATGATGTTTGGTGTTCGGATCCAGGGGAGTTGAAGTGCCATGTAATGGACTTCTTCACCGATTTTTTTGTTGGAGTTGGGGATAGAAGTGAGAGAGGGGTTCAAAAGAGTCAATTTCAAAGGTGTCTATCCAAGAAACAAGTTGAACTCCTCTTAAAGAGGCCGGACTTTGAAGAAGTCAAATCGATTGTGTTTAGTATGAGCTCGTATAAGGCCGCCGGTCCGGATGGATGCCAAACTTTCTTTTATCAAAAATTTTGGGATTTGGTGGATTCGGATTGTAGGACGGGCAACTTAGCGGAAGGTGTCGGTGATTCCTTTATGGTTTTAATACCAAAAGAGGAACACCCAGAGATGCTCTCGAAGTTTAGACCAATTTCTCTTTGCAATTTGGTATATAAGGTTGTGACCAAAACGATGACTAGTTGACTTAAGACTATGATAAATGAGCTTATTTCTCCGCTTCAAAATAGTTTCATCCCGGGACGTGGTACCCATGACAACATTTTGATTATCCAAGAGTTGATTCACTCGCTTCGTAAATCTTCGAGTAAGAAAGGGGGCATGATGCTCAAAATTGACCTCGAGAAAGCATATGATAGAGTGAGGTGGGATTTCCTAAAACAAACTCTTGAATTCTTTAACTTTCCGACTAGAGTGATCCGTCTCATAATGGAGTGTGTGATGAGTTCACGACCTCGAATTTTGTAGAATGGGGGGCCCCTCCCTCCTATTCAACCAAAGTGTGGATTGAGACAAGGCGATCCATTATCACCATATATATTTGTCTTGTGCATGGAAAGACTCTCTTATTTAGTGGAAGAGGCTACGAGTAGAGGGTGTTGGAAACCGGTGGAGATGTGTAGAGGCGGACCGAGGATATCCCACCTTTCTTTGCAGATGATTTGATACTTACGGCTAAAAGAGAGATAGAAAGTGCTTGGGCTATTAAAGATACCCTTGATAAGTTTTGTAACATGTCGGGATTGAAGGTTAACCTTGGAAAGTCTAAGGTCTTTTTTTCCCAAACTCATACCGTGGAGAGTTAGAAGAAGAGTGGTGAGTATCTTGGGTATTGGTTGTACTAGTGACTTGGGAAAATATCTTGGGGTGCCCATTGTTCATCATAGAGCAGGAGTAAACCTTTATAGACAACTTGTGGATATGGTTCAAAGTAGACTCTCGACTTGGAAAGCTAAACTTCTAAACATGGCAGGTAGAGTGACCTTGATCAAATCCGTCACCGCGACAATGCAAAACCACATGATGCAAACAGCTTAGCTCTCGACTTCCACTTGTGATCAACTTGATAGACTTAATAGGACCTTTCTTTGGTCCACCGATGGAAATGCTAAGAAGATGCATCTTGTTAATTGGAAAAATATTACGAAAAGTAAAAACAAGGGTGGATTGGGGATTCGAAAAATGAGGCACACAAATATCTCACTCCTTGCGAAAATCGGATGGTCAATAGTGAAAGGTAAGAATACGGTTTGGAGGAGTTCTATGGTTGATATATATGTGAAGGGTAAGGATTTTCTTAAGGTGGAAAGTAAACCTCATGACTCGGCACAATGGAAAGGGGTCATGCGAAGCATTAAAAAGGTTGAAGGGTTGATTCGGTGGAGAGTTGGCGATGGTAAGGACATATCATTTTGGTTTGATAGACGGTGTTTGAGTGATCGTATTTGTGACATCATGGACTCAGACATCAATGCTACCGAATTGGGGCTGAGAGTGGCGGATGTTATTGATGAAAATGGAAAATGGGCTCTCGATGGCATCACTACTCCAATTCTAGCGCATGTTCGTAAGTTAGTGGAGATGGTGATTGTTCCAATTCATAGAGAAGGACAGGATGTTAGAATTTGGACGGGTACGACTAGTGGGAAATATAGCTGCAAATCTGCGTTTGAGTTTATACAATCTAAAGATACTCCAGAGGAGGAAGGACGGGGAAGGAAAGAGTGGAGGTGGATTTGGGAGACTATTTGTCCTAAAAAATTTAAAATTTTCCATTGGCTCATTCATCGGGGTAGATTGGCTACGAAATATAATCTCTATGTGAGAAACATTGTTGATTCGGATCTTTGTCAAAAGTGTGGGTTGGAGACAGAAACAAGCATCCATGCTTTAAGGGAGTCCAGCGCAACCAAGAAAATGTGGGAATGCATTGTTGTTCCATCAAGACTCTTTGAATTCATGAATTATCTGGAGGATAGATGGATCGAGGAGAATTTGGGAAAAAACTTCGAAAACTCTTTCCTTCCGGAGATGCCTTGGCGAATTGTGCTCATGGCAACAATTTGGTGGATATGGAGAAGTAGGAACATCTTTTAGTTTGAAGGAAATGAGGTGACTTTGAATCAAACCCTCTTCAAAATTAAACGAATGACAGTGGATTTGGGAGAGTCTTTTCCGATTAATCCGCGAGCGGAGGGGAAGAAAATTTTAGCAATTACATGGATGAAACCCGGGAAAGGATGGTACAAGCTCAATACGGATGGTAGTTATCGTGGAAACCCCGAGTGTGCAACGGCAGGAGGAGCTCTACGTGATGAAGGAGATAATTGGCTAGTTGGATTTAGCTAGAGGTTGGGGCAGTTTTCTATCAATGAGGCGGAGCTCTTGGCTCTTAGAGAGGGATTGAAACTTGCTTGGGATAGGAGAATTCCCCAAATCGTCGTGGAAGTTGATTCAAAGGTAATATGCAACCTTGTCAAGAAAAGTAACATTGATCATGAGCACCCTCTTGGCAATATTATTAGAGATGTTAGAGTGTTACTAGCTAAACCATGGCGGAGTGTTCTTCAACACACTAAAAGAGAGGGCAACAAACTTGCGGACCAATTGGCCAAGATGGGGCACATTATGAAGGAGGAAATGATTATTTGGGAAGAGATCCTAGAGGGCTGTATAGAGATAGCATTAAGTGAGATGTAATTTGGATTTGTATTTTCGCATGTAACCAAAAAAAAAAAGAAAACTCTTGCAAATGCCATGAAGGGACGTGATAGTAACATGTGTATAAACTATCTAGCAAAGAGATACCAAAGCTTGATGATAGAGATTCAAGCCTAGGAAGACCCTCTTTTCGAAGGTGGTGGAATTGCTTCAAGAAGAGACCTACTACTATATTTTGTACCCAAAGAAAACTTTGTTACAACTAGTCTATTTGATATATTGTCCTTTGTACCAAAATAAGCCAACTAAAATACATATATGGTGATTCTGTAATATTGTCCCGATCATATTACACTCTTGAATTACAATAATTAATATAATTCTTATCATAGTATTTGCATCTAATGATATTTTATCGACTGAGAACTTGGTCCCGATTCTAAAATAGAATCATCCCTTGCTCACACAAATGAGTTGGCACCAATGTCTTGAAAATCGGACCGGACCGGACCGACCGGTTAAAACCGAAACCGGTCATCAAATCGGTCCGGTTATGCGAAAAAACCTTTTGGGGGTCAAAACCGCAGAGAACAGGTCAAAATCGGTCTGAACCGCGATTCAACCGGTTAGAACCGATTGAACCGGATAATTTTGAAAATTTTGAAATTCAACCTTTTAAACTCTAAAAAATCTCAAATTGACCCCTTTAAAATCTAAAAATATGCAATTGGCCCCCAAAAGTACAAGAAATACATTTTTTTTCCATATTTTCATATATATATAGGAAATACATATTTTTTTTTCATATTTTTATATTTTATATATTTAATAGTATATTAATTATTATTTATTGCATAATTATGATGTCACCGGCTCGACCCCGGTTGACCCGATGGTTGAACCGGTGACTCGTGACCCAATCCCTTTTTCGATTCGCAGTTCGGTCCGGTTTTTTGGCACAACTTCATTGATTCTATGAAATCCGGGATCCAATTTATATTCTACTTACTTTCCAGACCAACCCCCCCCCCCCCACCCCCACCCTCCCCCCATCGAATGTTAATAATTGAAATTGAAAGAAAAATTATCCTTGCGGCTTCGCCTTCCCCTATCAATCTTCCCAAATTAGGGTTTTTCTCCCCCACCACCACTCTTATTTCGCTCCAAATTCTCCCAAACTCTCCGTTTGAAATCTCAGCTATTTCCCCTCTCTTCATATCTTGATTCAAATTTAGGACAGATCTATTCAGCTCCCTCCATTTATCCGTTGCTCGCTCATCGCTCTCCTCCAATATATACACGCGCTCTGTCTCTATATACTCGCGCATAGAAGATATGTTCTGGAAGCTCCCATCTCTGTCTGCATCGTCTCCTGTAAGTCAACAGAAAAAATGTTTATTATTGATGTTTAAGTGCTGAATTATGCGATTGATGGAGTGGTTGTGGGGTTGAATTTAAGCTGACGTTTCATTTGTTTTGATGTTCTGAATGACAATGATGTATTTGAACTTATGTTGAAAGGAACGAATGTGCTTTGTTTTGAGCTGACGAACATTACACTTTTGCTGTTTTGTGTGTTTTCGGCTTCTTATTTTCGCGCATTTTGTTTATTTGTTGAACTTTTCGAATGGTTGGTACTAATTTCAATAGATTGAATTCTTCTTCCATCAGCATGGTAGTGAAGGAAGAAACTGATAAATATTCCAGATCACTTTATCTTTTACGATGCATTACTATGCATTGGATCAAATAGTTAAAGTACCTTTTGGACTCAAGTTCAGTAGTTTTGAATCATTAGAAGTTGTAGATTTGTCTACCTTTTTTCTGGTTCTTGTTAGCTGGCCATATCTCCACCTTACTATTTTCCATTGAGTTATTGGCTTCCCCTTCTGTATGGTGGGATCAGTTTCTCCCTCGGGAGTTAAAATTCGGAGACACTATAAACAGTGTTTTTTTGTGTAAGTGGATTGGTATGGGGCTGTGAGATGAGTGAATCATTTACACTGTAATTTGCTATGACATCTTTGAGGCTCAGTCAAATCTGGATTTTAAGATTACTCATCGGAGCTATCAAACTTGACATAGTCATAGACCTTGTGTGGGAACTATACACATGCTGGGTTGATAATGATCTCAGTTTCAGGATAAAAAGCTGTTTGCTCTGTCAAATCTAAAGAACAAAATTAAGGAAACATGAATATACCACATTTAATAGTTTTAGTTTGAAACATTGTGCATTGAATTAATGAAGCTGCAATATCAACATGGTTATTCACTGAAGGTGAGGAATCATTTTAATATAAACTGTAAATAATAGGATCTAAATTACAAACCATAAGGAAATAATTACTTCACCAAATTCGTGGAAGTAAATGTGAACCATGTCCATATATTTAGGCGCACAGTATCTCCTTTATGATATGTTTGTTATTTAAGAAAAATGATAGTGAATGACTTTGTGTTGAATAAACAAGACTCTAGCATTGTGGAAGTGTTGAAAAAGCATTATGATATTGCAAGTATGAGTATGGTGTTTACTTTCTAGGAATAAATGACTATCTGTAACAAAACATTCAGGGTCACGATGAGCGCAGCCCATCCTGGTTGTCTGGATTATAGCTGGTGATCAAATTATTGAATACTGAGTTTAGGGTCTGGTTTTCTGGTGAGAGGCCCACTTTTACTAGCTCTGCTTTACATATTAACCAAGATAAATAATGTCCTAAATTCACCATATCAGACTTATGAGCCTCGCTTAAGGAAATATTGTGACAAGGTAGGAAGAACGTAACTCTATATATTATCCGGTGTATTGAGTCTCAAGACTCTCAACTGATCTGTTTGAAAATAAGTTTAACTCAAGCTTTATTTTTAGACTAGCTAAACGTATAGAGACAAGCTTCATAGCTAACTATGCGTCTAATATGCTCCTCTTTGTTGTTGACCTTTGTAACGACTTCATTCTTGCATCTCTTTTTCCTTAGTAATGTACTAATGTCTGTATTTTGTCACTTTAGGTTGAGTCTGTGCTGGACAAGGAAAATTTTACTCTGGAAGAGCTCTTGGATGAAGAAGAGATAATCCAAGAATGCAAAGCATTAAACAGTCGCCTCATAAATTTGTATGCTCCTCCCCGTCAGCTTCTTGTTTCTGTTGACTAACCCTATGTGATACACAAATTATAATTAGGTTCACTTTTCGATGGAAACCATGAATTGTAGATTCGACTTTTTAACGTGAGTTCCTTGGTTTTCAGTTTGAGAGATAGAGCTCAGGTCGAGCAGCTGCTGCATTATATTGTTGAAGAGCCTCCAGCGGATGCAGATAGTAGACGGGCTTTCAAGTAGGTCAACATAGTTTTAAGTCCCATGAGTTTTGTTGCATTTATTCTTTTTCAGATTTTTGTTTTACTTTCCAATCGTGTTTAGCGATGAACTCCACTTTTACGAATCTTCTTAGGAATGAATAAAACAAGGGATAGATAAAGCAATTACTCTTTGTTTGTTACGAAGATTTCGGTTTTAGCTCAACCTTTTGTCTCATAATGTAGGTTTCCCTTCATTTCCTGTGAAATTTTTACATGTGAAATTGATGTCATCTTGAAGACTCTGGTGGAAGAAGAGGAGGTGAGATCAGCCTCTAGAAAATTGAAGAAAGTACATAATTAACTAAGAAGTTTGATGTTCATTCAACCTGATGGTTCAACTGCATTTTCAATCTTATTACAGCTTATGGATTTACTCTTCTCTTTTTTGGAACCAAACCGTCTTCATAGTGCATTTCTGTCTGGGTATTTTAGTAAGGTACGTATTAATTGTTCTATACGTTGCGTTATTCCTACTCACTGTTGATTAACCAATGATATGCTACAAACAAACTCGTATACTTTCTGGGTGTTGCAGGTTGTAATATGCTTGATGTTGCGGAAGACTATTCCACTGATGAATTATGTGAAGGTGATTCAGTAAAATTTCAATAATTTTCAATATGCATGCGAATTCAAGCTTATATTGCTAACTGTTGCAAATTTTGATGTCTCGTCATTTGCTTTTTTCCCCCTTACCACCCCTTTTTCCTTTTTATGGTTGGTGAAATGGGTGGAAGGAAAATGTAGACGATGAATTTTGTGATCTGCTGTGTTCGACATAACAATTTCTTAAACCTTGTTAGGTGTTCGTGTTATTGTTTCGAGTTATTTAAATTATAACCTTGTTAGGTGTTCGTGTTATGCCATTCTATTCTAAAAAGCATTACAATTGTCAATTTGCTGTCTCAGATACTTTTGCCCCTTTATTCCTGAATTGGCCAACTGAAATGGTATTACATATCATCTTAGGAGCACATATAATTAGTCTCTGCCAATTCTGTTTTTGATAGGATATGTCTACCACAATTTAAGCAAAAAGATTATCACTTGGCAAGTACTGGTGTTGCCTTTCCTTCACCTTTTTCCTTTAGGGCATCTCCAATGGATTGCCATTTTGGTGCGCATGCGCCAGCACCAAAATGGTGCAACACTATTCACATTGCACCATTTTGGTGCAATGTCCTTTTTATTCTTTTTGTTTTGTTATAATTAGGTCCTTAATATTACAATTAAGTCCTATGTAATTAGGTCCCTAAACTTTGAAAAGGTTACAATTAGGTCCTATGTTTGTTATTTCTTTACTCAGTTATATATGATTTTACTTTAAAATTTAATTGTTAGGAAAAGGTACAAAATGCATATACCATAAAGATTTTAAAACTTGAAATATTCATATGAACATAGATTAATTTTACATAATAATACCAAAATGCATTTACATATAAATTTAAAACATTGGATTTTCTTTATCATTTAGACTATTACTAAATAACTGATATAATTTTATTAATTTTTTAATTTTTTTTCCAAAATGCCAAAATAGATTTAAATTAAATTTAATTAATTAATTATTATTAAATGACAAAAATATTGTTCGTGTAATATTATAAAATAACAAAATATATTTTCTCGGATGAATATGTAATATAAAACTTAAGTTGGGTGTTATTTGTGAAATATGGAAAATAATATAAAATGAGGTGTAATTAAATTTAATTAATTAATTATTATTAAATAAAAAAAATATTGTTCGTGTAATATTATAAAATAACAAAATATATTTTCTTGGATGAATATGTAATAAAAAACTTGAACTTGGGTGTTATTTGTGAAATATGGAAAATAATATAAAATGAGGTGTAAAAAGAAATATATAGAGAAAATTCTTTTTAATGTTAAAAATGGTTCAATACATTAAAATTAATTTACCGTAGCTGCACCAAAATGATGCAAAAGTTGCTCCATTTTGGTGCAATACATTGGAGATAAACTATAAAGAAAACTTTTAATATCCTTTCCAGTAAGTTTGAAATTTTTTATGAGCTACAAACTTTTATTGAAATTGAGATGACTTTAGGAATCTCCTGCGGTGATTAAGTGTTAACTCTTAAAAGTGTGAAACTGAGAAAGCTTTAGGTTTGTGGGTCTTATTTATCACTTCCAATTTCCCACTCAAAAGTGAACATACATTTAAGTTCAGTTGTAGAATTGCTGCTTGTGAATTTTGAAGCTTGTTTTTCTTGGATCTTTTGTCGAAAAGTTTCCTACATAAGATTTCTACATTCTGATTGATAATTGCTTCTTGCAGACCCACCAAGACGTTTTTAAGCAGCTGGTTGATTTGATTGGTATCACATCTATTATGGAGGTTGAGCCTTATATTATGTTTCTATCTTTGGCTTTAGCATTTTGTTTTGTTAAATCTTTCCATGTATAATTGGCGAGGGTTACTACTTTTGCTTTTTGTGGCTAGTTCTCTTTTCTCATTAGTTCTTTATGATCAGGTCTTGGTGCGACTTGTAGGTGCTGACGACCATCTATACCCCAATTCTTTGGATGTAATGCAGTGGTTGGCTGATAGCAATTTGTTAGAAATGATTGTGGATAAGCTGAATACCTCAGTAAGCTCGAAAACTGGCAATATGTAACTATGTTGGAACCTCTTTCTTTTTGTTGTTGATTTTTAATTGGTGGTTAGAACAGGGTGCATCTATATAACACAATCCTAACTGGATTAAATGCAGCTATGTCCCTTTAGCTTCGTTTTTTTTATGCAACCATGTAACCTCTTTTCATGCATTGGAATTGTCATATTTCTGCAACTCCCTATGCACAGAAAAGTTTCAGCACATGTTTGTCTGAATTTGCTTAATTCTTCAATTTTCAATTTCCGGCCACCAACATGATTATGAGACTGATGAATGATCGTTTTTGGATTAAGTACACAAGGTCCAATATTGACATTCTTGTTCATCTACCTGCTGATGTCGGTGTCTCTGACTTTTTTTATATATCTGAGATAGATTATTCAAGTGGTATAAAGAGGAGGAGAACTTGATGTGTATTTGTAGGTTTTGCTTTTGTGCATTGCATTAGGAAGCTTAGAATTATTAAATTATAGTTTATTCCGGGAAGGATGGCTGTCTTTTGCTGGTTTTCTGGTCAATCCGCACCAGTCAATGCTGACTTGTTTCTTATTTCCTAGGTTTTATTCACGTTCTTCCTATATGTGTGTGTGTGTGTTGAAAAAATTGAAAATGCGGTGTTAGGGTGCATAGGCATTCTAATCCATATTGGGTACATTTCAACTTGCGGGTTCATGGTAACCGTGTTATCTGAAAATGACATGTATCTGCATCCTCCAGAGTCCTCCTGAAGTACATGCTAATGCGGCAGAAACTTTATGTACAATAACCAGGAATGCTCCATCGCCCCTGGCCACGAAACTGTCCAGTCCGAGGTTCGTGAAACTGAGTTGAAAATTTCTCTTTTAACTCCAGGATCTTACTTTGGCCGTTTATTTGTGTAAATGAAATGAATGTTTTGACTTATTAGCTTTCTCTATGTGCAGTTTTGTGGCAAGGATATTTGGTCATGCACTTGAAGACTCACATTCGAAATCTGCTCTTATCTACTCACTGTCTGTTTGTATTTCTTTGTTGGATCCAAAACGATCAGTCCCTTCACCAATGATGTACTCTTTCAGAAATCAACATGTGTTTGAATCACCAATACATGTTAATCCGGACACAGTCGGTGCCATGCTTCCAAAACTAGGTGAGCATGCAGCTCTAGATTGCTGATATTAGGAGGAATATACCTTTTTTTTCATTTATTCTCGTATGTTACTAGTAGGAATCAAGTTTCAATTGCTCGACGCCTGACGGCGTTATTTTTTCCACCTTGTTTTATTTATGGGATGTCATACAACTTGATAAATAAAAATATCAAGAATCGTGACTACTGTAGTTCTGGATCATATAACTGCTGGCATAAAAATGTTCAGAGTTTTTTATTGTACGATCTTGATCATATGGATGCCGTTATGAATATTATCTTTTCGCATTTTTGCATTTTATTTGTTCACAATGTTAGTTCTCAATCAAAAATTCCAGCTTCTGTTATTCTTTACGTAGATTAACATTATGTAGTTTCTTGCGAGATATTAACAATGTTGTCAGGACTATAATTATTTTGCTTCAAGGTCAATACTGGAATAGTTGCGCCTATACTGTCATAGTAAAATGACTATATTTCTGGTTCTGTTTTCCCCATAGGATCCATGTTAACCTGATAAGAGAGTGAAATGGGATAAGAGTATATTATACCGAAATGCTGTACCGGGAGGGGCATGTGGTAAGAGTGTAAAGGAATATAAAGATGCATGTGAATTATGGGTGGATAAAGACAAAGATACTGTTCTGTATCTTATGTATTCTTTCTGTCTTCTCTTATCTAGGTTTTTCTGGACGGAGTTTCTAAATCTTTTCTCTAGGTATAAGGGGAAAACAAAGATAAGGATAGGTCATAGTCAAGACAAAAGTTTTGTTAAATGATCTTGGAGATGTATGCTTTAGGGAATAGCATACTTTTGGACTCTCCAAACATCCAGATGGGAGAAGTTGCTGCAATTTTTTAGCTTGTTTTTTCTTCTCTTCTCATGTTCAACTGTTTTAATCTTCCATGAAGTGCAGCCATAAGCACATGAATTTTTTGTGTTCAGGAGAGTTACTTATGCTTTTGAACGTTTCATCTGACGAGAAGATTTTACCCACAACATATGGTGAATTGATGCCTCCTCTCGGGAAACATCGTCTAAAGGTTAGTTTCACATGCTGTCATGGTAATTAGTTTTCTTCTTCAAGTCTCAAAATGGTTAACTGTTAGGAAAAGTTAGTTGGATCTTAGGTGCTCTTGCATCGTCATTTGCTTGAAAGGAAACAAAAATTGCTACTGTTTGAAAGAATGAAGATCTTTAAATGAATGGCGCTACTCTATCTTGATTTTTTGTTTTACATTGTAATTTACCTCGGATTTCATGTTTGTATGCTTCCCTTTAAAACTGACGAATTGTATATAGGGATTTAGAAGTTGTACTACTCTAGTTGTCATTGACACATACAGCTTTCTCTCGTCCTTGATTGGTCATTCACATTTTTCTATATTTTTATCATTGTGATACCTGATTGTAGATTGTGGAATTCCTTGCTGTGCTGCTGAAAACTGGCAATGAGGTGGCAGAAAAGGAATTGGTCGGATCTGGGACGATTCGGAGAGTTCTTGATCTCTTTTTTGAGTAAGAATTTGATTTTACTGCTGCTTAATGTGTAGCTTCCAAATTGCAGTAACTAGTTAATCAAGCACAGCTTTAGTCTCGTCTTTAGTGGACCTTTGTTGCATAAGTTACTTTTAATATTGTTTCTAATGATTTTATTTTCCCGCTGCAGGTATCCATTCAATAATGCTTTGCATCATCATGTGGAGAGCATTATATATTCATGCTTGGAAAGCAAAAATGATGCAATTGTTGATCATCTTCTCCTGGAATGTGATTTGGTTGGAAGATTTCTTCAAACTGATAAAAATCCTACAATTTCTGGCGAACTTAATCAGGTAAATTTTGGTCAATACCAAACATTTCAATTGTTTGTGCATTCCTGTCTATTTTTGAAGCTGACTGTAGTTTTCTCCACCTTTCTGGAGAAGAAATGAGCTTCATACACTTGTATTTCTGAGAAAGTTGAGAGTGCAAATTCTATGTTTTAGTAAACAAAGCTTCTATTCTAATCATATTCCTCTACTGTGAAAGAATATGCACGCGCAGTCCTGGTAAATTTTGACACACTGTTCTGTATGAGCCTGATTAATATAACATTCAATTACTTTCGCTCCTCCTCACCTCTGCATCTCAGTCTATATTTCTTTCACATGCCTCCTTGAGTGTCTTCAAGTGGTTATCTAAAGAAATTTCTCTGTTACTTGCAGCCCACTTTACCGGCTTCTGGAAGACCGGCTCCTCGAGCAGGATACTTTGGACACATAACAAGGATATCAAATAAGTTTATTCAGTTGATAAACAGTGATAATCGTATTCAAGCACATCTTCAGGTATACAAAAATTTTAGTACATCATCTTGCGTTAATGGCATATACTTGGGGAGTGTTTGCAAACTCTTCTTCTTTTGAGAAGTGGTTAATTTTAAAGATTCTGGAAAAAGTGACAGGTAGTACAAGTTGATAGTGTTTGCAAACAGTTTTGATAAGTTGTAAAAAGCAGTATGTGAGTGTTTGAAACAAAAACAATTTGTGCTTCATATTATTTGATAAAAGACTAAAATATCCTTACACCACAAATTATTGTAGTTGTTAGATTAAATTAAAAATATTATTATTATTATTATTATTATTATTATTATTATTATTATTACTACTACTACTACTACTACGATGATGATAATGTTGTTATGCATACCACATCCAACACATCAAATTATAATTAACAATTATTAGCATGGAATTATTTAAGTAATATTATTTGATTAATAAGTTGCTAATTACAAATTAATTAACTTGAAACAAAATTTATTAGATGAATACTATTTGATTATTAAATTATTAAATAATTATAATTAATTATGTAACTAGACTTCAAAATATTAATGATGAATTTGTCACGGATGAGAAAATATAAAATGACGTAAATCATGAGTAAAATTAATTTTTGGAGATTTAACGAGGATACATATGTCATAATAAAATTTCAAATAAAAAAATAATGCTTGAAGCACCTAGAACTGCCCCTGGAGCAGCTTCCAACTTCTACTTACAATTAGTTGTTTTGGAACAAGCAGAAGCTAAATCAAGTGTTGCAAACACTCTTACCTGCTTGTTTTTACTTTTTAGTCAAAATCTCAAAAGTATGTTTTTTATTTTTTTTGGAGTTTGCAAACACTCCCTTAATACCAGTTATAACTTTGCTTTAGATTTAAATATGTGAAATTTTATATTGCTGAGTAGAACTGCGTGTGTATGAAACATGTTTTATCGCTTTAATTTATTTATATTTTTATATATAATGGGCTCATGCAATCTTTTTTGGTTCACTTCAGGAAAATAGTGAGTGGAACGAGTGGCAGACTACTGTCTTACAAGAGCGTAATTTGGTTGAAAACGTTTACCGATGGGCTTGTGGGTATGCCCCTTTTTTTCTTTCTTTTAGAATTGCTTTTTTCTCGAAGTGAAATTGTCACGAGTTATTATTATCCATTTACTGCCAAAAATTTGTCAGTGGTCAAACTTACATGACTAGACTCTAAAACAAAATTTCATGTGTCTTAAAGCTTTAGGCTGCTTACTTGAACAGTCGGGAAGTTGACTAATTTTACCTAGTTCAATATGATTGGATAACATTGTGTTTAGGCCTACATTAGGTACCTATTGTTAAGGAATAGCTTGTGGTTGTTGGAGTGTAAATATGTATTTTTAATATGGACAAATTTTTCCCTGTGCTTACAAAGGTCTTTCTCAGCTCTACTGGGCTATAGTTAAGAAAATGATTGTTATTCCCATCTTTTGCAGCCGTCCAACTACTTTGCAAGACAGGAACAGGGATAGTGATGAGGAAGATATTCATGATAGAGATTATGATGTCGCAGCTCTGGCAAATAATTTAAGCCAAGCATTTAGATACACCATTTATGAAAATGATGATGCTGAGGTAAATTTCAACCAAGGAAGTCGGAATAAACTGTTTTGTAACTCCTAATAACTTTCTCTATTCATGGGATGCATTTTGTCGTTGCAGGGTCACGGATCGCTTGATCGTGACGAAGAGGTAACCAACTTTACTTTTTTATTTTTTATTTACACAACTAATATAGGGGTGCCACTTCAATCCAGTTTCTTTAGTTACAGGACAATGCATTTAGAGAACAAGTTGTCGCAATTCTCTTCTCTTTAATAAATTACATCCAGTATTGATACATGAATTTTTTTGAAACTGCAGGATGTCTACTTTGACGATGAATCAGCTGAGGTTGTAATTTCATCCCTACGGTTGGGTGATGACCAAGGGAGGTGAGTCTTGTTTACTTTTTTCAATAAATTTTAGCTGCAACAATGGCGAGACTTCTGGTAGTTCTATTATTGGTATTTATGTGTTCCAGAACTGAGTAGTGTACGGAATCTTACTTGTAATATCTGTGAAGAGTAAGTAATAAGGATATTAACTTGGTAATGTACCTGGTTTGTTTTCACTTTGCAGCAGTTTGTTCACAAATTCCAACTGGTTTGCATTCCAAGATGACAGGACTGGTGGTGATTTACCTATGAGCACCACACCATCTGACACGATGGATGATATTAACTTGAACGGAACATCAAATGGTGGTAACAGTAGCAGTGACGATGAGGTAATGGTCGGAGAGGATGAGGAATTGATCGAGAATAAAACTTCTGACACTGGCTCATCCCTTCCCGAGGCTAATGTCTCCAACACGAACAACTCTATTAACGGTGGAGACTTAACTCTCCAAAACGAGACAACTCCCACCTCTAACGACAGGGATTTCTTTCACTTTGAGACACCAGGAAATGATGACCCATTTGGAGATAGGCCCATACCCGAATGGGTCGCATGGGGAGAGGCCCCAGATTTCCAAGTCGGTGGATCTAACGTAAACCCGTTTGTTGACCCAAATGGAGACACCGTACCGAACGGGTCGCCCAGATCCTTGGATAGCAGTGACGAGTCGGCTAAATCTGATTCGAGTCAGAAAAATGTTGCTGTGCCCTCTTTGTTTGAAGAGGACGTCGAATTTGTTGGTGTTGAATTGGAGGGCACCGAGAAGGCTATGGAACATGCTATCAAGGAAGGGATTGTTGGAGAAGCCGGTCCGTTGAGACGGAATATTTTCCCAAAGGAACCAGAAAATGAGGATCAAGATGATGGTGGTGCGGATATGAAGGAATTTAACGATGCTAATTATTGGAGAGTCGATCAAGAGGTTGCAGTGTTGGAGTAAAGTATGGGATCTATGTCAAAATCTGAAGGCAAAATCTGATTCTGTGCTGGCGGTGGGTTATGGAGTTAATGTACAGTATATTTTTTGTTTCAATTGGGGTCGAATCGTAGCTACATAGTTGTTTGTCACTGTTATTTATTGTTAAGACATTTTGGTTTTAAAGATTTTGTGGGTTCTGCCCTTCTCTTTCGTAATATTCTTTTTTAGTTCATTCTTGTTATAGAAAACACTATTCATCATTGTGTAACATGAAATATGAACGTAGAATTTGTCACCTCACGCCCTCGTCTGCTAGCAGCAAGCGTTGTAGTTGACCTATACGCCCTGCTGCATCTTTGATGCTCTGTTTTGTACTTCTTAATTTGGTTAGTATTGTTGGGGCCATCTTTTTCGGAGTGAATGATATTATTCCTAATTTCTTATAAATATTTATTAATGTGATTGTATTTTGTTTACAGAATTCAGGTAAACATGTGGACTTCCCTCGAGGTCTTGAAGATATCTTGTTGGGGGGCCTATCGAGTCTCGATATGGACTTTTTATTTAGAGATGGCACTGGTGGAATACAGTATGCCTGTGTGGGTTCTCCTCTTGGGGTATTTGGGTATGGACTTTTTATTTAGGGGTTTACTGGATGATAACGTTTTTGTTATGCAAGGTAATACGATTGTTGAGTTGAGGAAATTCTAACCGAGAATCAGTTTGATGGAGCCTACGCTAATTACATTTACATTTTAGTATGACATGATTGGGAAAACCTAAACCCAGAATGGATTCGACGGAATCTAAATGAAATACTTGGCTAGTGAATTACAATTGTTATATATAATTGGAATATAGTTCAAGATTGGTTGAGTGCGCCAAATCTATCTTTATTTGTATCCTTAAATTCGAAAGATGTGAAAATGCAGTCAACATTCTGAAGAGTTTTAATTTAAATCTTTCTTAAAATTTTAATTTAGTAGGACTTTTAATTGGTTGGATGTGATTAAGTCTTTCTTAATTGAAATCTTTGAATTTCAAATGATAGACAGGAAGTCAATTGTAATCCTGGATATCATATTCCCAAAAGAAAGTAGTTTACAAAATGGGAACTTTATCCTTCGTCACCACACCCAAAGAAAGTGAGTCCTACTAGGGAGCTTTCGGAACTTGAGGTCTTGGGTGATATCTAAAGCACATATAAATATATTCACGTGGGTTTTCATATAAACATAAACATAGGGAAGGATTAAGATCATCTGGAAACCTCTGAAAAATGACCTCAAAGAAAGCAAAGAGAGTGAGAAAGAGACCACTGGAATCATCCAATGTGGTGTACAGTTTGATTCAAATATTTTCTTTTTAAAAAGTCAAGGTGATTTTTCATGTCTAATAATATTTTGACCATTTTGGTGGGGAAAAAATGCAAGCGAAACAAGAAAATTATACAAAGCTAACAAGTTTTCTCTTTCTAGGTCATGCAAATTTGAGTTTTCTTATTGAGAAAATTAGGTTCAAGGGAATAGGAAACTAGCCCCGATTGGATGGGATGCTGTTTCCCATTTCTCGATTTTTCAGAGATTTTTTTCATAAAAAATGCATATGTTTGACATCTCCCAAAAATATCCCAAAGAAATATTACACACAATTTCTCAAAAAAAAATCTCAAATTTCTTTGAAAAATTGACATTTCTCTCAAATTTTTTTCAAAAAGTCAGAATTTTACTATTCATGATTAAACAGTTCACTCAATAATTAAAAGTACTTTATCTGCCAATATCTTGATATAATCATCAAAATAATCACATATCTTTATTTGAAATTATGTAAACTACGAAATAAGATCCACTTTGCATATTTTTGGATGTCTTAATAGATGAGTTTAGTTTAAATATGTTAAATATTCTTACAAAAACAAAACTCATCCATACCAATTTCCCACAAAAAAAGATTTTTTCTCCCAAAAAAACATATCACATCACATTTAATCATTACACTTTTTTCTATCAAAAAAACTCATCCAAACACACTTCCTCTTTCATATCTTTATTTTTTTAAAAATAATTTCTCTTACTTTATCTATGAAAAATGAGAAATTGGAAATAGATGTCCATCCAATCGGGCCCTAGAAGAGCTGTCAAACTTTATAAATTATTAATGTTATAGTTTTACGATAAAATCTCATTTATATAACTTTTCACCATATTTTTTCCCCTAAAGAATGTCGATTTCTTATTCAATATGTCTTTAGTACAATTTAAAAAATATTATTAAAATATCTTTCACGTCAGATAATTGTTTTTTGACCTTTTATGAAAAAAATTCGTAAACTACTCAAAATTTTTTATATTTGTTTCACTTCCGTATCAAATGACACAATTAACAAATGTGATGCAAACTTTTAGTGGAGCAATTAAGTGTACTACAGAATCAATTGCAATATTATTCAATCATTTTCTCTAGTTTCTTTGAAACAAATAATAGAGTAAAATGCATTTTTGACCTCAATCTATGTCGGTTGGAGTACTTTGGTGCCTAATATATTAATTTTTATACTTGAGTATCCAACCTTCATAAATTGTAACACTTAAGTTTACCGGAGGAATAATTTGACTTAGAGTGTCTACTAACTACCTATACATTGCATGATATGTGCATTTTGGTACACAATTTAAGTCATGTCTAAGGCACATAATAGACTTTTTTGAGGGAATATTCCAAATTATTCCTCCGGTGGACTTAAGTGTTTAACAAGTTTCAAAGGTGGGGTACTCGAGTGTAAAAATTAATAGATTAGATAACAAAGTGCTCCAACGACATAGGTCGGGGTCGAAAATGCATTTTACCCTAATAATATCATCATCAATGATTTAATGGAGAAAAATCCACCATCACATTTGTTGAATGACAATACTGACTAATTTTTGAATCATTTCACCTTTCGTGTCTGATGATGTCAAAATTCGTTAAATGATATTTGTCACGTGATTGACCACGTGGGGTGAAGGAACCGATTCAACACACGACAAACTAGGTGGGGGTTGATGGATTTATAGACTGCACTCAACTATGGCGAGCTGTCTACGTATCCGGATTGCTGGGATCAAGTCTATTCGTAGTTCGAGAATGGGGTTACTCTCTATTGCCAGTGTATTTTTTACTGGAAGAGTAGATAATGAGATATCCCTAACTCCTTTGGGGTATTTATAAGGAGCTGGTTATGGGTTGTGGGCTCTTGGGCCCTATCTTGTCATTAACCCAATATGCTTGATTTAATTATTATTTTTGTTAAGCTAGAGGAATAACTTTATTATGCATACTGGGCTTCCAGCCCTTTTTAGGCTGGGCCAATCCTTCTACAGCAGGCCTTGACCCGTGGTGGGCGCCTCGACCCGACTCGGGGGTGAGTGAATTACTAAAATACCCCTAGACATTTTTGGCCCCTATCATATGCCCCCCGCTCCCGAGTTCGAGAGACTCTCGCGAGCAGAAGAGAGCCAATTAACTTTAATTTATGATGAGTAGTAAGTCATAGAGGCCCTTCACCTACTTCTTCTTTAAGTGAGGGAAGGAGATAGGTCTCTCCCTCACCTCTCATTCATACTCACACTCATTCAACTTCTCTTCTCAAGAATTTCTCTCTCTAGGAGCCTCCTTTCCTCAATCATGGGCAAGACTCAAGGCGATCAAGGTAATGACAATATTTGTAATTTTGCTTTCTCCTTTTTGTCTAAGGTGTCGCGATTATAGCTTGGGAGATAGCTTATTTTCCGACCTTATCTTAGATGGTCGAGTGTAAAACCTCCCTGCTCTCGAGAATCCATTCGTCCAGCATATTGCGCGATTCTTCCGGGGGGATGGTGTTGACGAGGCCTGATCTATGCCCCGGGGTATCGCGTCTATGCACGGAGCCTTGCGGTCATGTGATCACGAGGCATTTTACCTCGGTGCCTCGGTGCCTCGCTGCCACTCGACCGCGAGGCATCATGCCTCGCGGTCACTCGGCCTCGAGGCTGGTGCCTCACGGTCATGTGGCCGCGAGGCATCGTGCCTCGCAGTCCCTGCTACGAGGCGAAGTGACTTGCGGTCCCTGCTGCGAGGTGAAGTGCCTCGTGGCGCTAGCCGCGAGGAGCCGCGAGGCGTCTGGGTCTCGCGGTCTTACAACGACGCCTTTTTATTGCGCGGCTTACCAATGAGACGTTTAGTTTGCCCTTGACTTAGATCTCAATACATGTGCTATCACTTTAGATAACTTCTAGTAGAAACTTGTTATTGATAGAGCCTATTTATGTTCATAGGGCGATGGGGCCAACCTTCCCCTGATGAGGAGGATCTGACCGCTCCTGACGGTCATGCTTTTGACTCTCGTGATTCTACTATCGCTCAGACCGAACTTCTAACTCTTTTTGACGATGTCATGGTGGAATTCGAGTTACTCATACCCATACCAGGTTGTCGGGTCTTAGATACTCCGGAGGGGTACGTGACCCTTTACGCGGAGTATTTTCGCTCGGGGCTCACAATTTCCTACTATAAGGTCTTTGGAGAAGTCTTAGCTTACTACAATATTTGCATAAGTCAGCTAACTCCGACTTGTTTTACTTTCTTCGAGGGTTTTGTTTTTCGGTTTGCCGAGTTAGACCTTGACGTAGCTTGGATGTTTTTAGGCCTTGTTCACGATTAAGATGAATAGATCCACATCTAATGTGTATTTTTACCCCTCACCAACTTTTAGGTTTTTAAAAGGCAATATTAAGACCAAGAGTGATTGGAAGTTGCAATTCTTCTACTTTCTGACCACCGACTTGGGTATACCTACTCCCTTGCGTTGGGCTGGGAGTGTTGCCTCTCATCATGTCACCCGAGTGCAACGACAACTCAGAGCTAAGTATAGTGAAGCGGGTTTGTTTGACAGCGACTTTGACCTTCAACAGTTTTACACTGCCGGTATATTCGCGCTTTTAATTTCCTGCACTGATTGCTTTTATGCCTCCCTTTACTCATACTTGGTGAACTTGTGTGATTTGTGTAGGTATGAGAGGATCCAGGGGTGGCAAAGCGAGCTCCACCGTTTCTCCGTCCCTTCACATCTCACACGACCTCGCTGATGAGGCCGATCAGCCGGGGCCTTCGCAATTTGCCCGGAGGGGCGCATTTGGGGTTGTTTCCCCTTTAGTCTTTGCCCCGGCTGTCCAGGTCCCCTGCACTCTGGATTTTGATTCTCTAATGGCGGACTTTGGATCTAAGGGCGTTTATGGTCCCTAACGGAGAACTCGCGCTAGTCCCCCGGGCAATGTTGTGTTGTAGGCAAGTGATGGTGATTATATTAATGGGGAATTTGCCCACTTGTCTCCCAGAGTTAGTCACAATAAAGGAGCGACCTCTCTAGATGAGCTTTTGCCCGTGCATTCTTTGCCCCCGCCGGTTCCTACAGCGAAGCGTGCTTGCGGTCGATCCCCGTGGACCTCCAATTCCAATGACCCAGCACCGGTTTGTTTAGCCCGGGAGCAAACTTGGACCCCGATGTCACTTCCTTTTGGGATGCAACAGATCCCATGACCCCTTGTTCCATGACCAGGATGGTCGTGATGGACTATGATGTTACGCGTTTGTCATCCCTACCGGTCGAGCGACTTAATCAGGAGATCTGCACCAGCGCCGATCGGGTGAGTATTTACTTGTATTGTTATGTATTGGCTATTTGATTGTTTGTCTAAAGTTTTCTTCCCTCTTTTTGCCAGGCTATCCAGCTCTCTCACTGCCTCCGTCTCAAGTGTGAAGAGGTGGAGAGGAAACATCAAGCAAGCTTTGAGTAGAACCGCAATCTTCTATCCCAATACTGGGGTGCTAGGAATGCAACTGACCACTGGGAGAAGAAGTATATGAAAGCTCAGAAGGACCTTGAGGCAGAAAAATCCGACGGTAGCCACTTTCTCAGCTCAGATGCGGGGAGAAAGACTTTGGGCAATGACAAGAGGTCAGTGATGGAGAAGTTCCGCACGAGTGCCGCCTTCATTGAGGAGTGTAATCGGCCAGCATATAAGCTCGCTCGAGGCTTTATGACTTAGACGGTGCGCAAGTGCCATAGGACTCTCCGTGACAGTGGTCGGTACCCCGGAGATGATTTCACCTGGATGTTTGAGAATGTTCCCGACACCAGTGATGGTGAGACCGACGCTGGGAGCGGTGTAGATATGTGAGGTCGTGGTCGCCCTTTTAGCTGGCAGACCCTTTCATGCTCTTACCCTTCGTGGTTTAGTTAGTTATCTTTCTTTTCTGAACTATCTTTGTGTTATTTGCTGCCAGACTTGTTCTTGTTTGCCCGTGCGGGTGTACGTTGCTTTGTAGCCTTTTGAGGCATATGGGATATTTTCTATCTTTTGACACGTTCGTCTTTTGATGTTAGCTATATTTGCTCGCCTCTTGGTTATCTTAGCACATTGCGGGCGTATTTTACTATGTAATAGACTACTTGTTCTACCCTTACCACAGTACCTCGCTACTTCCTGAGTGTTAGCTTTGGTATTCTTCTAATTTTTATGGTCTCCACAATGAGTTTTTTCTTCTCAATGATTTGTGAAAAACTAGCCATTAGTGCCATTAGCCTTCTCTATCCCCACATGCCCCCTACTCCTTAATATGGAAATCAAATTCAGGAGTAAGAGACCTTAGTGAGGGTTTATGATGAGAGCTATAGGCTTGACTAGCCAGTGGTGTTATAGCTTCACGAATTGCCGACCTTTGTCATGATGGCGGGAAGGTGAGTTCTCTTCCTAGTTTTAATTGCGAGGTGATAGCTCACCTTTCGCCCTCACCGGCGTAATGGAGTGAGTGTGGTATTCGTCGTTCCTTATTGGTGAAGGCTTATTTGTCTCTTTGATGTTTGTTTTATGTATAATCTCGTTCCAGAATTTTAATGGGAATGGGGAGACCTACCATAGGTCCTCAGCCTCTCTTGATATTGCTGGAGGGATTATGGGGTGACCCATCCTCGAACGAGCTTTTTACAGCTCGGGGGATTCTCACGTTGTCACCCGTTTTGACCTCAAATGGGGTCGCAAGTATTTTTGCCAATTTTCATGAGCGAATTTGGCTAAATGTTAGGGGTGCGATAGGCACTCGAGTATGTGTTTGGCGCACTGCCATTATTGTTAGCAACAATTGTCTAAGTTGTATGTCTAACTACTAAAATAAACTAAGTAATAGCCTCTGTCGGGTGAGATCTTTCCGAGGGGCATTTGTTTTAAGCGCTCTATAATCACCTAGGTGTAGTAGTCTATCTGCTAGCTAAGTTCGCATGTTTTCATGCCAAGGTAACATCACTTCAATAAAAGAAACGAAGGGGGGTGCTCGCCAGCACTTCAATAAAAATATTCAATCATCAAAGATCCGAAATAAACTAAGGGGATGTCTGTGGGAATCTCAAACATATAATATTCTTGGGTGCTCTTGGGCAACTCAAAACTTAAAGTAAATAAAATTTCAACACTTGGCTCGTGGCCAACATGATATTGTCTCTTAATTGAATTAAGGGATAGAGTAGAATTTTACCTTTCAATACCTCTCAGGGCTCATCCATTAGTCGGACCCTGGGAGTCACATACCATTATATCAGGCTCGATCACCAGGGCACTGCTTCCTAGTGGGCGTCCTTGGGCTGCTTGGATCCCTGCCACCGAGCGAGTCTCTTGAAGCGAGACTATGTTGATGGCTGCTAGCTTCCCTTCGTCGGGCGGATTTTTGTCATCATACTTCCTTTTTGGCTTCTTGAGTGCGCTTGCGTAGCATTCCCAGGCAATTTTGATGTCTCTGATGGTTTCTCCAATTCCCATGGCAGTAGGGAACTTGACCTTCAAGTGATAGGTTGAAACCACTGCTTGGAACAGGTTCAAGCTCAGCCTCCCCAAGCTAACATTGTAGGTAGAGGGGGCTTTGACCACCAAAAATTTGACCATCTTTGTGGATCGCGCAGGGTAGGCGCCTAATGAGATGGGGAACAATACTTCTCCCAGTGCCTCCACTGTCTCTCCGATGAACCCAGTAAGTGGTGTGTTGATGGGATGAAGCTGAGCGTTGTCAATCCTTAGTTGGGTGAAAGCGTTGTAGAAGATTATATCTACCAAACTCCCGTTGTCCACTAGCACTTTCTTCACCCAGAAATTAGAGATGGTCGCTGATATCACCAAGGCATCATTCACTGATGGGATGCCTTCTCCCAAGTCTTGCTGTCCGAACTCGATGGTTTGAAAGTTGGGCTCTATCTGATTAACTTGTCCCCCATGTAGGAAACTCACTGCATGCAACCCTATCGCTGCCCTCGCATTTGTCGAATCTCCTCGCATTCTCAAACCCCGAAGAGGGCATAGGCTTTCTCTGCTTCATCTCTGGTGATTTGTCATCGTCTATGGCCTTTCTCTTATTACCACTGCCCTCACTCTTGAGTGGGCCTACAATCTCTTCCATTTTTATATACTTCTCAGCTCTTGCCAACAACTCTTCCATAGTTGGTGGGGGCTTTCCAACGATTGATTCCTTGAACCTACCATTGCGCAGATTCCTCTGTATAATTCCAGACAATAGCTCATGATTCACGTGCGGCACTTCGGATACCGCGTTAGAGAAGCGTTACACATACTCTCTCGAGGACTCGTCTTCCTCCTGAACTGTCGTGAACATGAAAGATGTTGTCTTAGGGTACTTCTTGTTCATGGAAAAATGATTAAGGAAATGCCCAGCTAACTGCTCAAAGCCGGTGATGGTTCCGGTGGGCAGTCGGTTGAACCAGCTCAGGGCCCTTCCTGAGAGGATGGTCCGAAAGATCTTAAGTAAGCTGTGTCGCTGATGTCGTACATATCAGCATTTGCGTTGAACTTGTCAATGTGTTCCTAGGGGTCTCCCGCTCATTCATACTCGCTCAGGTGGGGTATCTTCAACCCGGGCAGTAATGATTCTGCCAAAATTGTCGTGCAGAATGGACTTCTTTTCGGAGGAGCCATGGCCAGTGGCACCAACTGTATATCCTCGTATCGCCCGGCGATCTCCGAGCTCACTCTGGGGCGAAGGGCGTGTCTAAGACGACCATCCTGTCTCGGTAAAGCCTTCTCAGGGGTCAGAGAAGCTTGTCCAAGGCGAGGAGATCTGGGAGGTGTCATCTTTCTCTCCCTTCCTCTAGGGGGCCTCACATGCGGTGAGACCACGCTGTTCTCCTCTTTCTCTCTCTTGCTGCCCTATTGACGGGTGAATTGGATCGTCTCGAGCCAATCCCCCCGGGGGTCAGGGATTTATGACCTCGGCTGGGAGATTGGCCTGGCGCTCCTCGATGGGGGCGACTCTTCTTGCAAGGCTCCGTATCCTGACGACCAGATGGAGGTGGCGGATCTTGCGACCTCTTCTCCTGAGGTTGGGAAACCTCACGACGGTTTCTTGCTTGGGGGTCTTACCCCCGGCCGGCTGATGCTAGGGACGGATGTTGTTGGGCGTATTGCTGTACAGCCCTGGCCGCCGCGCGAACAGAGGCATCCTCGACCAGAGCCAGCAAAGCCTCTTGGGTGATCTCGAACAGGGGGTGGGATCACCGCCGGGGTTGCTAGTAGTACTTCTTGCTCGTTCACCAAGGGAGGAACAACAGGAGTATCGCCGTTGGCAGGCGCGCTAGGAGGTTTCTCTCCACCCACTTGAATGTTAGGCTGGTCCTCAGGAGTTTGGTTCAGAACTTCATTGGCCATGGTTGGCTGACCGTTGTTCGTCATCCTATCTCCAATAGTATGTGTTTGCGACCTAGTTTGCATGCTTAGTGGCTGGAATAAAGTTCCCACAGAGGGCGCCAATCAGATGATGTCAAAATTCGTCAGATGATATTTGTCACGTGATTGACCATGTGGGATGAAGGAACCGATCCAACACACGACAAACTAGGCGGGGGTTGGTGGATTTATAGACTGCACTCGACTATGGCGAGCTACCTACGTACCCGGATTGTTGGGATCAAGTCTATTCGTAGTTCAAGGATGGGGTTACTCTCTATTACCGGTGTATTTTTTACTGGGAGAGTAGATAATGAGATACCCCTAGCTCCTTTGGGGTATTTATAAGGAGCTGGTTATGGGTTGTGGGCTCTTGGCCCTATCTTGTCATTAGCCCAACAGGCTTGATTTAATTATTATTTTTGTTAAGCTAGAGGAATAACTTTATTATGCATACTGGGCTTCCAGCCCTTCTTGGGCTGGGTCCATCCTTCTATCGTGGGCATTGACCCGTGGTGGGCGCCTCGACCCGACACGAGGGCGAGTGAATTACTAAAATACCCCTAGACATTTTTGGCCCCTATCAGTGTCTAAGAAGTACGAGGGGCTTGAGACCACAATAAATTTTAGATTTACTAATTCAGTGGGTAATTTGTTGGACATAATCGAAAAATTATTTCACAAATCATTTTATTATAACCCGAATGCGTAAAGCCACTAAAGAATTCAATAATGTTTAAATTAGCTTATTTACAAAACTCAATTCTCCAAGACTTTTTTTGCTTTTATTAATTTGTTGTAAATGAAACACAACATATGATTGCTTTGTTGATAGACACCATATGCACGACTACCAAGTGGTATGAATTTGGTTACTGCTTTTACTTTATAATGTCAAAAAGAAATCAAGTTTGCATGACATAGAAGAGAGAGTAAAAAAAAAATTGTCAGTTTCCTATATAAAGTATAATTTTCTTGATTCACCAATTTTTTTCAATTAAACAATGAAAGTTATACTATTGAACAATGAAAGAAAGAGTAATGATAAAACTTTAAGCAGTGCTGAAAAAATGTTGAGAACTTGAGACAAATTGACATTCTTTAGAAAAGAAAATTGAGAGAAATAATATTAATGAGATTTTGAGATAAAATTGTTATTTAATACTTTTTAACTTTAGCACTCTCTTCTCCTTAATTAGTTAAAATTTACTATGTCTATTAATTTTGAAACTTTCTACTCGCTAATCCTAATTTTCACTAAAATCAAAATTAAATTTTTACTTCCAAGCAAACTTGAGCAACGTGCAGTTTGTAGAGTTGTAGAGGAATCACGTTGTGTCGAACAAAATATTATTCAAATTTGTTTAAATTAGAATCGAACTTTAATCGAATCAAATATGAGTCAAAAGTTTAAGTAAATTGATTTTTGTACACATTTCATTATTTTTTTCTAAATGAGCAAACTTCAAAATTATCAAATAAAAATATTTTCAAATTTGATTTATTACGACAACAGATCAAGTTTTTAAGCAATTGATTCAAGTTAAGTATCATCAAATTTGATTCATCTTTCAGCAGTAATTATTCCATTTACACATCTAGATTGGATATTAGCGAAAAATCGGGTCCAAATAGAAAAAAGTTATCCCATAATAGTAGCCGTATCTAGCTGAGAAGACAAAATTACCCCTAAAACAAATATTAAACTACATTCTAGTCTCTACATAATGGTAATGGTAGGCCCCGTACCAGACCAGATTCCTATTCCTATTTTTATTTCTATATATATATATATATATATATATATACCGCGTGGTAAATAGGCAGAGATAGAGAGAGGAGAGAGGTTGTGTCTAGGGTTTGGAGTTGTCGATTGCGAAGAAGAAGGAAGAAGAGAGGGAATTAAGCATGATTGAGGTGGTGTTGAACGATCGGCTAGGGAAGAAGGTGCGGGTGAAGTGCAACGACGATGACACCATCGGAGACCTGAAGAAGCTTGTGGCGGCGCAGACTGGTACGCGCGCCGACAAGATCAGGATCCAGAAGTGGTACACCATTTACAAGGACCACATCACCCTCAAGGACTACGAGATTCATGACGGCATGGGCCTCGAGCTCTACTACAATTGAATTGACTCACTCTCTATTCTCCAGGTAATTTTCGAATCTGTGTTCGTTTATGTTGTGTTTTCCATTGAAATTTGACTGATATCTATTTGGATTTTGGATTCTTTCATGTTGGTGGTTGTTTTGTTAGTCTATATGGATTGTGGTGATTTGTGCTGCAGTAAGTGTTATTTGATTATGTCGACAATTGAGTTTTGTGTAGTTATTCAATCGGTGAATTGAAAGAGAAATTAGTTGATATCATCATCATATCAATGACTCATACAATCAAAGTTTGAGCATACAATTTAAAGGAATAAATCACTACTAGTAAAATAGACGAACGCTTGACACTCGAACCAAATACCCCTTTTGAGTGTAGTCTATGGGCCTGAGTCTTAGCTTGCACAAGTACACTTCGACACTTAGGGAATTGAACATACTAGAATAATTGTTTTTTTTTCCTCTTTTTTACTTTTATAATAAAAGAAAAAAAAATGCCAAATCAGCTCCATGACCTACCCCTGGTCGCATTTTGGTCCCGTTTACACCCAATTACGTCACGGATGTCAATTTCAACTCATTATTTGTTCGTCAAGAACGTCACAAGAGATTCTCCCACAAATTGAACGCTAAATTAATCTGAATCTGAAGCAGTTCAGAAGCAGAATTTTTCTGTTCCTGCATCATTTGAATTTTGAAATCTGCGGCAGTCATAATTCTGCAGAATTCAAATCTGCTATAATGAAGCAGAATTATTCTGCAAAAGAAAGCAAGTAGAATTCTACAGAATTCAGATTTTCTGAAGCAGGAGAGTTCTGCAGAATTCAGATGCTTACTAGAATTCAAATTGGCTGAAGCAGAATTTTGCTTCTGAAGAACTCACAAGATTCTGCAGGATTTGCTGAATTTAGCAGTTATTATGTATGAATACCTCCTTGGACTGATATGTATATATATACGTTCAGGATTTGTAGAATTCTGGAATGGAGGTGGAAAAGAAGTGGGTCGTTAATGGATAAACGTACCACCTTGGACTGATATGTATATATACACACACAACACACACACACACAACACACATTAAATATACTGTATATTTGACCGGGTGGTCTTGGACGGAAATGGTTTGTCCAATTTCCAATGTTTAAAGGAGGGAAAATATTCAATTTAGGGAAGTATCTTCCTTGAGATTATTGTGCCGGAAACGAGTACTGGGACAGAATTTGCAAAAAGTTACCGGAGCAAATTAGCTTATTGGTTTGAATGAGACCAAAGTGGGACTAGAGGCAACTTACATTGCCTATTTGGCATATTTGCCTAAAATATTATACATATATATATATGTGTGTGTGTGTGTGTGTGTATGTATGTATGTATGTATTAAACGGATGTGCCTCAGGAAATGGTGTCTTCTAAATTTTGAAGGTGCCAATTCTCATGGCGCCTTCATAATTTGAAAGAAAGAAGGAAGTGCCACGGTTGTACTTCTATAAAACTTCAAACTTTACTTTATCTGTAGATGTAATTTTAATTAAATTGTTAAAAATTGCTAGCGATGTGTGCGTCTTGAGCCTTAAAGAACTATCATATTAAACCCCGAGTTTGTTATAGTGCCTTATTATGCATTCACTTGCATTTGTTACCATATTCAAACTGACATGGTTCATTGTTCAGTAGATGGTGAAATGTCAATATGGTATGTTTTCACTCTTTTGGATATTGTGATGCCTGTCAAATTAGTGTTGTGCCACCTTTGAGTGGTAATGTATAATGTCCATCTATACACTTTCGGAGGCAAATTGCATTTTTGGTGTTGTGTATGCCGTTTTAATTATTTATTATGGGGGTAACAATTTCGGTACAATAATGAAACGAAAAATAGCAGATTGAGTACTTTTCCTTGGAAGTTGCAGATGTGGCTGCCTGAAAATGTCAAAATTGAAAAAAAATTAGAATTGGAGAAAAATTGAGGACATGGTGGCCAATTATACAAAGATGCAAATTCTTGCTTCCAAGAGGATTCGAACTCATGATCTTGGACGATTGAATTGGACTATTGAAGTGGTAGAAGAGGCAAAATTTTAGTCGAAGGTCATGAGTTCAAATCTTCTTGGAAGTAAAAAATTCCGTCTTTGTCCAGCAGCCATATGTCACCCATTCATCAATTTCCTTCCAATTCTGAAAAATCGCCAATTTAAATGTCAGGTGCACAACACGTGGCAATTTCCTGCTAAATTTGTCCTCAATGTGCCATTTTGTACCTAAATTGCTACTCCTTGTACTAAACGTACACACAGCTTACAACCAACTACGCAATTTTGTGCACTTATAAATAAGAAAGATCACGGGCTGAATTTGCTATATATAAATAGGCCGTGGATTGTATCTTAATGTTTCAATGGAAGAGTATGTGGTATTTATATTATAGGGTCTTCTGGTCTTAGGAAAGACGGCTGCTACACATCCTAACCCCCATATATCGAGGCAGGGCATAAAGGTTTCTTAACCTTTATGTTTGCTACATGCCTTTTTGAATCTATCCAGGGGATGTTGATGTTTCACGGCCTACCTTTCTTTCAGATGTCAAAGGTATAAGGAACAATAACTTATGGGATCACAGGGCTATTTTATCCTATGTTTGGTCGTGGTGATAAGTGAATGTACAAGAGGAAAGAAAGAGTGATGAATTTTAAGTGGATGCATATGTAAAGTTCACTTGCTTTGTTAGAGAGAATAGTGGGAAGGTAAGTAAAACATGATGAATTAGAAACCTCTTTCAGGAGAATTTTATTCCCATTAAAAGTTTTGCGGAGAGGTGCAAGTATAAGTCCCAAAAGAGTTTTATTCCCATCAATGGTTGTAAATGGCAAGCGCCAGGAACACCACGACTCAAGACGCACTCTACTGCTCCTTATATGGTTATGATGGTAGCCTTCACAAAGGTTTGCGCCAAGGCGCACCTTGGTACCTTTTTTACGAGGCGCCGAGGTGCACCCTTGGCATGCCTTTGTAAAGCAGTCAAAAAAAGTGTTAGACAAATAGAAACCTAGCATCCTTGCTTCTTTTCTTTGCTCCTTGGTCTTCTGTTCTTAAGTATGTTTTTCCTCTTTTTTCTTCTTTTTCCTACCCTTTTGCTCATGTCTGTTTTTTTCCCATTTATTCCCCAAACAGTAACTTCCAAATAAAAGAAAGTTTGAACGGTAAGAAGTTGAATTTGTACCCATAACTTCTCACAAAACAACTTGATTCTAGTCACCACGCTGCCTCAAGTACTTCGACACTTTGGTGATTGACTATACTATAGTGATTGTAGCATTTGTTTACATTTATAATAAAGCAAATATGCCAAATTGGTTCCATGACCTACCCAATTCGCGTTTTTACTCCCTTTCACACTCAATTAGACAATTTGGTCTTTAATGGCAATTTGAACTCATTGTTCCTCCGTCAAGAATGTCAGAAGACATTCTCCCACAAATTTGAGCCCGAAATGAATATGAAGCAGAAGCAGTTCGGAAGCAATAATTTCTGTTTCAGCATAATCTGAATTTTGAGATCTGCAGCAGGCATAATTCTGCAGAATTCAAATCTGGTGAAATGAGGCAGAAGCAGAATTATTCAGCTGCAGAAAGCAAGCAGGACTCTACAGAATTCAGACTTTCTGAAGCAGGAAGAGTTCTGCTGAACTCAGATGCTTACCAGAACTCAAATCTGCTGAAGCAGAATTCTGCTTCCGAAAAACTCACAAAGTTTTGCAGAATCTGCTGAATTAGTGGTTATTATGCTTATGTCCATTGCGAAGCTATAAAGTTTTAAAGCTCAATTCCAGAAATGTGCCTGAATTCTTTTGCTTCAGGATTTGCAGAATTCTGGAACGGAAGTGGAAATAGAGTGGATGAATACCCCCTCGGACTGATATAAAAGTTTTTGGCTTTTTAGGTGAAGAGGATTAAAGCGGCGTCATTTCATGCTGCTTCGCATCCCTCCTAAAGGATGTCGTTTCAGTCTGCCGCCCTCAACAGCCAATTTTCATCAAACAACTCACCTTACACGGCTCCACCCATGTGCCTTTACTGTTAACGTCTCTTCGGCAAACTCATATCTTTATCTCACCATCACCCCCCCCCCCCTCCTCTACACCTACAAACCTAGCTTCAGCTTCCTCATCTAATTTTTTTCAGATTTCATTCCGTCCTCCCTCCCTCAACAACTTCCAGATCTGTTCCTTATTGATACTTCACCTTCATTAAGTGTCTGCTTAACAAATAATCACTTTCTTCAGTTCTTCTTTATAGTAATACGCAGTTGTCATAGAGCTAGAAGTTTAAATTAAAAATTCTGGCACTACATGCTAGAAGTCAGGAATAAATCAACTTTGTCTGTTGATATGCCCGTGCCTAAGTTCCTAGGTCAAATTAGTACTCGAATAAATTAGCAATACATGTAATTATGTGGGCTAAAGTGTTTTGATTTTTTAAGTAGGACACAACTTCTGCTAACTCTTCGTTTTTTTCTTTTGATGCCTGCAGGTCATCTCATGCATGGCTTGGGGGTTGAGGGATGCATATAAGCCGTAATTGTCTTCTTGAAGAATCTCGGGTTAATTGTCATGTATGTTTCTGGTGAATATTTGTAGACCTGACTCTTATATGCTATGTTGAAATCATAAAGCTATTATGTGTCTTAACTCTGCAGACATGAATTCTTGAAAGCTGTTTATATGAAGATATATATTATATGACTAGTTTGGCTTCTGGTCAACTCTTGATTTTAATTTAGTCTGCATATCTAATTTGACAGTTAGGCCAAATAAAGCTTTAATTTCGTTATTTGATTTTTCTCCATATCAAGATGGTACTGTCATTGTATTTAGAGTTATGATCATTGGTTTTTGGACAAAAGGATAAATGTGTGTGCACGCGCACACGCGTGGGGTTTGAATGATACATACAGGATCATAATGTTTGATTGAAACATGAGGTTTTACAGATTATGACAGTAGTTTAAGATTTTTTATCTACTTTCTTACAATATTCTATAAAGTTTTGAAGTATTGGGAAAGAGTTATATGTTGACGAAGTGGCCAAGTGCTTTTTCAGAATCCAGTTAGACTAATATATTGAGGATCGAGTGTATTTTGGTTCATGGTCTTTTTCTTTTGTTCTTTCCGTCTTTATTTTTATCTATTTCCTACTAAAAGTTAAAGCTTGCTCCTAAGATGATGAAAATATAGGTCATGTTTGGTTGTGTTTTGGTGATAAATATTTTGGGAAGCATGCGTATTTGATGAGATTATGCTTGTTTTTATTTTGAAAGTTGGTTTTTGGGTGAATTTTTTTGGTGCGATAGTGTTTGTTTTTGTTTCCAAAGCGGACAAAAGTTGTTGTAGCAGTCTAGTCAGCAAATTTTTGTCTGTTAATAATTAGTTAATGATTGAAAGATTTAATAGAATATTGAATTTATAAAATTATTTTATATATATATATATATAAACGGGTGTATAAATTACCATATGACATTTTTCCATTAAAAAGATTAAAGATGAGGCATGATATCACAAAGAGTGAAATGAAAAGCCTATGGTGGGAGAGAAGGCGGCTTGGGAGACTTCTCTTTGGGGGCCTTATTTCACAGTACAATAAAAGTTGCTTCTCTTGTTCTTTCAAGACTAACAGGCTTCACAGACTTTCCTCGTCCCTCTTTTTCTCTTATTTTTCGCTCTTTTTTAAATTTGAACTATTTTTAGGAATGTTCAAACAATTAGAAAATATGCAACTTTACAAACCAAATGATTTTTAGGAAGGTAAAACTTTCAAAAACTTGTATGGGAAACACCATCAATTCCTCAACTAGATTGGAGTGATTCCGATGGATGTGGAGCTATATTATGAATCCCTATATTGGTGATATTGAAACTTGGAAGAGATGGGTGAGAATAGAGAGAAAAGGAAGGGGGGAGTCCAAACAAGCGTGTCAGTGAAATAAACCATTTACTTTTTACCAGAAAAATGCGAGGAACCAAACATTGTTTCTTCAAAAATTTCGGTCAAAATAATCAAACCCGCATTGGGGAGACCACAAATGTTCACTCTGGTGCAAGTTGATCAGAGTACTCGCGTTGTGGCGAGCACTTAGGCCGGCTTCAGCGCGAGCTAAACAGTAGCATACAAGTGCTCGCACTGGGGCGAGCAATTATGCTCGCTCAAGCGCGAGCATATAAACAAAAGACATCTTTTCCCGGAATTTTTGGCTAATATTGACAAGTTTGAGACTCCTAAGATGTTTGGGGCTTATATAAGTTTTGATAAAAGAAAATTAATATAAAACACGAGCTGCTAAATTTCTTAGACAAAGTAATGATTTATAGATAAATGGTGGTATATAATATTTTTCTAGATGAATCGGTCGAAGAGTCAAATTTAAATTCAATATCTTTGCCGACACACACGACTTAAGTCATGCTCCTTTGTGGGTCTAAGGATAAAAAACTTTAGATCAAATTATCAAAAACAGGAAAAGATAGATTGAGGCAAAATATCCGTGATCATAAAATATCCGTGATATGATACATTGATCATCTCGCGTATAATGTATAATATATAATAATATATATATATATATATATATATAGTAAAAACAAAGTAAAAGCTTTTTGACCGTGGTTTATTTGTTTTGTGATAGTAACGTTGGGAAATCATATATATATATATATATATATACACTGCAATGTTGAGAGTGACATAAGATATATACATATTATACATATATACTGCAATGTTGAGACCTGAAAGTGACGTAAGAGAAGGTGAAAAGTGGGATCCACCGCACGGATGATTTCCTCCATACTATATGTCTCTGTCGTTTTATATGACTTAAATTGACATTACGTGATACGCCACACGACAAGCAACAAATATTAATATATTTATTTTATATTTTAAGACTTCATAATATACTCTGTAAAATAGATCTTTTGAGCCTAATTCGTTAGATACGGGATGGGAAAAAATCGTTATTAAATATGTATAGTAATATTACGAATTTTTTTAAAAAACTATATTGAATCGGCTAAAAAATTGAACAGAAAATAAATGAATTCATAGACGTACAAATATAATAAGAATATATGAGTTATTCGAGAGTAACAATAGGGCTCATTTTCATATAAATTTAAAAAAATATATTTTTTTGTGTTCGCTTTTATGTAGTTGATAATAATTAATATTTTGATAAATTATCAATGCTCGTATGTTTTAATTTTATAATAATACTAAATTAATAACTATAAAATTAATTCTAATTTTTAACTTTTAAATTAAATAATAATTTTTTTCACCAAAATTAGATACGGGATACTTAAAGTACATGTACTAAATGGTTTAACTCATCAAAAATACGAGTATTATTCATTACGTTCAAAATGCATACGAAAAACGGAAGTACTATTTTTCAATTATACGTACATACGTGTATTATATGTGTATAAGATGAGTTTTAACAAACGGAGCTTTTGAGAAATGTAATTCTTTTCTTTTTCTTTTTTATACAACAGAAAATTGGAATTCTTCGAGTTTTTTCTTCTTCTCTTTTTGATAATTTAAATTCTTTGGCTTGAAAGTTCTAGTGTTGTCTTACTTATATTTTCAGTCATACATTTTAAGACCTTGAAAAACTTACTGCATACATTCGCAATTTAATGCTCTTGATTTATGTACTCTTTGCTACACTTTCACAAACAAGAGTATATTTCTTAAAATGGTAATTCTCAATCCTTATTTCACTTAAAACAATAACGTAACACCCTATATTTCCTTAACCTTAATTCATTAAGTTGATCACTTACTTTTGAAATCCTTGTCAGAAAACTCTAAATATATAGTTTATGCGTAGACATTCAAAGTTGAACGGAAGAGATATATGCTATCCCCACTCCTATTAGATATATATATATATATATGTATATATTGATATAATAAAATGTGTTATAAGGCCCAATTTTAATTGGATAAACAACCTAGGGCCAACAGAGGCCCAAAAACCGAATTCACTAGACTAGATCCGCGCTAAGTAACAGCATCGGGTCAGGTCGTTCCATGACCCAACCCCACTAGAACGAGTCATCCAACGTCCACTAGTGTCATTTGTTAGCATCCTATGAATGCCCAACTACCATTGGTACAGGGTGTGCACTATAAATACCCCTTCATAACATATATTGGGGGTTGGAATCTCTAGAATATTATCTCAAGAATTAGCCTCGTATATTCATAACGAGTCTATAGACTGAGGAGTACGTTCCTATACACTTACAAATTTGGAGGCTAGAATCGTTCACCGAGTACGACCCGGGATACCATTTCCCATATAGAACTACGTTGGTTTGATCCTAATTAGGTACGTAGGTAACTTAATTATTATTGAGTGCAGTCATAATTCTTCATCATCATACTCGTGAAGTGATTCGAGTCATTCCGGACTGAGAAACTCGAGTCCCCGGATTTGGGTTAGATCATATATACATATTGTACTTAGAATGATATATCTATCGGCTTGATGAAGTATAAATGTCACTCATGTAATATCGAAATATCAATGTCACTCATGTAATGTCGAAGAACATTATTTTACACTTAACTACAGGATAAAAATATGATAATATTATAAAGAGAAATGCCGATATTGGCACAAGTAATTTGAATAGAAATGCAAACAAGGGGAACTTTACAAAATTTTGAGACTTCAACTCGAGTTGGACGGGCTTATTTTTAAGAGAGAGAGAGAGAGGGTGGGTGGAAACCGTTCAAACCCACTAGCTGTTTGCTTTTTTTGTTTTTTTTTTTTCCGAGTTAAGATCGAACTCGACAAGCTTTTGAGTCAAGCCAAGTTTAGAGTTCCTAAACATATTATGTGAAGGCAACGAATAGATAATTTAAGAGTGAAGATATGTTGAAGATTAGCAGCTATCCCCATAATGCCTGATTTTAGTAAGATTACGATGCTGAATTGTTTCCTCTCTGTTAAATCCTTGGATCTTGAGCCATCTTTTAGTCCAGTCAAATATGACTTTATTATTTCCCTTTATTTATTTATTTTGATTCAGTTAATGCTCTTTTATTATTATTGTTTATTTATTTTTGTACGTGTGTGTTGTAGTCAAACTTGTGGATAACAATGCTATTAAAATCGAGGCAATTCAATTAGTTGTCTGAATTTTTTGTAAAAAAATAATAAAGTAACTCACTGTTTTGCAATCAAATTTGTTGGTTATCTAGTCAACTTTACAATATCTAGAGTGCTATATATATTTTACTTGAAATATTTAAAATTAGTAAAATTTTATTTGTCTTTAGTGAATTACTTTGGTGTATATATATATATATACACATAGATATATAGTAGGATCTTATGGAAATTAGTGAATTTTAAAAATTGGTCTTTAGGGTTTCATTGATCCCCATGCATGCATATTGAACAAGGTCCATAATACACGGGTTTGTAACTGAAAACAAGGGGAGAAAATATTGGGTTTTTGCTCTAAATCATGCTTTTGTTATTGTGCTTGTCCCCTATACTTACTTTCATATTCCACAAACTAATTGCAACTCTTATTGACTATGGAACTAATTGAGATTATGATAATTTCATGTTAATTACACCATAAAAAAGTTTGAATTTTATGTAGCATTAGATAAATACATTTCACCAAAAAAAAATAAGATAGATACAATGGTTATAATCAATTTTATGTAATTTTTTTTCCTCAGAGGTAATTTCACTTTTGATCCCTCAATTATACACAATTTTCAATTTGAGGTGCTCTGTTACACCCAAGGGAATGCGGTCCCTAAACTACCTCATTGTCATCAAGTGGTCCTTCTGTCTAGCTTTTTGTCAAATTGTTATTGGTTGAGGTTTAATGTAATATCAAAAATTGTACTTTACACCCAGAAATATGGAAAAATCTATGTTGGATCGAGTGTAATGGAGCTAGTGCCCATTACACCATACATTTGTGTTGGGATGTGTGAATTTTATTATCCCAACACAAATATGTGGTGTAATGGGCACCGACTCCATTACACCGAATCTACCATAGAATCACCCCAAAAATGTAAATTTTAATAATTTTCACCCGAAAAAAGTAATTAACAAATTCGACAATGTAATCTTAATTTTGTTGAGAAATTACAGTCCAGACCACTTTATTAGCGGGATGACACTAACTTCCAACCACTCATTTGGACCATAATTAATCTTATGAACATTTAAAGTTTCCACTCATTTTTAAAATTCCGTGCGTAAAAAAAATACTCATGAATCATGATATTGAAAAACATGGGAAATTCTATGGTGCCTCATACTCTACAAAAAGATATAAGTGGAGGTTGGTAGTTTTTATCACTCGTTCATCCTATAAAAATCATCAACCACGACCTGAATTTATAGCGTTGGATGTGTTGAGAACATTGTTCTCAATACACCATAGATTTATCTTTAAAAAAATTGAGTATGTAAAGATTATTACTAAAAACAAAGTGTCATCATTAATGGGGCTGAAATTAACAAGGCGTGTTAATCAGTGAAAGTGGGCTTAGTCAAAGAAAGCATTAATAATAGAGCATTATTATTGATTAATTAATTAAGCATAATTAGTCTCGGGCATCAAGGCGGCGAGTGGAGTGGAGAAGCACACGTGACATCAAAAACAAATCAAACTTTCACTTTTGTTGTCTTAATACTGTCCCACACCTCACGTGTGACAGTCTCCATATTGTTGTGTTGGGTTAGGTTTGCTTAGGTTTAGGTTGTTTTTCTTAACTTCTTTATTTTTTTTTGTGTGACTTTAATGTTGTGGGGATTGTCATCATGTTTTCAATCTCAACCAAAACTCTAATCTCCCAACGGTTTATTTCTTATCAATCACTTTGGTACCACCCAACTGCATATGTCAATTATTTCCCATTTTTTATCTGAATCTGATGAGTTCAGATTTTATTAAAAATGTAGAATTTGTTGCTTTATGTGGGTATATGATGAATTAACCATGATCAGCTTAAAATGTTTGATTCAGTGGAACTAAGACTTGCATCCTTGAGCAATTAATTGAGGTAGTTCTATGACAGATCGAGTCTAATGGTTCGAATGTAAATTCTGTGTTTATCACTCTCACACAAGTGTTTGAGAAAACCACACATAATACAGTTTGCTGCATGAGAGATATAAACACTAGAACCATTTGTCTCGTATGCAGTGATCAAATTAAAATATATGTTCCACTTTAACGAAGTAACCATGGTGGTTAGGATCTCCATCTAGTGTCAACCTGTACAAGTTTCACTCCATTTGACCAATTTATTTTTCTATCTGCTTGTAAGAAATATATAATTTAATTTTGTCCAATATTTCTCAATTACTTGAATCGACCGAATCCGATTTGACTAGAATTTTTCAATTTTCTTTAGGTCTCAATGTTCAATATTTGTATCCTAGACTTAGGACTACCTCTTTAATAAAGCAATAAAGGTAATGTTCCTAAGTCCTAACATGCGTAGTTAGGCATGTATTCATGTGCTAGCTGGAGAGCATTCAATTTTGTATATTTGTCAAAGTATTCACATAAATATTACTTTTCCTCTAATAATTATTTCAAGTTGCGTACGGATTGAAAGATTTAAAATTTAAGACGACTTTCGAAAAAGTAATATAATATGACTTCATAAATTCACCACAATGACAGCAAAATATGTCAAATTGTCTGAAATCCACTATTTACGATACGAGGACTGGGGAGGAACTAAAATCCACTATTTCGCACATCTTAATTTTGTCTCCTCAAATTGTAATTCAAAACCCCCTCTTGTTTCTGTTTTGAGTGTGTAAACTTTGGTGGGATTCTTGATTTTGGTTTAATGCAATTTTATTTTCTTATCAAAAAAATAAAAATCAGAACAATAATCTGAAAAGAAAAAAAAATTCAAAACAACTTCATAAATTGATTCTCAAGTTATGTTCATGTTGTAATTTGAAATAAACAACCACAAAACATTCAATTCAAAACAAAATGGAAATTAGCACAACTGAATTAAAAGCTTTTCTCAGTCAGGCCAAATAGTAAAACCACCATAAATTCCTCAAGCGCATCACAGGAAACACGACTAGCAGGCAACAGCCTAATATAGAAATATGAAAACACAAAAAATCGCAAAATAGTAGGGCAACAACATCATAGAAGTGTTGATATAGTTACACATTAGGCATCGAAAATCGGTAGGACAAAATACACAAACCCATAAACGTAAACTAGAATGTTAGACAATAGACATAATATTCGGACTTCACAAGATTGAAGTTTCCACAAGTACAGAGAAGAGATGCACAATCTATCAGAATGAAGATTGAAAGTGGAAAAAATCGAGTTTCATCGAAAATTATGCAAATATGCTCAAGGGTCCCGCCTGGTTCGAGGAATCTAGTCCACGTTCAGCAGTTAGCAAACCAGTAATCAATTTCCTGAAATACAAAATTTATACATTTTTCAGTTTGATGAGCTTATTGTAAGATAAGCGAACTGTGACAATTTCTTCTCTAATTACCTTTCTGCATTGTTACTGCTTGGTTGCATGAGAATTGTCAATCTTTTTGCAGTCTTCATGAATTCACTGCAGGACCGAAATCACAATTTAGGTATTTTCCATCACATGCAAAGTAAAAAAGGGATAATTACATGCACACCCTCATTTAATGGATAATTACCACAAGTCACCTGAAATTTTGCAAATTACCAAGACACCCCCCATCAAATCATGACAACTGGAAAGATGTTAAGTTGTAATCTGCTTTTACTCAAAAGGGACATTGTAATATGTTTTGAAAGAGGGACGAAGTTAAAATAATTTCTCAAACATCAGTTATAAATTTAGGGTCTCATGCAGTGGTTTCAATTAAGTAAATATGTAAGAAAATAATGTGCTTTACCTGAATGGTTCTTCTCCAGCTTGTTTAACAGCACCAGTTGCATCACGATAGAACACACGGTTCAGCATCTCTGATCTTTCTATACCAAACATGTGTTCCAGCTTCTTGTACAGCTCTTCGTATGATCCAAGTACAGATAGATCAAGAGTCCGACCCACATCTTCCGACTCCAAGAACACTTTACAGTGCCCAGTATCGAGACCAAGTTCAGATGCATGATAGCCAGTATTCCACAAAAATTGGGCACCCGACAAACTCTTAGGAAGATGTTGATGGTCCCGAGCAAAATTTTCAGTCTTCCATGGTGTCCTATCTAAAGACCTCTTTCCAGATGGTATTTCGGAAACTGCATCATTAGACATCTGTTGCTCGGTGAGTATTATCTGACCAAAGAGTACAAATCGTGGGGTTTTCACAGTATCAGTTTTGTCCAATTTCTGACTAGAATGTCCCATGCTTAATAAGCAAGATATATTTTCATTACTATCTATATTAATTCTATCCATACTATCACGAACTTTAGGATGTGGATCAGGATGGTGGAAACTGGGGGGAAAAAGTCCCATCTGCAGTTTGTTGCTAAGGTGGAGATCCGATAACGGAACTCCAATTTGAGCATGCCTGGCTCCCTGTATGCCTGCAGAGATGTTGTCGGGTAGACAACATAAGGGACTGCTTGGGCCTAGGGGGTTGCCTGAAAATGACGGCATCGGAAGATGGCCATCAAGTGGAAAATCTGGATGATGCGGTAAGCGCAACTTCTTCCTCGGTGGTGAGAACGGTGAGAGATGATGATGGAGGACTGGCATATTTGAAACCATTTCAACTAGCCATGGGCTGACACACTTCACATTTTGCAACAGATCTGGTTCATCCCATGTCACCTGCAAAAATGTGGGAACACTGTAATTAATCATTTCAATCATGAGATCACAGTTAATTTTAAACATAGAAAGGCAAGGCAGTAGATATCTTGATGTTTTCTTAGAAGTTTCGCCCAATGAATGCTAGGACAGAAGACCCATGAATTTTCGGAGCATGTGATTGCAGAAGAAACAAACAAAAATTTGAATTTATATAACAGGCTGCAATCAATCAGATCCTTATGCTGCTCGGGAATCAGAAAATGAGAAGAACACAATTTTATTCGGTTAGAGGAAACAGAGAATTATGAAGATAGTCTAGCAAGCCACTCGAGGCGTATGGCTTTTACGAAAAACACATCATATCCGACCACAATTACTCTTAAAATGAGTTTCATACTAGTATAGACAACTTTGTTCAACAGAGAACAGTGTTAGTTTTAGCAGCCATGCGGTTCAAAACATAAACACAAAAGCAAAAAATAAAATAATTTCAACTTCTCAAACAAGTGAAAACCAAAAGTAAAAATAATAAACCAACAGGACACGCTCAGTCCGGACTTTATATCATAACAACATATCGAGGTGAACTAATTAAGACTTCGTCTTCACAGATACAACAATAAGGAAATGCACATTACCTGAAGCATTCTCCATAGAGAATTAGGCCAGCGAATGGGGTCTGCAACCTGAACAGAAGCTATAGTTCCCATAAACCAGCTAATTCGTGACGAGTCCTCGGTTTCAAATGGCATCTTGAACCTCATTCCGGAGCACCACTGGATCCTCATGGCAGCACTCACAGAGGATGCCTTCACACAAAACTCCGGCGTGCTTGCACGCGGATAATACACCACCTCGAAAGGCTGGCCATTAGCAGCCAAAAAAGTGGCTTCAACAACCGATTCAGGCCTCACTTTCCCTTTCTCCCTCAGATTACCACTACACACACTTCTATGCAACAGCTTATTCTCATCTTCCTTCAAATATGATGAAAATCCCCCAAAATTCCCGGCACCACTAGAATTCCACCCAGATAAGAACTCAGCCCCACCAATTCCACTACCCCTCTTGGCCCTCCGGATCCCAACACAAAGATCCCCATTTTCTGCCCTCAAGAACACTATTGAATCTCCAGCTACAAGCTTCTTCTGATTCACAAAAGTACTCCATCCGGTAGTCAACAAGTGCCTTCTCGGCGTTCCCCTGTAGATATGCCTAAACTTCCAAGTCTCTCCATGAACATCTTTAGCAATAATATTCTGCACCGGTGGATCTGCAGTGTAATCCAACCGCGGGAAAATAGTCTCGGCACAGTACCTAGGAACAGAGAAACCCCCACCATTGTTGGCATCAGATTGGGTCAGAGTCTTGGCGAAAGAAGTGGGTTTCTCATTAGATTCAGATCTATTACTTCCCAAAACGACATCATCATCAAAACCACCCTCATTCTTCCCAACCGAAATCAGCCTAATCTTAGCGTAAACTTCATCTGTTTCAGGATCAGCTAAATATTTCACACCAGCAACCCTGCAGAGAAACAAAGGCGGAATTCTAGGCAAAGCCCCAAAATCCACAGCAGTGAGAGTATGCTCAGCATGGCCTTGCGGGAAATAGAACACCTTCGAATTCACCGGCGGCATCTGAACCATGCCTCCGGCGCACGCGTGCCATAGCTCCGAGTCCAAACTCTTCTCCACCGCCTCTTTCATCTTCTCTTTTATCTGTTCAGAATCCAATTTTCTCCTTTCCAGTAAATTTATTCTTTAAACTTCTCAGAGACCGACAGAATGACTTTTACTCTCTTCGACAATAAATGCTGCGAGCAATCCAAAAAAAGAACACAATTCAGGATGGCAATTCAACCCCAAAAGTAAATCCACCCACAGCATTAAAACCGCTGAATAATAGATGTCGACAGTACAATCATGCACAGTACAAAACGAGATACATAAAATGAATATATCAAGCACCATAAAACTATACTATTCCATCTGAAAGCAGAGATCTACAGTAATTACCTCTCAAATACGAATATCACAGCAGGAATTCTTCGCCCTCTCACCGTATCTTCAAAACTGAAAAAACTGCTTCAGAATAACCGATATGTATGCAATACATACAAATTTTAGTAATTTCACTATCAATTGCAGAATTTGGCTTGAACTGTTACTTATATACTAAGCTTGAAATGCTTTTTACACCGAACTGCGAGTAAAACGCACACAGTGGATATACATACATATATACATATATATATATATATGTATATATATGTGTGTGGCTGAGTTTATCGATTATTTGAGTAGACAGAAAAAGATCGAAGCCGAAGATTCAGGAATCCGCAACCAAAATGCGAGAGATTTACGAATCTGAGTACCAAAAAACCTAAAGAAACACAAAATCCGGAAACTCGAGTACAGAAAAGTAGAGTACGAATCTCCGATTCTACGTAGCACTGGTACTACTAGTAATACACAAACATCGCCTCAAAATTCGTCGCTTCCGTTGCAAATATGTGTAGAAAACGTCTCCAAATTCCTACAATCCTCACTCCGTCGCCATGTGTGAAGCTTGGAGACGGTATAAACGACAGCGTTTCACAAGGCTACAAAGGAAAAGTTAGAGGAAGAGAGAGAGAGAGAAGAGAGAGAAGTTGTGGCAGTTTTGTGGCTTGACATGGATGGATATATGATATATGATATGTATGTATATACTTTTTCTCTCTCATCCGATCTGAACAAATCTCAAAACTTACACGCCAGACAGACAAAAAGGACAATAATTAAATATATTTGATTCTTTTTATTTATTTACTTCTTTTAGTATTAACTAATTTATTTATTTTTTTGAATCCCTATTAATTAATAATTTAATTGTTCTTTTTTTGAGGTTGTGAGGTCTTCCTAAAGTTTTCCATTGATGTCTGATGACGTTTAATTTGTAGGGTAAAAAGCATTTACGACCCTAATTTGTGTACGTCGAGTATTTTCATACATATTTTATTAATTTTTATATTTGAGTACTCAATTTTTATAAATTCTGACAAGTAAATCTAATAGAGTAATAATTTAAAATATTTTCTCCAAAAAGTCTGTCACGTACGTTAAGTATGACGTAAATTGTATACCAAAGTGCACATGTCATGCAATGTATACATAATTGAGTGCACAATCTAATTCAAATTATTCCTCCAATGAACTTACTTGTCATAATTTACAAGGGTCGGATATATTCTGGTATAAAGTTATTAGATTCTATATTAAAATGCTCTGCTCTATGTAGGTTGGAGTCGAGATGTTTTTTACCCTAATTTTTATAATATAGTAATGAAAATTTGATGGGGTATGTATATATATTTATCATTTTGCGATAATTTGCTAAACTACTAGCGCGATGGAACGTTGACTAGTGTGACTTATGACTATAATTTGGCGGCGAATTTTTTTTTTCAAAACAAAAGATAAAATATTTAAAATGCGAAGAAATGAAATTGATAATATATATGCTTTTTTGGTCTTATTTTCAGAATCTTCTTCCTTATTTTTCTTTTGTTCCTACACTTAACATATAAGAAATGAGATGTAATTGTATCGAAACATAATATACACGATATCCATGTTATCCTATATCATACCAGTATTGTCTTATTTATTTCTTGGACAAAACAATATTATGCCTGAAGCATGTCGACATTTTATCGGTATCTAAAACGAATCGATACTATACTGATTTTTTAAAATATTCGTGCATTATAAACGCTAAAGCTTTGTCCGCTTACTATTGTCTCCAAGTTGAGTCATGTGAATTCCTTCCATAATTAAGTTGATATATATTTTGAGGGCTACTTATTAATTACTATTTTTCATGTTGAATTGGATCCTAAATTATGTCAAAATAACATTATCAAATTTCATGTCTTTATGAAATTAGCCATCGAAGGAAAATAAATTGTACAAAGCTGTTGCTACTATTGGGAATGTTTGCAAACTCTAAATAAAAGCATTTTTGAGCTTTTAGCTAAAAAAAAGTAATTTTATAATGTTTGCAAATCCTGTTTTTGCTTCTGATTTTCTAAAATTAAGCTCTCAAAAGCCAAAAGCTCCAAGTTGGGTAGGGGGTACTTCTAGGTGTTTTTTAAATTCCTGCAGTTAAAATAAATTTTTTATGACAATTTATCCTTAAAAATATTTTCATATTCCCAGATTAGTCCCTAAATCTTTTTTAAAAAAAACTAACGTTAAAATTCACAAAAATATCAAGATAGCAGTTTCTTAATGTAAAATCGTTCATCCCTTTCCTAGGATTCCTACTTGATTTGTGGGAAATTAAATTAATTATATTTTAGTAGTTGGATATTAATAAAATTAAGAGATATTTCATGGCCAAGAGTTCTGAAAATCCAAAACTCCCAACCTAGCTTATATCATGTACTGTTATTAAAAAATAATTAATTTTTATTGTTAAATTATTTTTATGTTTATAATATTTGTTATAATGCTTATTGCAAGCCAATGCGGTCTAGAAAAACTTAAAAAGAAAGATAAAAGAAATAAAAAAATTGAATATGAGCATGTGACGGACACTTGTAGAATATGTTGACTATCCTTTAAAAATCAGTATTATTTCATAAACATATGTCTTTAGGGGTATTTTGTTAAAAAAAAATAGTAGGAACATAATGTGAAGAAAATATGATTTTTATTTTATTTTAGGGGCAATATTGTACTTTTTGCAAAAAAACTAATTGATAATCACTTCTATTTGCAAACACTCCTGATAGTTTTTTTCTACTTTCTGGTTGTCTTTGCAAACACTACCCACTTTTGCTTTTCAAGTGATTCTACTTATTTTTCACTTAAAAGCACTTCTATAGAAGCAGTAGAGTTTGCAAACACTCCCATTATAGGAACGTAACTTTTTTTCTGTTAGGATTTGAATTACATATATATAAATATAATTCACGACAAAGGGAGTGTTTGCAAACTCTACTGCTTTTAGAAAAGTGATTTTAAGTGAAAATAAGCAAGATCACTTGAAAATCAGAAGTGGGTAGTGTTTGCAAACAGAAGCTGACATATACAATTATACGACTTATCATTGTACATTTATTATTTACAGTTATTCATTAATTTAGTTAAGTAAATTATTTAACAATACCCGATCTTATATTATTTCCCTAATTAACAGGAGTCGGAATGATTGATGAAATATTATTAATATATTTAAAATAAAGTTAAGAAAAAAAAAGAGTATGTGTTGAAAGTTATGACACACAAATACAAATAAATACAAAACACACCAAATTTCAAAATTTAAGAATACGATACGTTGAGGATATGTGTGTATGTGCATTTAAAATATTTCAAAAGAAATTTGATTCAATAACTTTATTAACATAAATAAAATTTTGTCTAATTTTTTAAGTTTATTTGTTATTTGTTAGTTTTAATTTTGGAAACATTATCTCTTTTACCATTTTTTTCCAAAAAAATATTGCATAATATTAAAAAAAAAACTTTATCTGGTGTTCAAGGCGTGTCGGCCAAATTTTGTACTGGATATTTTTTTTTTCTTTTATTTTCAGACATGTCAAAAATATATTCTGCCAGGATATCTTCGAGTATCCATAATGAATACAAATAGCACAAAGTCATTTTATGGAGTATCCGTGCATTGTAGTTGGAAATTTGTTGAGAAAATATCGTGTCGAGCTAGGGCTAGTTGAGAATGGATAATATCGCGATAATATAGGGACACAGGCTTTTTACTGATGGGGCGGACTGTACGGGGTTCTGAGTGGGGACAGTCATTTTGACTTGACGGATTTAACCTTTGGTTTAAATTCCCTTTTGTCAGTTGTTGCTTTTTACTATGGTTAAAACCAAAATCTACTACCTCGAGTTAAGGGCCCACACCAAAGGGTGTTGCCTTAATCTCCGCACTAGATAAGAAAGCGCGTGACTTCACTCGCTTGACCGGCTAGAATGGCGCGGAGTCTTAGCCGAGCCATTCGGCTCCGGACGACGAAGAAAATGTGTTTTGACTTTTGACTGTATTGTACTTCTCTATCCTTTACTTGTGCTGAAATACGGTTCCCGTATGATATTGTATAAAAAGCCAAAATCCTTGGATCTTTTAATTATTATTTGTTTTTTGATGAAAGAAAAACGAGGGTGTTAGTGATGGTGACCAAAGCACTCCTCGCTACTTCATGTTTGGGCTTTCGTGTTCACCAGCGAACATATCAGACCAACTGAACAACCAGCATAAGCACTGGTCCGTCAGAGTAGCACCACTAAGGGACAAATATAATTCCATATGTTTAATTTTTTATTTTATTTTTAGATCTTATTATATGTTATATTATTCAATCTTTAAATGTCCCCTTCAATATGTTGTCCTCATCATGTAACTAAACGCGAATGCCACAAACAAAAACAAATACGGTATCATGACGAATTCTCCCCTGATTCGAGCACTGAACTTTCCCACTCGATATTTATTTCGTGATTTTCAGAGATTTGTCACTTGATATACATAACTAATGGCGATTTTTATGTGAGTTTGGATCTTTTGTTTCAAATGATATTTCATCCTCTTCATTTTTATATGAATATTAAGTGTACAAGTCTTTTCATGAAATATATAAAAATATAAGTGATGAAAATTTTATGCACTTGACATGCATATAAGTAAATGAAATATTAAATGAAGAAGAATTTCAGAACAAATAATGTGCATTATGTCGCCAGTTGACATACTGTATAAATATATAATATTTTTTTTCATGTGTGGAGAATGAATTACTCAAAAAGCTTCTTGGATAAATCAATGGAACCTCTTGGCTCTTGTGTTTTCTTTTTTATTACAAAAAGTTTGAGTAGAGGTCCGTTCTGGTCGTTTACTAAGGGTTAGGCATGCATTCGTGACCAATGAGGTAAAAATTGCTTATAGAGGTAGTTACAGATGGTCCACCAACACAACCTTCACATCAACAAGAGAATCGAACCCTCAAGTGATTCACTCCTTATCAATTGAGCCAATATGTGTTGCATGGCTCTTGGGTTTTGCTTTAGGAGTGGCTCACCCAAACATTAGTAGGGGTGGTCATCGAGTCTAGCACAAGTTAGCTTGAGCAGAGGCTAACATTTTTTAAGAGCGAATCTCGAGCCTATAAAACAAATATTTTGTGTATTAGGTGGATCTAATTGTTCGTTCCGAGCCCCGTGATAATCTATAATTTGAGATTATCTTTCAACCCCTGCGTTCGATACACTGAATGGTGGTTCAAGTCTTTAATTAACTCTTTGGTTATTGATTTCGAGCGTAAAGACAAATGAATCGAACAACTCAAGTCAAGATAAAATTAACCTATCAAATACTTAAATCTGAAAAAAAGATAATTTATACCTCCATGAGAGTCTTCGATCGAGGATTATCTCTCAACCCCTGCGTTCGATTCACTGAACGGTGGTTCAAGTCTTTAACTAAATTCTTAGTTGTTACTTTCAAATACGAGAATAATGAACGAAAACTCAAGTCAATATAAAATTACCTATCAAATATTTAAATCTGAAAAAAGTAATTTATACCTCAATGAGAGTCTTCGATCGTGATGATTACAAATAAACTGCGGTTACAAGCTTTGCAGTCGAATCCCTTTGATTCTTGACAAACAACTATTACATTATTCTACGGCTACTCCGAATTTACGCTATGAACTACTCCTAATACTAGAGCTAATTATAAGAAAATGAAACTGTAGAAGTTTGTGATTCTGATGATCTCTATTCTTCTCCTTCTTGACCGCATATATTTCGTCTTTGGGGAACCCACGTTCTTCTTCATCGGGAACCGTCTTCAACTGCTTCTTTCAAACTTCTTATTTCAGCGCGTCTTTCTTGAATGCAGATTATTGTCTTTTCGGTTCTTTTCGTCTCCTCCGATTTGATTCTTGGGTTTTTATCAACTCAGCCTACATTTTTGCTATTTTCTGAGTTTATTGGGCCTTATCTTTCTTACACGTGGACCCAATTTTCTTCTTTTCGAATTTCTACAGTTTGAGCTATTTTGGCTCTGTAATTCGAAAGCCCAAATTATTTTATAGTGTAAACAGTATTTATTAATAAATATAGAATATTACATTTTTAAAATTATATATAAAAAAATAATAATATATTTAATACTGTCATAATTATATTAGTAATATATATAGTAAAACAAAATTAATAATATTTCTTTTTAGCTCTTGCCAAACAATTTTTGCCCGAATTTGACTCGTGGGGATATTTAGGCTTTGTTTGTTTATGTTTTTGAGATAAAATCTTGAAAATTTATCGGGAAATGCGGACTACATGGATTCGTGTGAGAATTGATGTGATATGTGTTTAGTTAGTTTTTTTTTTAAAAAAAATGGTTGAGATTTGTAAAATGTGTCAAATCAATAATAATTGGTTGATGTATGATGAGTTAAATAATTGAGTTAGTTATTTGTGTAATGATTATGTGAATAAATAAATAAATAACAAAATAATATAGATATATAAAGTTAATTTATTATTAATATATTTTGAAATTTGAAATTTATTATTAATATATAGTAAAATGTGGAAGATTGAATAAAAAAGTAATGATTTGAGGAAATGATGTTGATTGATAAATGTGTGAAATGATTGATATAGTGAGTGATAGGTAGTTATATGGGTGATTGAAAAAGTTAAGTTGAAAAAAGTAGAATTTAGATGAGAATGATTTGTGTTACGGATTTTTAGAATTTTGTGATCCAGGATATTGAAAATGGAATTTGAAATCATAAACAAACAACAAACAAGGCCTTACATTTTACACAGGTGTAGGTGATGTAACGACACGCGTCAGGAGAGTACAGGTCGAGGACTGTTAGGCGCGTGAGTCGTATAAAGTTATAATATACGCACTGCTGACATCATTATTTTGTTGCCTTTTTTGGGTCAATTTCCCCTACACTTTTCACCCTATATATGTCTTCTGCTACATATATATAGCTATATTTTATATATATATATATATCCTATTGATATTTTCTGCACTAACTGTCAACTCTCAGTAATTATTAGTTTGGATAATTCTATTTTGGCCCTCAACTAAGACTTTATTCGCGTTATTTTACCCTTCAATTATTTAACATATGCTTCATTTGCAGACTTTTCTAATCTTAAAAAAAAAGTAAAAAAATCAACCAATATATATATATATATATATATATATATATATTTAAAAAAAAAGATTGTCCATAAATTGTCAATTAAAAAGGTAAAGAAGATTTATAGATAGAAGTATTATTACATTTTGAGTAATACTGTCAATTTATTCATTTTAAATTATTTGTTGGTCTTTATCTCTACACTAATTAGTTAATAACAATTTATTGGTATAGTATTATAATTAAAATATGTTGAATATATGAAGGGGTAGAATGATGCAGTATAGAGATAAAATAGGATAGTCTAAAAGTAAGTGTGTATTGAAGGAGCAAAGTGAAATTAATGTTAGATAGCTTGCATATATAAGGATGTATAATGTGTTTTTTATCCCACATAAAGAACTTATTAAATTAGAAACTTGGAGAAAAATTTTGGAGGAAGGCCAAAATATAGATATATTATGTATATTTATATATCAAAGACTTGGCACTTGGGACACGTGTCACGCGCACAGATCCACGAAAATAAAATATTATTTTTTATTTTATTATTTTCTGATTTATTTATTATTTTGGAATTATTTTAAGTAGTTTATTTATTAAAATGTTGCAATGTTTAGAAAATGATTTTTCTAAAAGATGTCTTCTCTAGAATTAATTTCTGAAATTATTTTTGACTGAATAGACACTTCTTTTCTCAAGTGTAGACATTTCCGAATTGGTGCAATCTTTAAAATTAAACTCGAATTCCAAATAACGCAACTATTCCGAAAAAGTGTTTTATGTCTATATAAACACATTTCTTGTGCCAGATTTAATCATCTAATTTTTACTGCTTTCACTCTTATATAATAAAGTCTTTGAGTTGTTCTTGAAAGGAGATTTCCGAAATTGTTATTCGTTAAATTTCGGGTGGTTTGTCGTATCCTATAAGTGAATTTGCATTTATCCCAGTGGCAAACGTGTAGTGGGGGGCCAATATCATTTAAAGGAGCGAAATCACGCTTCAAACCATAAAATTTTATAAATTACGATAACAATCTTAAAATGATATATTTTTTTAATTTTTCAATGGAGTCTGGTTCGAAGATAATGAATTAAGAAGTTGTCAAACTGAACTGTTTCGATGGGATAAACTATCCTCACTGGAAGGATAAGATGATATTTCTGTTAACGTTCCTAAAGATTGCCTATGTGTTGGACCCGAATCAGCCTGCTACAGAGCCAAGGGCCGATGATTCTGATAAAGTTAAAGTAGCACGAGTGAAGAGGGGTGAAGATGAAGTGCCGTGCCGTGGACATATTCTCAACACACGGTCTATATAAACGCATTTCGAAAATGAATTCATGTTTTATAAATTTTATAAATTACAATAACAATTCACCCATGTTAATTTATATTTTTTTGGCCAAAATGATTTTGACACAATGAATAGAAAAATGGCAAACAAAAATTATGATAATTAAGCAAAAGTAGTTTACCCCATATTGTCTTTTGCTAAATGTACTTTAGGTTCATTTGATGCCAAAAAGATTTTTAAAAAAATCAACTTTCTTGAAATTTTCACCGTTTTATCCTATGATGCACGGACAAATACGAATATTGACAATACATTGTCAAAAAGAGAATGGAAAATAATTGTTCAATGAGAAAGAGATGGAAATTTAGGTAAAGATTAATTGCATGCATAAGGATCATTGTCGAAACCTTGAAAAAAAAAGTTACCTTTATATTTTATTATTTTTATAATAATTTTTTTTTACGAACAAAAATTTGGGTGGAGTTGAATCCGGTCATCTAGATTAAGACATGCCTGTAAGACCAAATATAGTTTATAGAGTTACTTACAAATCGCTCACAACCACCCACCTTACATTGGTAGAGAAAATTAAATACATTACCTTATGACAAAAAGTGGCTCATTCCCCGCCAACCGAGGGAGTTACATGTCATTTATCTATTATTTTTATAACAACTAAACATTGTAAAATATCAAAAAAGACCCCCATTGTTGGAATGTGCCTGTCACGTCATCATCTATTATGTACGTGTCGTGTACAAGCTGTGTATGGATGTTTTATTTTTCATGTAATGTTTAAACACTCCATCTAAGATGGTGGATCCATGTTCCCATCATTTATACCCGGTTAATTACACTGGCTACTCTTTTAATTTAGTATAATTATAATTCAATCCACTTATACGTGGCCCATAACAAATAATTTCTTTTACAATAAAACTTGACATTTACCACCTGACAAATGACAGTTAGTTAAACGTGACGGAAAGTGTAAAATGTCAATTTTACCATTGTTTTAAAAAAATGAAAAGAATAATTTAAAAAGGTGTAATTACATTAGCATCCTTCTTATTTTTGTGTAATTACAATGCAATATAACAAATTCACCCTTCTTATAAAACGTTGCATTCACCCCCTCGACGAACTACAGCTACTTTCGTTCTTTCTTTTTATTAATTTTTTTTAATTTTTCCATAATAATTTTTTAAAATTTATTTTTTATTATAATCTTATGTATATTTGTTTTCTTTCAACTTGTTTTTTAATTTAGTAATTGCTTTAATATTTTTTGGCAACTTACTAATTAAGATTTATCTGCATTAAATTATGATATTGCTCCTAAAATAAATCAAAATTCGGTATATGCTTTCATTTAAAAAAAATAATCGAATTGACATAAATTGAATTTGCATTTCATTATCAAGATGTTAACAAGTCCTTACCAAAAATTTTTTAAGACTAAATTGAAAGTTACAATTACATCCTCTTTAATATAAAAAATTACATCGGCCCCTCTAGGGCAAAATAGAACTTTAGAAAATATTTTTGATGATGTCATCAAATTAAGTTAATTTTTCGACGGAAGAGGCCGATTGTAATGTTTTATTATAAGAGGAGACTATTTGTTATGTGCTCAAAATATACGGAATGGATTGTAATTACACTAAATAAAAGGGATAGTTAGTATAATTCACCCATATATATATAGTTAGCTAGCTAGCAAATGATATATAGTAACTATCAATCAATTATATCAAGTAATCGATGTTGATGTAGTTGTTTCGAGTTTTCTCCACACATATCTTTGACGTTAAAAAAAATGATTACATTATTAAATCAGATATCTAATTAATCAATCAACAATTTTATACTACCAACTAAAAACAAAGAACTAATATAAGTAAAGAAACAACTTACAAATCTGTTGGGATTGAACTTATAACCTTTAAATCATGGGGCCTAAATTCTACCATTACGCCAAGATAAAGATATTATTGACACTTATCTTTAACTTTATGTTTAGAAACACGGAAAGTGCCCTTGTTATTTTCAATCATTTTCAAAATTTATTGATTTTACAATGGCTTTAGAAAATGCAATTTTCTTTTATGACTTTTAAAATTGCTTTTGAGAAAGCACAAATTTGCGTTGTCCATTTTTTCATAATTATATTCTATAGAAGAGTTCGGGTGAAATAAAAGCAATCAAAGAGAAACAAATGGGACATTTAAAATGTTTATTTTAATAAGCATGTAGATATGTAAAAAAAAAAAAAAAAGGGATTTTGACAAACTTTATATGAAGCATACTTAAATAACTCACCATTTTTTGTTTTTATCCAGACTTTTGAATGAGTAAAATCAGTGATACGAATCCTAAAAAAAAATTTATTCTCCATTTTAATTAACGAAATGTAAAATTAATTATATCACTTAATAAAGACATTATAATATGTTCAAGTTCTATCAACATCATCTTCATCCTAATTTGAGCAAGTCTTCAATGTTAGCTGCTAAGCGAAAATGACCCTTGCATAAAGAAAAATTGTCATACAAAGGCCAAAACAACATCACAACTTGCAAAATGCACGAGTGGGACACGTAGGAGCTAAATTGCTTCTTTTTGCTTTGCACGGGAAGGTAAAGTGTCTTGTGTTTTTTCACAATTGTTTTTTTTACGACTTGGGTATTTCGGGGGTAAATTGCAATTAACCCTATATTTATATATCCCCACATATGATTTTGCAAAACTCATTTTTCAATATTAAAAAAAGCTTGTCGGAGTAGCTGACGTTTACGCAAGAGGTGTTGAGCCTGAGTATTTATATATGTTGAGAATTTTCTTAGAAGAGATCCAACAATTATGTCTGACACTAAATAGTTTAATTTAAACATTCGGGACTGAGGTAGCTTGGGAAAACAAAAAACATATTTATGTTCGGACGGAGTCAAGACTTTTAGCGAGGGGGGACGAGATTATTGTGATATAGCTATACATTTTTTTTTTTGCCAAATAGACGAAGGATTTAAGGGGGGTGCAAGGGGCGTGGCCCCCGCGGTACGGTACGCTATATTTATGGGAGAAAATTTAATAAGAAACTAGGTTCAATTACAATAAATTTGAATAATATAGAGGATAATTATGTCATTGAGGGGGGAGGGGGGGCGAAAATAGATGTTTTGAAAATTTTATGGGTAATAATGAAAAAAAATTTGAGGAGAAATAAAAATAGATATTTTGAAAATTTCATGAGTAGTAATAATAAAAAAAAAATTGAAGGGGGCGGTGGCACCCACCAGCCCCCTCCCTCCGTCCCTGTTTATGTTGTCATTGATTGAGTTGCTACAATTGGTGTGTAGATAATCACTTTCCATCCCACTAAAGAGGTCTTACGTTAATAATAAACTCCAAAGTAAGACAACAATTTGGAGAAATATCAAATCAACAAGATAAGTGATATATGCTAATTTATTAGTATCTTTTCTAACCGAATTTTCTTACCAATTAAATAATATGATACCCACCCTCTTACATCAAGCCAAAGGATTGTATTCTAATTTGTTATATGTTACTCTTTGCCTTAAATGTGTTCATATATTTTTTTTTTAATTACATTTGTCCTTGCTTTATGAAGGAAAGATAGAAGTTTGGATTCATCAAGTACACAAAATTATGTAACTTTGTTACTCTTTTAGTAGTGTATTTTAATCACTTAACAAATGTTTTTTTTTTATACGTATATGGGTTCGACATGATCAAATCGGATACAAGCTAATATCAATTTTACGTCACCTTATCCCAAAACAACTCTTATCATAAAATAATAATAATAATAATAATGATAATAATAATAATAAAAACAGCACGAACAAATCGCATTTTGTTTAACTTGTAACTGTTATCTATTACTAAAAAGAAAATTTTATTTCCTTGATTACATTTATTTCTTATTGTAAAAAAAATATTTATTTCAATTTTTTTAATTAAAGTGAATGTTAAAATGATCTCATAATACAATGATTATTCATTTTTATTGTAAGAGGCAAATGTACGGACAAATAAAAGTAGAATAGTGAACAGTCTTGTGAGACGAAGTGAATATATAAGTATGAGTATTACACTCATGTATAATCATTAATTCAATTTATATAATTATTCAATACACACTAATTTTTATGATGTAATGATATAATTAATGAATGAATTCATTAATTTACCTTAAGCAAGTGAAATTAAAAGTGGTGGGTGAAGTGGGAAAACATTGATTCAGACATCCCACATAAGCCAAATTACTAGACGACATCCAAAGCAATAAATGTGACACCAACACCTTAAATTTCTAGGTAGTGATTTTTGTACTAAAACCCTAATCTTGTTCTTAATAATTTAAAAGTGTTTTTTTTTGTGCATTTACACACACTACAAACTAGATATACATACACCTATAAATACAAATGTATAAAATACCATATGCTTTAATTTGCTGCCGTCTCTTGCCCAAATGAATGGGCCCAAAAGCCAGCTCTGGGACTCGTTTTTATTTTAAGTGGTCTCCTAAAATAGACCTTTTTAATTCTGGAATATACTTCTCTACACATAGGGTCAAATTCTTCTACAATATATGTCCAAAGAGTCAATAATATAAAATACTTCCACAGACTATACTATTTATTATATACAGACCCTTAGAAAAATCACATTGAGCTATCAAATTTTGAAAAAAACATTTTTACTCTAAAAATTTGACAATGGTCCAAGTAAGTTTGATTTTTACAACTTATTTCAAATATTCAATTTGAATTATAAAGCACTTTTTTTTCTTTTTCATGGGCAAAATAATCAAAACATGTTGCCTAAGCACGAATACATTGCCAAATGTATATGTAGAGTAACTCTGCTAAATTGTATGGTAGAGAAAAATACATATTTGTCAATTTAGGTCTGAGAAATTCAATAAGCAAAGCATTTTGATATCTTGATTGAAGATATCTTGACTGAACATTGATCCTGAAAATTTAAGGGTAAAAACAGTAATTAAATCTAATTTTTTGTGTTTTACACTTTTCAATAAAAATTTTCTTTTTACATTTTCTTGTGTGAAGTTTGAATTAACACGGGTTCTTTCAAAATTTTATACTATAGCGTTTTTTCGGCGGAATATTCGTCGAAATTACATTATATATATATTGCATGTGACCCTTTCAAGATTGAAAATGACATTCTATGGCTCCTGTGATTAATTATTTTTACCCTTTTAAGTTGAAATGACATTTAAAATGGTGCAATTCAAAATAGTGAAAATCAAAAGAAAGTGTCGTTTCAACTGATAAAATGTCATTTTTACTAAGATTCACATGTAATGCATGTGATGGACTTTCGGCAAAATATGCCGTAAGAGCCTAGAATATAAAGTTTTATAAAAATCAGTGTAGTTCAGATATGAAAGTGAGAAAAAAAATTTTATATAAAAAATATAAAAATGCAAAAAGTTTGGATAACTTACAGTTCTCATCCCAAAAATTTATTTAAACTTTTTAAGTATATTTTTATTTTGTTCTGTGCTGACATTAATTCTTATGATTAAATGAAATTTATTTTTATTTTCAGAAGAAAAAAAAAATCCGAGTAGCAAAAAATGAACTAAAAGTTTTTATTTGAAATTTGGGTTTAATAATCTGGTAATTAACTGTAATTACTAAGTAGATTTTAATACATAATTTGTGATTTTATACATTATTAACTAATTGAATAATGTGTTGAATATAAATGCACATACCTAGATATAGAACTAGACAAATCATTGCCATTACAGAATTTCAGACATTAAATAGATCATCAATATAAAATGTACATCCACAAAAAATAAAATAATAAATAATAAATAATAAATAATAAAAGAAAGTAAGCAGAAAAGAGAGATACTCTTGTAGTGGTCGTCTGGCAGTTGACTGTAAATACTCAGAAAGGTACCACGTGGCAATTTTCTATTGGCTATAGTTTATCATAGTAATGCTGACTAGGACGTTACACTGCTCTCAAGCCTGAACGGCCATAATTCGACGGTGAGGGCAATATTGGTATTTAAAATTTGGGATTTGCTAAAAGTGGAAAAACTCTCTATTTTGAGATAATATTTCATTGGAAAAATGGAATATTAGTCTCATACAGTAAGGTCTATTGCAATTTTATTTTGATTTATAACTTTGTAAAATTAGTGGTTTTTCTTGCTATATTAGTCTCATTAGTTAAGAGTTGGTCAATCAATAATTATTTTGTTAAGGGGGTATCGCTTCCCACTGTTAAATGCGAGGTCAAGTATTCGAATCCTCACCCCTATGTTCCCACTATTGTAATTCAAAAAAAAGTTATTGACAGACACTCACGCGTATAATGGACATGACGTTAATTTTATTACTTATCAAGTTTAAGGCATGTGACCAAACTAACGATTTTCATTTATTTTTTAACGATTGGAACTGAAAATGCAAAAAGATACATAATATGAGACTAATTCTGCAAGTTTGTCAATAATGTGACTAAAATTGCAACAAATTCTATCTATATAATTAATGGTGCAACAGTGCAGCTGTTTCTATTTCGTATTATGCATACATGTTACTTGTATAAAATCAATAAAATTTGGAGATATTTTTTTACATAAAATGCATAAAATAAATAAAATATGAGATTGAGCTATCAATTTACAATTGAAAGTTTGATAATGTAGAAAAAAGGCCCAAATTGCACGAGGGGACATGCAAAATGGATTGTCCATCCGACATTTATGCGACGCCCAACGTTTCTCAACTACTGAAACAAAATCCATTAAATGGGCTGATTTCCACTATATTCTCTAAATTGTTGGACCATTTTTCTGCTTTTCTGGTCACAGAATAATAAATGATAAATTTTATTATTAAAATTGACTACACAGGAAAACATTATAAATGAGACGAGACACTGAAATAAATTGCACTTAATGTTAGATGTCAATTCTTAGTTATTCACTTTTTATTGTAATTTCTTATAGTTTTTAGAAGAAATGAAATGCCACTGACTTGAGTAATGCTTGTCACATGTTGAATTAATTGACATTTTATTATAGGGATAATTACACTGGACATACCTGAGGTATTGCGAAATTACAAAAAACATCATCTAGTTCAATAAATTATATCTAACATGCATTCCGTTTTCGCTGTCTAACATTGAGCACCTTCCGTTAGGATTCCGTTAAATTTTAAGGTGAATTTCCAAAAATACCCCTAACTTTTTCTGGACCAAAAGACCAAACTTTTATCGGACTATAATACCCTTTTGGTGTTATTTGTAATATTTTATAAAAGTATAGGTGTTATATGTAATATTGTGTATGTAAAGTATATAAATAATTATTTATAATTAAAAATTATTATCAACAAAATAAAAAAATTATAAATTATAAAAATTATAAAATAAAAATATTAATATGTAATAGTTTAGGTTATAAAATAGTTTATATAAATAAATTTAAAAATTGTATTTTAATTAACTAAATTTTCTATTAATATATTAATTTAGAAATATTATATTTTAATTAACTAAAATTAATTAATTACTTATTAATATATTAATTTATAAATAAATAAAAAAGTAAAAAAAAAGAGGGGGGGGTGGGTAGGTGTCGTCTTCCCCACCCCACCACCCACGCAGCACATACACACACACAACGCAGCACACACACACACACACAACAGTACACACACAACATTACACACAGTCACACACACTCACGCGCACACACACACACACACAGAAAAACACACAATCACATACACAAACACACAATTACACACACACACAGTCACACACACGCACACGCGCACGCACACACACACAAACATACATATATACATATACATATACATACATATATATATGTATTTTTCTTTTGTGTTTATTTTTTTATTTTAAAATTGGTATTTGAAGTAAATATAGAGAGGTAAAGGGGCAATTTGGTAATTGAGCTTGTTTTTATTTTTTTAAATTTTTTCTTTTTTTAAAAAAAATGTTCAGTCAGGGCATTTTAGTCTTTTGTCACTTTCCATCCATTTTTACATCAATACATGAAAACCTTAGATGTTAGATGTAATTTATTAAACTAGGAGATGTTTTTTGTAATTTCGCAAGACCTCAGGTATGTCCAGTGTAATTATCCCTTTTATTATATCAAGGGCCGGTGATTAAATTAGAAGTGTTAGGCCGTGGTGGAATAATATGTAAAGAAAAAAAAATAGATTGTGAAACACTAATTTCTTAGGTTGGTGTTTTTTTTGAAATAGAACTAATTTTGAATGGTTTAAAAATCATGATTATGAACAAGGGAGAACAATGATCAAAATAAAAATAAAAATGGGAGAACAATTAATCAAGTTGTTCTTCACTTGTATATAAGTCACTTGGTTTTGGAATAATCTTTCTTAAAAATTCTCGAGACTCTATGTGCTTTAAGAATGTACTAATAATTCATGTGGTTAAACTCATTTGATTTATTAAACGCGAACATTTGTAATTATACTGAAATCTGAAGTTCCAAAACTCTGAAAGAATTTACCGTTTTGGGCAAAGAGTTGCCAAATGAATAGACCTAAGAAAATAAAATCTTGAATCTGAGGTATAGATTTAATTGCATACTTATTCTTAAGAAATCTCAAAATATAGACTTATGGTAGCTAGACTATCTAAAAATCACTTGTATAAATATTTTCTTTATATATACAAATAATGTGAATTTTATATACTTGACATGCATATATAGAAATTACATGAGATGAAATACACATTTGTAATAGAGAATTCCATGTGAAGATCTTAACGGTAGATAGGCTCCATGATTCACAATAACTCTCGTATAACTCACTAACCCATAAACCATTGAAAACCTCTATAAATTCTCTCAACCAAAAAATTAAAGGGTTAGACATTTGATTCTCAACTTCTCTTGTTCAACATCATATTTGATCCTAGTAATTTGTCTAAACACTAAAGATTCGAGATAATTTCTTGCAATTTGGATCTCGGATTTTCAACTAACATAATAGATCATACATTTGAATACAACAAATTAAGTAATGACTTGATCATCTAAAGTATTTAGGCAGCTTGATCATTCATCTAAGTACATTCCAAACATTCTTTCACTTGAATTGTGGTTGATCTATTGCTCTCGTTGTCTAAGATCGACGCTAGAAATTCGACCCAAATCATAATTAATGAAAAGCCAAGTGAATTACTTGAACCCTAGGCAAAATGTCTTGACATCAAGTGGTAAACTTGTGGACATAGTATCCATCCAATCTACTAATAAGTAATAAATGCAGCCACCACCATGCATGCACACATGTGAATGCGATGCCCACATTAATCTTATAGTACTATAGTAAAGTTCATATCTGTAATGTCTCCGAGAAAGAAAATTGAAGAGTTTACACATAGAAACTCAAAGATTTAAGCGTGACAATAAATATTCATTTTGGGCCGTAATTTAAATGATTAAATTTAGGTTACGTTCAATGCGTTCGATAAGAATTTTCTGGTCTAACAAGTTTGTGAGCTCGGGGAGTGATAATTTTATCAGAGCTGTTTGCTAGTCGGAATTTGAGAGAGCTATGTGCTATACGGGGCAAAGTGCTACGCGCATGGGAGTCACCGTTAGAGTTCCGACGCCTGGCGATGTGTCTTGGACTGAATCACGTCGCGACAAGGATGTCAGCTTCTCGAAGGAGGGGTGATTGTAATGCCTCCCACATAGGGCAAATGAAAGAATATTGAAGAGTTCATATATAGAAGCCCAATAATTCAAGTTTAACAATGGAGATCAAATTTGAACCGTATTTTAAATGGCCAAGTCCAGATTATGCTCAGTGGGCTTCGATGGAAATTCTCTGGTCCAATGGGCTTGTGAACTGGTGGTTTAAAAGCACAATTCCAGATTACATTCAGTGAGTTCGATGAGAATTCTCTGGTCCAATGGGCTTGTGAGCCCAGGACCATAGTTAGTAAAATATGGGATGGAAAAAGTTCGTCATTTAATATCTACGTGTATATTATGAAATTTTATTGAAAGTTAAGGTGAAAAATTCGGCTAAAAAGTACGGAAATGGAAAATAAACGAATTCGTAGATGTATGAATATAATACGGATATAAATTAATTATTCGGGAGTAACAATGCGGCTTAGTTCTATACAAATTTGTAAGATTTATTACTTGTACTCACTTTTAATTTATATAAATAATATTTTATATGAGTCATTAATTGACAATAATTAGTATTTTGATAAATTATTAGCGTTCAGAGTTTTAAATTGTATAATTCCCAATTATTGTTTATAAAAATTAATACTATTTTGTAAGTTTTAAATTTAAAAAAATATTTTTTTCGCCAAAATTAGAGTATTATTCGTCGATTATTATACGAGATACGTAAAGTATGTGTATCAAACGGTTCAACTCAAAATACGAGTATTATTCATTACGTTCAGAATACATACAAGAACAGAAGTATTTTTCAATTATATGTACGTACGTGTATTATTTGAATATAATACGAATTTTTACTAACAGAGCCCGGGACACAATATCAAAACTTATATGACTTAGGATTTGAATTCAGAGTTATAAAACAGTTTGGAAAAGTTAATTAGTATAATAATATATAGTTGTCACATGAAAGAAAGAAAAAAGTGGAACAACAACATTAAATGAAGGGCGTGAGGACACATCGCCGGAGGCGATTGCCATGGTGGAGCCTCCCAACCCGTGTCCGCCGCAATCGCCTTCTTTTCCTCCTCCTCCTCCTTTATTTTTTGTCAATTTAATATTAGTTTAAATTTGCTATTTCATGCACAAATACACGATAAATATATGATCGAGATAATTTAAAAAATATCTAACTTGAATTGGATTCGATGAGTCTCACACATCTTGTGGCCTCTACTAAATTGTTTGAAGTATTTAAGCCTATGAGGTCCAAAATCAAGATGCTAATAGCCCAACTTAAGAGATTTTTTGAATTTTTTAAGAAAATCGTAATAATATGTATTAAAAGGATGTCAAATCATCATTTATGCATCAAGCATCGGAATAAGAAAATCCTAAGAGTTCAACTCTTCAACAAAATCACGAGTTAAACGTATGGGCAACAGAATTTGCCGATCGCTTAACATGAAAAATACTAAAATTAAAAGAAACAAGACCTAAGCGAATATTAGAAAAAATAGTGCTAAAAAGATTGTGATCCTCCCCCGTCGACTTCATCTTGCTAACAGTTTGACACTAGCCCATCAAAATCAACTTCCCACCATCCTCTTCGTCTTACAAGATTAAAAGCGTCTCGAGCTGCAAAAGCTCTGCCAACACCGGCTTCACCATCCCAACAACAAAGCACGAAGCCCATGCAAGGCATTGCCCATAAGCCGAACGTGCAACCACTCGTCCTAATTCCGTGTCGATCCTGGAAAACAACACCATCGAAATTAAGCATAATCACCCGTTCACCTGGACGGACCCAAACTAAAGTACTGGGGCTAGGCACCTGAGTTTCCACAGTTGTCCGTGTACGAGCAAAAGCTACCCAATAAATTCTAGCAAAAGATAGGGTATCCCCTGCTTCAAGAACCTCACAATCCCAATACATCATATTTCTTGCCAGCCAAAAACTCCAGCAAAATTAAGAAAGCAAAAAATGAGGCTTATTCAACGTACTCGCAACATGATGCACCCAAGTTTGGGTGTCTGATACCATACATTAACTTCAGACCATGGAAAAGGAGAAAGAGCCCAAACTTGCTGAGCAAAATCGCACTCAAGAAAGGCGTGTTTCACAGATTCCCTAGCACGAGACCAACACGGACATATGTCATCAACCATGCATCGTCTTTTCATTAAGTTTTGAACCCTGAGTAAAAGATCTCGAGCTATACGTCATGCAAAAACTTTAATTTTATTCGAAGCTTTTGCATGCCAAATAAAGCGCCAATCATCCAAAGGTGTCAAATTTGTCCCACCAACCCTCATTCGCCTCGCCCTCTCTCTCATGTTAATTCGATAGCAACATGATACGCACTCCGAACTGAAAAGAGACCATTTCTGTAAAAAAGATGCCACACCCTTCTATCACGTAACGATTCACGTCCAAGAGGAATATTTCTAATAAACTCAATCAATGAGCTGCCAATTGCATGTACAATTTTCAGCATCAATAATTTCTTCGACTGCTTCATGCTCCCCAAGAGTATAACTATTGGGTGTAAATATGTAGTAAACGCGGAAGCGATATATGGAAGATAATATTTATTTCGAAATGAGAATTACAATATTTTTTCAAGCTAATGCAATATAGCCTTGGAATATTTAAAATACAAAGAGAGTTTTCTAACTCTCAATATCCTCTCTATTCTAAGCCGTAATGCAGTATCGGCTTTTCTCTCCATTCTCTCTATCTCTCTATATTTCAAATGAGTAGATGTAGAGCTCTATTTAGAGAGCTTACAACAACCTAAGCTTATCCCAAATCTAGAAGATAAGATGAGATAAAGATAAGATAAGATAAGATTAAGATAACATAAGATTAGATAAGATTAAGATAAAGATAAGATTAAGTTGTGAACTTGTCTCCAAACTTCTAGGTTGTTCCGCCTGCCGACTTTAGTAAGCTTAGGAGAGAAGAATTACAAATTATATTTTAACACCCCCTCTTAATTTGTAATTCGCATGCCACTGTAGATATGTTCTAAATTTCTCAGAGTATGATGCTGCAATATTTCTTTCATCTGGTGGATCCATTTTGACCCAATCACATTTTTTCTTTGGGGAAGGTGTGCGAGCCTCTCTATCTTTATACTTCTCAATTCTTGTCATTCTTTTGTCCTTTGCAGTATTTCAGACTTCTTCTTTCACAACTTCTTCGTAAGTCTGCGGTTCACAAGTGGAAAATGCAACATCACATGATTCATAGACTTCTCTTAGATTTCGTACCTTTCTAATAGGACTTTCAGATTTTGGATAAAATTCATTTGTTGATCCTGGTGAGCCTGAGCTTGGACTTGAACTTGATGAACTTCCGCTTGTACTTGGTTCATCTCTTTGATGTGATGGAGTTGTCATAGGTCCAGACAAATATACAATTTTTTCTTTCAATTTTTCATTTTCTTCCGCGACTGCTTTCCGTAAAAAATAACATCTCGAGAAATAATAAATTTATTTGTCTTTGAGTTCAGTAAACGATATCTATAACCAACAAAGATGAGTTTTTCTCCTTCATCATCAAATTTTTCTCGACTTTGGGAAGGAATATGGGAATAAGCAATACAGCTAAAAACTTTTAAATGATTTACTTGTGGCGTTCTTCGGTGCCACGCTTCATATGGTGTCTTATACGAAACCGCCTTTGTAGGTGAACGATTCAATATATAGACTGCTGCATTAACAGCTTCTGCCCAGAAGCTTTTTGGTAATCCTTTGCCTGTCATCATGCTTCGAGCCATTTCAACTATAGTGTGATTCTTTCGTTCTGCAAATCCATTTTGTTGTGGACTATGTCGAACAGTTAGTTGTCGGTGGATTCCTTTCTCTTTGCGATAATTCATGAAGGATTTCCCGATAAATTCACCTCCTCGATCTGTTCTGAGAGTCTTTATTCTTTTTCCAATTTCATTCTCCACACGTGCTTTGAAATCCAGAAATGATTGGAATGCTTTTGACTTTTGCTTTAGAATATAGACCCACATCATTCTGGTATAATCATTAGCAAACTGTAGAAAGTACCTGTTGTTGTTGAGAGAAGGGGTTTGTGTTGGTCAAGAATAGGAGCTATGGAGCGTTCTAATGAGGACATTGTTCGTGTCCCACGAATTACGGGACGTCATTGAAGAGGGGTATGAATTATATACTCCAGAGGAGGAAGCCGCCTTGACAACCACAAAAGACAGGGACACCGTGTTGGGAATATATGAAGGCTAGCTCGCTATTGCTTGTTGACTCCATTTTTATATTTGAAATGGATTATCAGGCTAAGAGTGGCTTTGATACCACAATAACATGGCGTGATCGGCTTAAACGCACAAGGATCTCGAAAGCCATGGATCCTTCCAAAGACGTATCTCCGGCCCCGTTCAAATTTTCCATCTACTCCATTCCTATATAAGTACTAGTGGGTAATGCATACTCAATACTTTTGTAAAAAATAAAATATGTTAATAAAATTTTATATTAAAATTAATTAAGTTTAAGTTAAAAGGCGACAAAAGAGAAAAAAAATAGAAAACAGAAAAATAGATCAAATATAAATTTAAAAAGAAATTAAAATGAAATAAAGAGAAAAGTGTTAGAAAAGTTTCTATATATCGGGGTTTAAGGACCATTTGATTGTCATTAAGTCACTTCAACGAAATTATTGAGGTGTCATAATATCAATTACATGGTGCATAACACCTGGTTTATAAAAGAAAAATTTCTCTTGCTTAGTCCAGAAATAATTTTTATAGAATCCTCTTCAATTCTATAACAACATAGACTATAATTTATGAATTTATCTAAAATACCACCCAACGTCTTATATATTTAAACAAATATTTCATCTGTTAGCTAAAATTCGTGTTATACCCATATAATACACGTACGTACATATAATTGAAAAATATACTTCTATTTTTGTTTTTGGATAAAAACAAATTGAATAGGGAGGAATCAATATGATTGATTCGAGTCCCGGGATAATTCTCCACTTAGAATTATCTAACAACCCCCGCGTTCGAGTTCGATACGCTAGACGGTGGTTCAGACTTTAACACTTCGACGTGTTGTTTAAATTAGTTGTTCGGACCGCAATTATTCAACAAAAAGAAAAAAGCAAAAAGGGGAATCGAAGATATAAGTCCAGATATAGGATTTATCTATCAAATATTTAAATCTGATCAAAAGATAAACATTATACCTCCATATTGATCTTCAATTGAACACAAACAGCTTTCTCGAGCAACTTGATAAACTTAAATAGGATCACCAAATATTGATTCTACTGAACTATCATTTTTTGTTTCGAAAATAAAAACAAACTCGACTAGGGAAGGATTTCGAGTAGTCGATCCAAGCCCCGCGATAATCTATAATTTGAGATTATCTTCCAACTTCTGCGTTCGATTTGCTATTTGGTGGTTCAAGTCTTAAATTCAACGCTAATTATTGTCTTCGAATGACTTAATAACATAGTGAAGAAAAAATTCAAGTCAAGATAAAAATTACCCTTCCGATACTTAAATCTGGATAAAAGATAATTTTATACCTCCATGAGAATCTCTCGATCAAATGTATTATTTTTCAACCTCTGCGTTCGATTCGCTAAACGGTCGTTCATGTCTTTTAATTGACGTTTTAGTTGTTCATTTCGAATATGAGAATGACGAATGAAAAACTCAAGTCAAGATACAAATTACCTATCGATACTTAAATTTGAATACAAAATAATTTATACCTCCATGAAAGTCTTCAATTCTGAAAAATTACAAGCAAGCGAATGCTGATACATGCCTTGAAGGCAAATCCCATCGAGTCTAATACTAAATTACACTACAGCTACTCCTAATTTATGCTACGATCTACTCCTACATTATGCTAGAAACTACTCCTAAGGCTAGAGCTAATTTTAAGAGAATTGAAAATGTAGATGTCTCATGATCTTGTGATGTCCCTTTTTCTTTCTTTCTCTTCGTGCTTATACACTCCACTTCTTTTGTCAGTTTCTTCGCAACCTCCACGTTCTCCCCTACTTCTGGAACCGCTGTCAACAGTCTTCAACTGCTCTTTCAAATCTTTTCAACTTACCGCGCCTCTGCAGATGATTGACTATTTGGACTTCATTTTATTTTTCAGATTCGATTCTTGAGCTTTTGTCAATTCAGCCCATGTTTTTTTGCCATTTTCTAAATTCAATGGGCCTTGCTCTATTCATTTTCGGGTCCAACTTCCTTCTTTTCGAATTTCTATAGTTTGGGCTTTGTAATTCGAAAACCCAAATTATTTTATAGTATAAACAAATGCCCCTCTAATATACATGAACGTTTCGAGTTTATGTGTATTAAAAGACACGTCTTTTGATTAAAGACAACTTCAAATTTTGGCAGGTATGAGAGAACGTGCCTTTCATTAAAAATCGCCTGAGACTTCTTATGTTTTTCACGGATTCCGCTTGACACTTATACATTGTGTAATATATATATATATATATATATATATATAAACTTAGTTTTAGACATAAAGAAAAATGAAAACAATAATTAATTAGATAGGCGAAACAAATCTACACCAAAACCTAAAATGAGTAGCCAAAGTATTAAATTATTATAATTTATGACAAGCCCTAGAATTACATTTCCCAAAAACATGTAGGTTAGGTGGTACTTATATTTGGTGTATATATATATATATATATGTATCGAAAATATACATACAACAAAGTCTCCTCAAAAGAAAAAGGTCTGACATAGTCCACACACTTTATGTGATTATAATAATATTTATATGTGCAAATATTACTTTTAGTAAAAAGAAGATATCAGTCAAGTTTGAAAGTTTGGAAGATGTCTTCTCTTTATTGTACATACTTGCCCGAACTGAAATGCTCGAGCAGTTTGCTCGAGCTGGTTGCTATTTTTCGGCTCGAGCAGTTCGCTCTAGCCGGAGCGCTCGAATTGCTGCGCTAGATGCCCAGATTGCCAGTCTCCAAATCGAAGAAAATTTATCAGCTTTGAATGATCAGATTGTCGAGTTAACTCATGAACTCGAAGACGTCGTCAAACCAGCCTTGCTCGAAAGAGACCCTTTCGATTCTGCTCTTGATGTATTAGTTAACTCTTTGTTTTTTATTAGGTTTTAGACATTTTCGAAAGATGTACTTATAAACATTCCTACTTTATTTGTAAGAAATCTTTGCCTGCTTCGAAAGATGGTTTTTTTTTTTGCCATGGCTGCTTGAACACCTAGTTCGAGCTTTTCGGCTCGAGCAGGTCGCTTTAGCTGGAGCGCTCGAGTTACTGCGCTAGATGCCCAGATTGACAACCTCCAAATCGAAAGGAATTGCTTGGCTAATTCAGTCGATCAAGTCGAATTTCGTATTCTCTCTCTTATCTTGTGTTAATCATTTTACGGAATTATCGCGTAAAAGTGATAAATACGTCACTCCAATAAAGTGAATAAATCTTCTCAAATTTCGAAAGAAAGGTTTAATTACACCATTTGGCAGGACAGAACTCGAAAGGCAATGTCATAATTCAGAATCTTTTTTTTTTAAAAAACTCAGGTCTGTACATCCTCTCAATAATCATTCCGATCTGATTTTGAAAGGGGTTAAAGAATTGTCCCCCAATATTTCCTCCCATATGGGCATCGGGCACTACTTGCCCCCCCTGCATATGGTACTCGAATATTATTTGGGAACGTAAGAATTCCTTGACTTGTCGGTACATTCGACAAGTTTTTGTTTCCCGTAGTGAAAGGAGCGTCCGATTATCTCCCACTGTGGTCGCCAAAAATTTGTTTCTGGATAAAAATAAATTGAATAGGGAAGAGCTAATTCGATTAACTTATGCCCCGTGATAATTCTCCACTTAGAATTATCTCACAACCCCCGCGTTCGAATTCGATACGCTAGACGGTGGTTCAGACTTTAACACTTCGGCGTATTGTTTAAAATTATTGTTCGGACCGCAATTCTTAATTATTGATTTCGAGTATGAAAAAATAGTGAATCGAAAGACTCAAGTCTTGGATTCAATGCGAATTACCCAAAATGAAATGGGCTTTTCCAGATAAGAAAGCCCAAACCATCCTTTATCCGAAAATGGGCTTGAAATAAAATATCTTATATCGCCAAGACTAATTAAAAAATGGGCTTAAATCAAACAAGCCCAATTAAAGTCTGATCAATAAAATATGAAACGGGCTCAATAACCCACCTAATTTGAATTAGTTTATTCTAAAAGGGATTAGGTGATAGAGCCCAAATCTGAAGACGAATCCAACAAAATAGGAAGTTACCCAGTTCAAAGACACACCAATAAAGGAAATTTAAAAGTACGGTTGGGAAGCAGTTCCCGGCCATGATGAACGTGGGTACGTGATAAAAGCAAGGCCAAGAGAAGAAAGAAGGGAACAACAAAAAAAAATCATCAACTTTGCTTTTGTCTTTTCTCTCTAGGAGTAGGCATAATTAGGAGTAGTCAATAGCGTAGATTAGCAGTAGTAGCTTAGTTCAGTAGAATCAATATTCGGTGATCTTGTTCAAGTTTATCAAGTTGCTCGAGAAAGCTGCTTGTGTTCAATTGAAGATCAATATGGAGGTATAATGTTTATCTTTTGATAAGATTTAAATATTTGATAGATAAATCCTATATCTGGACTTGTATCTTCGATTCCCTTTTTTGCTTATTTCCTTTTGTTGAATAATTGCGGTCCGAACAACTAATTTAAACAACACGTTGAAGTGTTAAAGTCTGAACCACCGTCTAGCGTATTGAACTCGAACGCGGGGGTTGTTAGATAATTCTATGTGGAGAATTATCACGGGGCTCGAATCAATCATATTGATTCCTCCCTATTCAATTTGTTTTTATCCAGAAACAAATTTTTCGCGACCACAGTGGGAGTAGGTTCCTGTGAAGTTAATTTCTTGAAGAACATTTAAATCATACTAACCAAATCATTATCGATGTTAGACGAGTTCCATCATGATGAATGCACCGAGGAGTTGGATATTCAACCGGTAGCAAAAAACAAGGTCAGAGCGGACAAAATGTATGAACAGTTTGTCCGTCTCATGAAACAAACCCTAGCGGGTGCTCGAGAAGATCAATGAAGGGAATTCAATGATCAATACAGAGCATTAGCACAGGAGTTCGTTCGAATATTCACAGCAATTGTACAAGACATTGCCGTGAGTGCTCGAGATGGTTTAGCCAGAGAAGTCACTAGAGTCATATCCGAACTCGGTGAAATCTTTAATCAAACTTGTGATGTTTTTTCGAATATGATAAACACGCAAGTAGCATTAGGTCTCGAACCCTTAATAAGCAAGGATAATATTTTAATCGAGAAAGTATCACAATTGATGGAGCTTAGGACCCAAAGTAGGTATCTTAATTCGAACGAAGTTTTTCTGGGTATCCTCTAGAGAACGGGCCAAGAAATGGTCAATTCAAAATCGACCAAACTTCAAGACCCTCACCTCTCGAAACCAATAATAACATTAACAACAATTCTCAGAATATGAATCCGAATTATAACCAAGCACCACATTCTAATGTGTATAGTATAAGCTCGAACCCGCTTAATACACAAAATGTGAGGCCTAATGGTCCCCTGCCACATAATGGAATGGGACAAATCTCAGCAGGGTGTCCTCCGAATACGAATTTTGGGGGGACCCGAAATAGGATTCAATTTTGCCCAAGAGTATGTAGCTGGGGGCAAGGCCAATATTAGGGACCAAATTTTCCTGGAACCTCGAATAACAATATGAATACAGGAAATCAAAGTTTCACTGGATTTCCAAATAACCTGAATTATACATACACCCCAAATAATTTCCTGATGCCATATGCTGGGGGGCAAGCCATTCCCAACAATTACATGGGGGGTAACCTTGGACCACAAGTGCAAGATCCTCTAGGAAATCAAATTGAGTTAATAATCGAAAGAATGTATGGTCCTGGCTTTCGAAGGAACCAAAGACTGATTCCGAGGAATCCGTACCCCGAATGGGTAGATAGGAATTTTCCTTTTCCTAGAACATATAAGGTTCTAAACTTTACACTGTTCTCGGGAGATGATAACGTATCAGCTTTAGAACATCTATCTCGATTTACCTGTTAGTGTCGAGAGGCAGCTGACCAAGATTACCTTAAATTGAGACTGTTCCCTAGTTCTCTCACAGGGTCAGCATTTAATTGGTATATTAACTTATCTCCAAATTCAATACATACTTGGGACGAAATGTAGTTCCAATTTCAAATCACTTCGCTCGAACGGATCCTGGGATATCCATGAGTGATCTGGCAAAAATTAGACAGAACATATGGGAGTCTGTAGAAGAATTTCTATCAAGATTCAAAAAGGCTCGAGTCAAGTGCCATTTGAATCTACCTGAGTATGAGTTTGTGCAATTGGCACAACAAAATATGTCCTTGATTTTAGGATAAAATTCGATGGGATGATATTCCCAGATTTTCGAATCTTGGCAGAAAGTGCCACTAGATACGACAATATGTTAAGGGAAGAAAGTCTAAGGAAACACCAAGGACTTAATACCTTCGAAATATCTGCACCTTGGGTATTCGAGGATGCATATGAGGTAGACCTCGCAGAGTGCATAAAAGGGCATTTCAGTGTGGAGCACTCGAACCAAAAGAATGTGAAGCAATGGGTTCTTTACAATCGAAAAAAGATAAGAAATATACTTTTGATGTAGCAAAAACAGAAGAGATATTCGACTGGTTATTAGCCAATAAAAAACTAAGAGTTAAAAGGAAACACCGGTTTCCAACTAAGGTAGAAGCCAGAGGAAAACCTTATTGTAAATGGCATAATGCCTTTACACACGAGACAAAAGAATGTGTCATGTTCCGAAATTTAGTACAGTCAAAATTAGACTCGAATGAGATAACCTTTCCTGTTAATCAGAAAATGAATATAGATGAAGATCATTTCCCTGTTTTGAATTTCGAAATTAATACTGTGCTAATTGGTTCACTCGAGAGTTCTAACACTTTATCTGAATCTTTTAATGAACAGGTCTCGAAGGAAGCTAAATTGGCGAACAGGCTCTTTAATAGACTCATAGACGAAGGAGTCTTGACCTTCCCAAAAATCACTGATGACGGACTCGAGGGCATGTGCAGGTGGCGCATGAACACGATACACACCACTGATCAATGCCAAATCTTCAGGCGATTTGTGGCCAAACAGCTCGAAAGGGGTAAGATTATCTTATCTATGATAGACAAACAGATCTTGGAGATTGGTCGAGACGGGAAACCCAAGGAATAGGAGTCGCAAGTCGAAGTGATTCCTCGGGCCCTAAAGGCTGAGGAGAAAACATACAAGGAGGCACTTGAGACCCCCAGGTGTGAAATAATTTATCAGGTCCCTTCGAGGGTGGTTGAGAATCTTACCCAGATGCAGAAGGTACTCTGCAATCTTTGTGCCGACACTCTGCACTATGAGTTGGTGAGGCTTCAGGTGATCCCGAATGACCCTGATTGGATCCCGGCTTATCAAAAGGAATGGAACAAAAGGCAAAGGTTCGAGAACAACAGCTTCGCCTTCCAACCTTATAACCGACATTTTCGAGGAAGGGGAGGCAGAGGTTATGGAAGGCCACCATTGGCAGAAAGAGATTCTCCATTTAGCCGGTTAAGTGAATCCAACGGGCAGATTGAGAAGAAGAAAAATAGCCACCCGAAGGTTATCAAACAGCAAGTAACTTACTCCCGAGCTGCTGTGGCCTTAGAAATACAGCAAGAGGCCTTTATCGCTAATCTCCAAATCGAAGAGGAGGCATTAAACAAAGGCCTGTTAAAAGCTAAGGTGGAAGCGAGGCCTGAAATGGATGAATATGAGAAGGAGATGGACCAATTGAGTGACCAATTCAAAGAGACCACTCTGAAAGGAAAAAGTGCGAAGTTCGAAGAGGATGAGGACTTGGATGGTTTCGAGTCAAGTGATGACCTGGATATCCTGTTGGGAGATGACACTTATGGAGGTTTGGCAAACGAAGCCGAGTTGAAAGCAAACGAAGCTTTCCTAAAGAGAGCCTTGTATTTCGAAGAAGACAAGGATGTGAATATGGTGACAGTGTTACCAGCATCATTCGCTGCAAAAGATGATATAACAGAAGAGGAAGAAAAACCACTCGAGATGCTGACCATTTCGGACTCAAGTGATAGTTCTAAGTCCCAACTTCTGAACCATAAGTTGTCTGAAACGAAGTCAGAAAATGAAAATTTAATTGATATTTTATTTTCGAAAGAAAAGATCAACAACAACCATATGAGGCCATTATTCGTGGAAGCTGAAATCGAAGGCATTAAAATTAATAAAGTCCTAGTTGATAATGGTGCTACTGTTAACATCTTACCCGAAAAAACGTTAGCACAAATAGGAAAGACAGTGAAAGACCTAGTCACTACTGATATTTCGGTATATGGTTTTTTTGGACAAGCCATTCGAGTGGTTGGAGTCTTACCTTGTCGAATAAAGGTTGGGACCCAGAGCTCGTACTCTGCATTTTTTGTGGTAAACACGAATTCACCATCATTTAAGGCCTTACTAGGGAGAGATTAAATACATCAAAATTATTGTATCCCTTCAACCCTACATCAGGTATTGGTCTGTTGGAACAGACATAAATTCGAAATAATCAAAGCCGAGAAAAATTCCTATTTTGTTGACACCCATATTGTTCATGCCAGGTACTTGGCCAAAGAGGTCGAAGTGAAGGACGAACAAGCTCCACAGTATCCGGCCTCAAAACGACAGGGGCAGAAGGTGGAGATGGAAGCATTATAGCTCGAGAATGGGTGGAACAGTCTACAGCCAAAGTAGACGGTAATTCAGCATAGATCGAAGTAGAAAGTTCTGTAAATCTTTAGTTTTAATGGACAAAGTTAGAAGTAATGATGTAACCGAATGCTTAATTATGCTAATCGAAAAAGTTATTTTCGGTTTATCTATTTACAACCATGCTTTACTCGAGGATTTTAGTACAGCCACTAGTAATAACATGATCGAATGTTTAGAAAATAAAGAAGACTGTGAGGCTGATATGTTCGAACAGGGAGTTATAGAACCTGATGAAGATATCCGAAAGGATATCCAAGACCCTCTAGAGGAGGTCAATCTCGGGACTATAGAAAGTCCAAGAATGACTTATATAAGTGCAAAATTAAACCAATTTGAAAAGGACAAGTTAATCGAGATCCTACAACAATTTAAAGATTGTTTTGCATGGGCTCATCATGAAATACCTGGGATTGACATGAACATAGCCCGACACGAGTTGCCGATTAAACCCGATTTTATGCCAGTAATACAGGCGCCTCGACGAATGTCCCCAGAATTAATGGGAGCAATCAAAGATGAAATTGAAAAATTAGTCGAGACTGAGTTCATAAGACCAGTTCGATATGTCGAATGGCTGGCAAACATTGTCCCGGTAATGAAGAAAAATGGGAAGGTGAGAATATGTATTGACTTTCGAGACTTGAACAAAGCCACACCGAAAGATGAGTATCCTATGCCCATGGCAGACATCTTGATTGATGCAGCCGCGAGGCATAAATTGATGTCTTTTATGGATGGTTACTCAGGATATTATCAATTAAAAATATCCAAAAAAGACAGAAACAAAATGGCATTTTGATGCCCAGGCTCCATAGGAACCTTCGAATGGGTAGCCATGCCCTTCGGATTAAAAAATGCTGGAGCCACATACCAAAGAACAATGAATTATATGTTTCATGACCTTATAGGTAAATCCCTCGAAATATATATAGATGATATAGTGGTCAAAGCTCAGACCTATCAAGACCACTTGAACTCTTTGACCAAAGCCTTCGAACGAATGAGGCATTTCAAATTAAAAATGAATCCATTAAAATGTATTTTCGGTGTTGAAGCCAAAAACTTTTTAGGTTTCCTCATTCATAATCGAGGCATCGAGGTGGATCGAAATAAAGCTAGGGCCATATTGGAGGCCAAACCTCCGAAAAATAAAAAAGAGCTTCAACGTTTTCTAGGGCAAGTTAATTTCTTGCGAAGGTTCATAGCTAATTTAGCTGGGAAAACAGAAGCATTCTCGCCCATCTTACGTTTAAAAAAATGAAGACGAGTTTGTTTGGGGAGACAAACAGCAAGAGGCTTTCGAAGCCATAAAATGTTATTTGACTCAACCCCCAGTGTTAATTCTTCCTCGAAAAGGGAAAAAGTTGAGATTATATATATCCGCAACTGACCATTCGATTGGATGCCTAATCGTGCAAGAGAATGATAGAGGATATGAACAATCTGTTTTCTACCTAAGTAAGCTCTTAAATGATGCCGAAAAAAGATATACCTCAATTGAAAAATGATGTCTAAGCCTATACTTTGCATCAGTTAAGTTAAGGCACTATTTCATTTCCTATTCGATTGAAGTAGTCTCACCAACTGATGTAATTAAATTTATCATCAATCAACCTATAATAAAGGGACGGTTAAGTAAATGGAGTCTCAGTCTACTCCAGTTTGATTTATGCTACGTGCCTCAAAGGGCCGTAAAAGGTCAAGTAATAGCTGATTTCTTAGCTGATCATCCTCCAATGAAAAATGAATTGCTCGAAATCTTCAACGTTGACTTCTTTGGCAAAGTCCCTTGGGTTTTGTACTTCGATGGATCAAGCACTCGAGATAGTGCTGGGGTAGGGATATACATCATATCCTCATCAAAGTTGATTACTAAAATGTACGCAAAAATCGAAGGAGATTGCACAAATAATAGAGCAGAATACGAAGCTCTCATTTTAAGTTTAGAAATACTACTCGACATAGAAGCAAGAAACATTGAAGTAAAAGGAGATTCCCAATTAATCATAAATCAGATGAAGGGAAATTTAATTGCATCAGTCCAATATCAATAGTTTCATATGCTCGCGTGCATCAACTGATGAGTTACTTTGAATCAGTAGAGGTTGTACATGTGCCAAGCGAAAAGAATCAAATTGCCAATGATTTGGCCCAAATGGCATTAGGTTATAAAATCGATCCTAATTTACTCGAATCAACAATTCAACTCGAAACAAGAATTTTATTATCGTTCGAACAAAAGACGTTACGTATTAATAAGGTAGATATCTTCAAGGAAAAGGAAGATTGGCGTCTCGAGATTATAAAATATCTAGAGAATCCAGCCAAAGGGGGGATCTCAAAGAAATTAAAACTAATGGCCCACCATTACTATTATGATGGTCGAGAGCTTTATCGAAAGGATTCTCAAGGACTTTTATTGAAATGCCTCGATTTAGAGGATGCATTGGTTATCATGGCTGAAACCCACGAAGGAATCTGCGGTGCTCACCAAGCTGGCCAAAAGATGAGATAGCTGATACACCGATATGGTTTTTACTGGCCCACTATTATTCGAGATTGCATAAAATATGCAAAAGGGTGCAAACAGTGCCAAAAGTTTGGCAAAATATTAAGGCAACCAACAGTTGCACTTAAGTCGTTCATAAAGCCATGGCCATTTCGAGGATGGGCTATGGAAATCATAGGTGAAATAAAACCAGCCTCTTCAAAGAGGCACAACTATATTTTAGTAGCCACGGACTACTTCACTAAGTGGGTCGAGTCCAAAGCATTCGAAACCATAAATTCGAAGTAGGTGGTTGATTTTATTAAGGAGAATATCATAACTCGATTTGGGATACCTGAGTCTATCACTTTTGACCAGGCTAGGGTATTTAATAGTACAGAAATGCTCAAATTCCTAGATCAATTTAAGATAAAATTGTTAAATTCAACTCCTTATTATGCCCAAGCAAATGGCCAGGCTAAATCTTCGAATAAATTAATGAAAGGATGTATCTCAAAAATGATACAAAATAATCCTAAAGTGTGGCATAAGTTGTTAATTGACACTTTATGGGCATTAAGGACTATCAAAAAGGATAGCCTGGGGGTTACACCTTTCCAATTGGTATATGGCCATGAGGCTGTCATTCCAATGGAAATAAACATTAAGTCGAAAAGGATCTTAGAACAATCAAAGCTCACACAAAGAGAATACTTTGAGAATATGGCAATTGAAAAACTGGATCACGAAATGATTCAAGTAATGGCATTACGACAAATTGAACTTCAAAAGAATAAAGTAGAAAAAAGTTATAACAACAAAGTAAAAACAAGGACTTTCGAAAAGGGAGATTTAGTCTAGAAAATGATTCTACCCGAAGGGTCGAAAGATCATTTTTACGGGAAATGGTCGCCCAAGTGGGAAGGACCATTTTTAATTTCAAGTACATTGTCAGGTAATTCATTTAGACTTCAGTATTTAAATGGAAAAGAGTACGGGAGGGGTTTAAATGCTAAATATTTAAAGAAATACACACCGAGTACGTGGCAAGAAAATGCAGAAATAATACTCGAAAGATTGCCGGGAGCTGGTAATTTATTTATAAATGGTGAGTGGAATACAATGTTAGTAAAAAAATACCCTACTCTACAAAACTATTGTATAAATCGCAAGGTGTCTATCAATACATTGATAGCCATAATAAAGGCATCTTTCTCAAGTAAGGCTGGCCTAACCATAGTCTCGAACTCACGAGTGAGGAGAGTAATTTGCTGGTGAACAACAGCCAACTCCTCTCCAGTTTTGTTAGCCAGATCGAGAAGTCGATCCCTCTAAGCTTGGAGGTCGGAAATCCTGGCGTCCAATTCGGCAACTTGGGCCAAGTACCCAGTTCGTGCATTCTCCAAAGTGGGGACTCGAACTTGGAGCTGGTCTAGTTGAAATGACCCTGTGGGGTGAATCACTTCTCCGAAGGGAGTGAAACCTTGATCTATCAGGCCCTGGATAGCAACAAGGCGACTCTCGAACATTTGCCTTGCCACAACAAACATAGGGCGACACTAGATGGCGATCCTAGGCGTTACACCATCCAAGAGCTCTCGAAGCCTCTCAAGCATCTTGTAGTTAGTCGGATCAAGTTTGATCACGTTGAGGGACTCGTTTAAATCTTCCCTCAAGAAAGGCATGGATTCTGTGGTCCCTGAAAATGTTGAATGAAATAATTAAGGAACAATAAAGAACGTACATGAACGAAAACATGGAAATATGGTGCAATCACTGGCCTTCGAGAAAGGCGACGTTTATCGTTGAATCCGAAGCAGGAGGAGCATCTTGGATCTCGAGAGATTGAGCCGCGACTAGGTCTTCCAATATCTCCTCGGAAGTAAGTTCGACACCTAGACCCAGAAAAAAGGTTAATGTCGGGGTAAAATTTCGATAAAAGACAATGTCGAAGGAAGGAAGCACTTTTTACATACCTTCGAAATGGGGAGGCTCAGGAGCTTCCTCGGTTGGCTTCGAACTCGAAGCTCCTGCATCACAAAACCCTCGAGGGGGGAGGCTGACAGGGAAACTTGTCTCCAAGGTACCCTCAGTAGCAAGTCCTGGCTCTGCCATAGGAGCAAGCCTCTCGGATGAAATTCCTTCACTTCGGGAACCTACGAAGTAATAGATTCGAGTCAAGAGTTCCAATATCAAATAAGAAGAGCGGAACTATGGACAAGAGTGAAATACCTGAAGAAGGATCTTCAAGAACTTGAGTTCGTTCCTCAGATTGAGGTTGAATGGCAAGATTATCAGACTCGGTCTCATCCCCAAATTCGATTATAGGGGTTTCGACGGGGGCAATCTCTTTAGGAGGGACTTCCCCAGAAGGAACCGCTTCAAGATCAACTATCCCGCTCGAAGGACCTATACACTCTGTAACTATAAACGAGAGAGAGTATCCGAAGGATGTACGTGTAAATCAAAAAGGGAAAGATGATTACCAGCTTCGAGAGATCCTTGTATCCGCCAGGATTTAACGCGCTTATGGATTATCAGGGGCACGCCATCATCACTTTCGTCCTCAACATCAGTTTGAGAGGTTGGAGAAGGTTCTTGGATGGTGATAGCCCAGTCCTGCGTTTTCGAGTGATAGGGGGAGAAACGGCGGTAACTGGGGCCTTCACTTTTGCCGCCTTCAAGGGAGGATCAGGCGGAATAACTCTAAGAGGAAGCACCGCCAGAGCCTCAGATGCTCGAAGAGCCTGGAAAAGTCCTTCACAATATTGAGAGAAGGGGCTATCCCTCTCGAATCTCCACCCCAAAGTAAGTGGATAAGCGATAACATACGCGTCATCCTGCATAAGCAGTTCAAGGTAAAAAACCAAGACATTTAAAGTTTGCAAATAAACGAAATTATTTATAAGATGAATATACCTCAGAAGGCAAAAGTGTTGACAATGCAGTCATTTCGACAGACCCAACACCAAACCTTGTAGCGTCCATAACTAACCTTCGAATGATTTATCTCGAGAAGGCACACTGCAAAACTCGCTTCCAAAACTCAGCAAAATGTGGATCTATTCGAAAGATCCTACAGAAAACCAGAACAAGAGAAATGACCACTTGGCTGGAGGGTTTTCCTCGAATGGCTGCCTCCGCCAATTCCCTCTTGGTCCTAGAGATGGTGAAGGATCTCCCGGACCAAGGATGGTTCAAAGTACCCAGAAAAGGGAGGGCAAAACTTTGGCGAATACCAAACTGCCTCGAGCACAACTGCAAAAAACATAAGGGTAATGTGTAAATAAACAAGAAACATGTATTTGAAGGACAACACATGAAAATTTTGTAAAAATAAAGTGTACCTGAGGATTGTAAACCTCAACTCCTGGAGTATTATCCGCGTATAAGAGATCTTGAGAAGAAAGAACGGATCTCCAGTAAGGCCGATCTTCATTGGTATGCCTCAAGGAGTCGATATCCAACATCTAAGAGGGCAAAGCTACATGAGACCAATGGTTCGAAGCTTGGTCATGTCTCGTCTCGAAAAATGGGCACCAAGTAGAAATGTACAAAGGATTGTACACGGTACTTAATGCCAATAGATAAGAAGCCTTTTGGAGAGGCATTAAAAGATTGACGGCTGCTTCCCCGTAACACACCCATTTCGAGATGGGCTGAACGATCGTCGAGGAGGGGGGGATTCCTCTTCGAGGGAAGGAATCCTGATGTTTAATAACTCTAGATAGTATAGAAATGCCCAACAAGACAGCAGCCACAATGGACCTGCGACTCTCTTGACCTTCGAAGGGTCTTCATAGATGTGATACATCATCTTGTAAAAATGGGCCAGGATAAAAGGACCTAATTCGACAGGCTCCATTGTTGTGGCGATATTGGCGGCAAGAGGCAAGAAGATTTTATTGACTGCACAGCCCGCATTCATGAATAGGCGGCAGAAAATATAATTTAAAAAGAGTACCTCCTCGAAATCGGGTACTTCGTCCTCTGTGTCAATGAAGTATTTGACCAATCCCGAATAAGAAATATTGGGCTGCGTATGGTTATGTTTTCAGAATTGCATTTTCATTTTCTGGATCTCCAGAAAATGAAAATGCACACTTCTAGGTAAATTCTACAGAAAATACTCAAATTTTAAATTCTACTACACATTCCCCTATACAACAACCAATCATTTCACCATTTCAATCAATTCATAATCTTTCATCATTAATTACACCATCCCACTTTTCAACTAATTATCTTTCTTACTTTATCATATTTTATAATAACTAAATATATATGTATATATATACACACACACATACTTTATATCAAATCATTCATATATACACACACACACACACACATTCATAATTAATTAAATCACTTCATATATCAAATCCCAATAAAATTCAACTTTATGTCACATCAAACACTACTTCTAACTATTTTCTAAAAACACATCCAAACAAACAATAAAAGCAATATTTTCACATGAATTTTTATAATACACATTTTCCAAAAAAAAACTCAGAATTTAACTCAGAAAACATAACCATACGGAGCCTTGGCACCCCCACTTTTGTCATGGTGTTTAAACCAGAGATTGGTGGCCTTCAGGAGTGCTCGAGCACCCGCCTCTGCTTCACCAGTACGCAGTATCACCCCATGAGGGGATGCTCCTATAATCAGGGCCACATCTTCGAGGGTGACGGTCTGGAACCCTCGAGGCAAAACCAAGCAGTTGTATGAGGGATGCCACGAAAGAGCTAGGGCATCTGTCATAACTTGCTCGAAAGGAAGAGTTTGATAACAAGCTATTCGAATTAGCCCCATTACTCGATTATTCTCCCATTTCGCATGAAATCGATTGAGGCGATTGAACCAGGGGAAGGCGTCGGTATTGCCAATCCAACCTATGGTTGGCTTTGTTGGGTTAGTCCAGGCAAACTTACGGGCACCCTTTAGACAAATCGGAGCATTATCGAACTCAAGGTCTAACCATGTCCCGAGCAAATTAGGTACATGGGAGGCCTCATCTTCAAAGGCAAATGACTCGAAGCAAGGACCCAAAGCTATATGGTTAAGGGTTTGACCCCGGCGGTTGGAAGCCCATCGAGGGACAATATACGGTATGTTGAGCGAAAGGATTTTGGCATCGGAATAATGGGCTTCGAATGCCCTAATCTCATCATAGAGATCCGATGCTTCCTTACAATCCAAAACGAACGCTTGAAGAACTAAGGAGGTTAGATTATGCATTGAACGATGTGGAGCAAAAGCCATTTCTGTGAGAAATCGAAGCAGACGAAGAACTGGTGTAAAAAGGAGAATGTTTGCTTTTAGGTTCAAAGAAGAAGGAGGAAGGAAATTTGAATTCTTGTGTTCTCTAAAACTGAAGCACAATAATTTATAGGTTCCTTATCGCTTGTCAGTGAAAAGACATGACCATTAATAGAAAGGTCGTGGGGCGAAGGTGAATGCAGAAAGACATGCCTTTGCATGGCCGCCAAACTTATGAATAGTTTGTCACAAAAAAACGTGACTTTTGACGACCTGGAATGCGAATGATCACCTAGTACTAAATCTGTTACAAAAAGGATACGACCTTTGATGACATGGAATTCAAACGTGCCTTTTAATACACATAAATCTGAATTAATTCACGTGTATTAGGGGGCATTTGTTTACACCCAGAATGAAATGGGCTTTTCCAGATAAGAAAGCCCAAACCATCCTTTATCTGAAAACGGGCTTGAAATAAAATATCTTATACAGCCAAAACTAATTCGAAAATGGGCTTAAATCAAACAAGCCCAATTAAAGTCATTAACCAATAAAATATGAAACGGGCTTAATAACCCACCTAATTTGAATTAGTTTATTCTAAAAGAGATTAGGTGATAGAGCCCAAATCTGAAGACGAATCCAACAAAATAGGAAGTTACCCAGTTCAAAGACGCGCCAATAAAGGAAATTTAAAAATACGATTAGGAAGTAGTTCTCGGCCATGATGAACGTGGGTACGTGATAAAAGCAAGGCCAAGAGAAGAAAGAAGGGAACAACAAAAAAAATCATCAACTCTGCTTTTGTCTTTTCTCTCTAGGAGTAGGCGTAATTAGGAGTAGTCAATAGCGTAGATTAGCAGTAGTAGCATAGTTCAGTAGAATCAATATTCGGTGATCCTGTTCAAGTTTATCAAGTTGCTCGAGAAAGCTGCTTGTGTTCAATTGAAGATCAATATGGAGGTATAATGTTTATCTTTTGATCAGATTTAAATATTTGATAGATAAATCCTATATCTGGACTTGTATCTTCGATTCCTTTTTTTTGCTTATTTCCTTTTGTTGACTAATTGCGGTCCGAACAACTAATTTAAACAACACGTCGAAGTGTTAAAGTCTGAACCACCGTCTAGCGTATCGAACTCGAATGCGAGGGTTGTTAGATAATTCTAAGTAGAGAATTATCACGGGGCTCGAATCAATCATATTGATTCCTCCCTATTCAATTTGTTTTTATCCAGAAACAAGCGTTCGAGTTCGATACGTTAGACGGTAGTTTAGACTTTAACACTTCGACGTGTTGTTTAAATTAGTTGTTCGGACCGCAATTATTCAACAAAAGAAAATAAGCAAAAAAGGGAATTGAAGATATAAGTCCAGATATAGGGAAGGATTTCGAGTAGTCGATCACCAAATATTGATTCTACTGAACTACCATTTTTTGTTTCGAAAATAAAAACAAACTCGACTAGGGAAGGATTTCGAGTAGTCGATCCAAGCCCCGCGATAATCTATAATTTGAGATTATCTTCCAACCCCTGCGTTCGATTCGCTATTTGGTGGTTCAAGTCTTAAATTCAACGCTAATTATCGTCTTCGAATGACTTAATAACATAGTGAAGGAAAAATTCAATCAAGATAAAAATTACCCTTCCGATACTTAAATCTGGATAAAAGATAATTTTATACCTCCATGAGAATCTCTCGATCAAATGTATTATTTTTCAACCCCTACGTTCGATTCGCTAAACGGTGGTTCATGTCTTTTAATTGACGTTTTAGTTGTTCATTTCGAATACGAGAATGACGAATGAAAAACTCAAGTCAAGATACAAATTACCTATCGATACTTAAATCTAAATACAAGATAATTTATACCTCCATAAAAGTTTTCAATTCTGAAAAATTACAAGCAAGCGAATGCTGATACATGCCTTGAAGGCAAATCCCATCGAGTCTAATACTAAATTACACTACAGCTACTCCTAATTTATGCTACGATCTACTCCTACATTACGCTAGAAACTACTCGTAAGACTAGAGCTAATTCTAAGAGAATTGAAAATGTAGGAGTCTCATGATCTTGTGATGTCCCTTTTTCTTTCTTTCTCTTCGCGCTTATATACTCCACTTCTTTTGTCGATTTTTTCGCAACCTCCAGGTTTTCCTCCACTTCTGGAACCGCTGTCAACCGTCTTCAACTGCTCTTTCAAATCTTTTCAACTTAGCGTGCTTTTGCAGATGATTGGCTATTTGGACTTCATTTTATTTTTCAGATTCGATTTTTGGGCTTTTGTCAATTCAGCCCATGTTTTTTGCCATTTTCTAAATTCAATGGGCCTTGTTCTATTCATTTTCGGGTCCAACTTCCTTCTTTTCGAATTTCTATAGTTTGGGCTTCGTAATTCGAAAACCCAAATTATTTTATAGTATAAACAATTTTTCATATGCTTCCTGAACTTAACGAATAATACTTGCACTTTTAAGTTGAATCATTTAGTACGAGTAATTTATGTCTCGTATTATACTTGATGAAAATTATAATAAGTTTATTTAAGTAATAATTGAATATTATAAAAACTATAAACATTAATAATTAGTCAACATATTAATTATTATCAAATCGTGACTCATATAAAATACTATTCATATAATTTAATAGTGAGTATAAGTGATATATTTTATAAATTTATTTGAAAATAAGCAGTATTTTGACTCCGAATACTTTATTTGTATTCATACTATATTCATATGTATACTTGTTTTCCGTTTTTGTATTTTTTTAGTCGATTTATTCACCGTAACTAAAAATAAAATTTTATAATATACTTGTACATATTAAATGACAAATTTTGTGCTAACTAAGAATATTTCATGGATTATTATGAAATTCGATTCAACGACTTATAAATTTCATCACATCCGGATTGCAGTCCATATGTGACGAGTGCCTCGTTTTTTCTCATTTATTTATTTTTTTCTATAAAGAAAGTATCTAAATATAGGTGGTATATGGGCCCTTCGATTTGGGCCATGGGCTGCATTTTGGTTTGGGCCGCATTGTGAGTCTTTTACAGACACGCATCTACAAACCTAACTAGCATTCTGCAATGCCAATTAATTATCCTACAAGTAGCAAAAATAAATAAATTATAATTATGTTGCATAAATTAACTAGTATATCTCAATATCACGAAATTTCTAACAGAAAAAAAAAATCTTCATCCAAATTTATTTTACCATATATCCTAGGACGTATGTTGGAGCTTGATTAACGTTGATATTTGCGGGTTGTTGATTTATGACTATTATTCGTTGTTGAAATATCTTGATTTAACGATGTATATAATGGCTTTGTTTAAAAAAGGTAAAAGAGAGTCTGATTTTATGACCAAAGTTATGATTTGTGTTTGATTCAATTACAAAAACTTTTAAAAAAATAGAATAAAATCATATAATGCATGATTCAATCATTTAGGACCTTAGGTAAAACCTAAACATGCTCATATAGGAGGTGAGTATCAATATATAATTTATGATTAGTTCCTTCTTTAAATGTGAAGTTCTCTTACAAATTACTTTTGCGTTGAATCAAAGTGAATCCAAATTAATCAACCTTGATTTAGGCTTGGAAAACCTCTATGATCAGCCGGGAAAAAATGACAAAAAATCATTGAGGAGTCCATTCATGAAAAATGGCAGTTTCTGTTATTTACTTGTGTATGATCCAAAATGACCAAATCCATGGGCCATCACAAATCATCACATGTGATATGCCTAAATTCATTGTCATTTCAATCTTAGTTTTTGGGGCTACACGAGTGATTATATAGTGGATCGAATTTATTGAGGTTCCACCCAGGGGCGGATCTAAGCTTAGACGCGAGGGAGGGGGGAGGGGGGGGGGGGGCACTGAATTAATTTTTTTTTGTTAATATATAGATATTTTTAAATTTTTAATTATAAATTACATTTGTGCCCCCTCAAATTATTAAGTGCCCCCCTCAATTCATTTTGACAGTTGGCTCACTGCTTGTTGCTTCACCGATTGTGGGTTTTTTGGTATCGAAGCAGGGGCGGATCTACATGGCTGCCCCCCTCAATTTTTTTTTTGAATATATATATATATATATATATTAATTTTAATTTATAAATTGCATTAATGCCCTCACTCAATTATTAAATGCCCCCCCCCCCCCCCCTCATTTTTGAAAAATCATTTTTTTACCTTACAAAATTTTTTATATTTGAATTTCGCCCCCTTTCAAGATCGAAAAATATTACGTTTTCTCCCTTTAGTTTGAGTTTATCCCCCCAAAACCCAAAATTCTGACTATAACAAAAGAGGTATAAGAGTATAAATGATGTCAAAAGTTGTAATTGAACCTAATTCCTTATTATATTTTCTCCCATAAATATAGTGTACCGTCACCCCCTTAACGTATTGTATAGCTATATCACAACAATCTCGCCCCCAAGTAAAATTCCTGGTGCCCCCACTGAACAAAAATTCTAGATCCGCCACTGGTTCCACCATATCTCGTCTGATGGAAAAGACTGAAGTAATATTAACAATACATCCCTTTGCAATCAATAATGATGTTTGAACCGATTTCAATGAAGTCATTCTATGCAAATAACATCCGAGGCTAGAGTAAAATGCGAATACAAGTAACACACAAATTGCAAGCAAATCAAAAATTATAATGAGCACTAATAAAGCACAAAAGCCAAGCAAGATTTATGATTGATCATCCTACTCGTCAACCTTTCTATGTTTTTTATTTCACGTTTTCTACGGTAAGTTATGATTCAATTAAAAAATTCCACATAGGCAGAAAACTCAGATAGTATTAAGAAGAATATCTATGTTAGAAGTGATTCTCATATATTTGGATTTGAATCATAGCTAATGACAAAAGGAGGTATTAAACAGGAGAACACCACCAAAATAGTTCTCGAGTTTCGGCCTCCAAGTTTGGTGACAATTACAATCATCCATATACAATGGATCTTATAATTATCTATGTCTTAAAGTCCAATAATGCTTTGTGAGTTCTCTGTCGTTATGAAATATTTGAGTTGGGTCCTGATATGAAAGAGGATGCTTGCAATAAGAATCATTCTAAATTCGTGTTCTTAGACTCCAGAACTGGTGACAACCACAACCACCCGTGTCGTACCACAATACAAATGGTAGTCGTTATCTTGAATTCTAAAGTCTCGTAATCTCCTAAGAATAATTTATATTAGACCAATTACCCTTCATCTGCCTTTTTCCCCACTAAAAATGTTAAACCTTAATGTGATCCAACTTACATATCTTCCAATCAAAGCTGCACATATAGAATACAGATAAACTACACTCACAAAGAAGCATTGAAAATTTGAAACTACTACTTATGGATTATTAGAAGTCTTCAAAATGAACCTCTACAAACCCTCTAATCCCACTAAGCATGACATATTGTACAGAACCAAAAAATTGCAAAATGTTACACCAAGGAAACAAGAATATGGAAGAAGGAAAAACCATAAATTTAAAAAAAATCAATAATCTAAAGAGCTAAACACATCTAAGTTCAACATAACACAAACCGAAACTCTTCGACCTAGTTCGAGCTTTTCCGTCACACTAATCTAACGAACATATCTCATCCCATCTCCATTTTCCGACCTAATCTAGAACCACTTCCATTTTTGTACAAAGATCCAACCGCCCTAACAGGTGGGTCGAAGAAAACAGTTCCAAAGAAAAATAGAACCAAATCAGCACCTGAACTAGAAAGACATTATCTGTTTTCTCAGTTATACATAAGATCGAATAAATAGCTACTCATTGGAACAAACTCCGGTTGTGGGGAAATAGGGGGCTCCTCCATTTTAGTCATGGGGCGTTTACCTTTGTTTCTCATCTCTACCACCTTTTTGTGTGAGTTAGAGTGCAGAGACGGAACAAATGTGGGACTTGCTGCAGGTCGATACTCAGGAAATAGCCGGCCTGATCGGTACCGGACCCCACATGCATTGCACAGAGTCTTTGGCCCTAACGGTCCCTCTCTCCATTGTGGCGTCTTCGTTATTTCACAATGAGTGCACTTCTTAGTCACACCGGGTCGATGTGAAGACCCGTTTTGCAAATCCGATGATATCTGTAAACAATTTTCAACCTTCTCGAGAGGGTTTTTCCTTTTTTCTCTATTTTTCTTGACATTTGGAGTTTTTTTAGATGAAGCGGTGGCAAAGAGAGGCGGTGATAATAGGGCCCACGGGTTTGGGCCCGTGGGTCTAGCCCGTTTGGATCTGGGTCGGGCTGGAATGGAGGATTTGATGGGCAGGGTTTTCCCGGATGAGCATGAGCCACTGCTCTCGAGCACAGAAACAGGGCTTTGTGTTTGAAAAACGGTTGATTCTTGGACATCGATAAGTTCATTTTGTTGGATAATGTTTGAGCCGGAGGCTTCTTTGATGTCGTTGGGCAGCGGCTTTTGTTCGGGAGATCCATCAATCTTTAAGCGGTTGATTTACCAAATGAGGAAAAGAATTGATTAGACAAAAAATAAACAACGATTAAATGATAAATCAAGGGAAAAATAATCGTGATACCAAATATTTTAGCGAATAAGTAGAGCCAATGAAGTCTTCCTAACTTTGCACACGCCGCAACTGAAAACTAGGATGAAAACTCAATTAAGTAGGAATTGCATTCAAAAATCAATAAATTCTATTGAAAATATAGACAAACAAATACCCTAGGATGATAAAGAAAACCAAATGATGAAGCGTAAATTCTTATAATTGCCAAACGGGATTATACAGAAGGGTAGAGATTCCAAATCGTTTTAAGGCAATGATCAATGATGATGACTTCAAACACCATAAATTGTTGAATAGCTTTCTATTACCTGTTGAAACATCAGTTCTATGTTTATGCACCATTAGGTTGCGTTTGTGATTTATCAGTAGATTATGTGCATAAATAAATCCCCCTTTCCCCAAGAAAAGGTTAAACTGAATATCACAAAAAGCACTTAGAAAACAAAAGATGAAACAAAAGAATTGGAAAACAAGGGCAAAGCTACAACGAGAAAAGTTTCACGCATTCAAGTTACAAAATGGGCCAGTATCAGACACTGCAACGAATACAGTCTCTTCGAATTGAAAAACTGAAATATGATACCTTTTTCTATTTATTTTTTAATATGAAGAAAATTAAAATATGATCCCTATATTATACTTTTGCAAGATTTCTACTCGACTGCCTGAAATAAAATTACATGGGATATGTAGTTATTAGAAAATGACATATGAAGGATATCTAAAGAGAATAAACCCTTTCTAGTTTGAAGTTTTTGGCGGCTATTACTTATGTTCAACCCTATGCTCCACATTTTTATGCATATCACCTTATCAATTCAAACGGAAAATTTTCAATACCCGTCACGTAAACATAATTCAATAAATATAGACACACAACTAAGTAATAAACACAATTTAAGACACCCTTGCAGAAAACAAAATTCACTCTTATTATAAACCCTTTGTCCACAACATAGAATAGATGATAAAAACTTACAAAAGTAACCGGACCAGGCTGAGTACTGATTTTGCCACACGGTAACGATGGCGGGCCCATTAGCACATTCGAGGGGATAGGCCCGAGGAATTGGGACTTGCTACTATCCCAATCGTCGACATATCCATCACCGTCCAAACTCTCCATTGGAAAATCCAATAGATTGAGTATGTTATCAAACTCTTCATCCTCCACAACACTATCAGCAACCCCATCCCAAGAATTGCCAGGTTCAACCATATTCACATTCTGAAAAAAATAATATACACACAAAAAATTTATACCAAAAATTATCCAACAATAAAAGAACAAAAGTACCACGCATGGACAAGAAATTTAGTACATTTGTTCTGGTCAAGAAATCCAACAAGGGCATACTTCCACAAACTTGTTTTTATGGGCTGTGTGTGTATATATATATATGTGTTTGTATGTATGTATGTATGTATATGAATTTTAGGTTCATGGGATTTTATTGGATTTGAGATAATTGCACAAGTTAAATGGGCACTAGTAAGGAATATCATAAATGACTTTTTACCTAATAAACTGAATTAGAATTATCCATTATAGAATAGACTATTTGAGTAAAAACATCAAAGTTACCATTTTTTTTGAAAATCTTGGAAGGTTTCCAGGAATATTCCAAATACAGGACTCTAAATAGAATCTCCTATTCCTATGATTCCTTTAATTACTAACTAAATTACACAATGGTAAAAATTGGAAATAATTAACTAAAATGAGAAATCAAAAAGTGATTGAAAAAAAAAGAAGGAAAAATAAAAATCTTTTTTGTTTCCCAGCTCATCAAATCTGTAATGGAAATAGTAAATTCTGGGCTCTGACTAAATGAAGAAAATATTACAAAGGACACGTGTTTTTAATTTTTTCACTTAATTAGAAAAAATAATAGTTTACTTTTTTTCTTCCCTTCTTCAACCAAAACGACACCGTTTCATGTGTTACAACACATAATTTCCGCTACTTTTTCCAGGCAAAAAACGTCTGCCCTAAAACCCAAAATGCAAGAAAAAATTGAAAACCCAGTAGGGAATTAAAATCAAAAACTAGAAAAAAATAAAATAAAAATTAATTTTTTTCAAAAAAAAAAGTAGAAAAAACCCACAAAAATGGTGAAAAATGCGTGGCTTTGAAACCCCATTTCAGGTCCATTCTCTGAGTGTCCAAACAGTGAGACATACAAATGCATGCAGAAAAGAATATACAAATTGATGAAACTGAAAAAACACATAAAAATGTAAACTTTATTCAAATGAAAAAAAGGGCATAAAAATAGAGGAAGAAATGTTTAAATACATACCGGAAGATAAACCCTTTCATGCCAATGAGGGTTTGGTTTTGTTTGCAAAGAGAGAGAGAGAAAGAGAAAAAGGGGAAAAATGAGAAATGGACAGAAGAACAACAAAAGATAGGGTAAGAAGAAGATAGATGGGGGCAATGGGGGGTTGTACTGTTGGATTTTTGAGGGGTACGTACGATATTTATTTCTTTCAAGTCCTTTTTAGGAAAAAATTGGAAATTTATATATATATATATATATATATATATATTAGATATATTGTTGTTATGGCCTTTAATGTTATTTTAGAGTTTGGGTGTTTTTATATTTTGTTTGCTAATTATTTTAGTATTTTGAGTTTGAGAAATAGGAAGAAACTTTGTTATTCTAGACAAATGGATACCCTGACCGATAAATTTGGGTTGAGCCTGAAATTGAATTCAGAATCTCTTATATAAAAGTGGAAGCTTGATACCACTAGGGTAATAAGTTTTGGGTAGAAATAGGAACAAATTGAGCGAACACAACTTCGATTACACAAGTAAATATTATATATATAATATGTAATATTATATATAATAGTAATATGTAAATATTTCTGAAATTTGGAACGATAATGAGAGTTTAAATTGCTAAAGTCAAATCTTCTAAAATTTCTCCAACACAAACCACTTTAGAAAGTTAAAAAGGAGAAAAGAAATTATAAATTTAACCGTATTTGAAGTTTAAATAATTTTCTAATAGAAGCGCAATACGCATGTCTTAGGGACGGGAGTTTTATCTTCAACTTGACCATACAATAAATTTTATTTTATTATTGTAGAGCCAGTCCGTATATTGACTTAGTAAAACTAAAATTATAATGATTTATAGTTTGGGTAACTTTAAATATCTTAAAATTTTTGAGATCGTTAATTTTTCTAAATTAAAATTTTTAATTTACTTTATTATTTGTGATCTTCTAAAAATCAAAAATAAATTTGGGCGATTTAGGCTCGCATGAAGCATATATTAATTATGAAGTCGAACTCAAGCTTAGTTAGAGCCATGAAGTTTAGAATAAGTTCAAGACTTAACGAAAAAAATCGAGATGGTATCAAGCCGTGAGCCTAACCAGGGTCGGCTCACTCTGCTTGGATGACGGCCCAGGTAAAAAATGACTTACCAGTACATGAATTACATAATTGTCAAATGATTTCCATTAATTTATCCATTACTTATTTATACAAATGAATATTATATGCTTAGATAGATAGTATCATCAAAGGCTATACAATATTAATAAAATAATTCTTAATATTTTAGATTCTTTTGCATACAATTCAAGCATTCAATAAGAGATAAACCTCATAAACATCTTTTCTTTTTGGTTATTGAGAAAAAGATTGAAAGTCTTTGTTAGTGTTGCAATCAATTATTTCTTCTTCTTTTTCAATCAATATCGTATGAAGAAAGAATATAATATCTTAAGTTATTGATGTATTTTCTACAAAGCATAAAATTTTCTAATAAAGCATTTATCAAACTACATATAGAACTCAACAAGAAATAAATGAGTCCATCTGTCTAAAATATTTGGATGAGTTGAGAAGATAATTTAATATTTTTCGTGATAAAATATGAGAATTCATGACCTCGAGGCAACCAAATGTCCACTTACAAAAGGAAAAAAGAAAAAGAAAAAAAGAGTATCAATCATGTATGTATACGTTTTTCCTCGTGATTGAATGGTTTTATGCTGCATGGTTTTTGAGTTTTTTCTTCATGAATATATATACACACACACGCACATACACTCATATATATATTATTACAATTTTATGAATCTATTCATTTATATATTTACATGTAAAATATTATATAATTAAGAGTGTACTGGTTAACTATTGTCAACAAAGGTATCAAGTTGAGCTAATGTGTTTTATTTTTCTGCGTTTCAACTTAAAATTTAAATTATTTTTATATCAACAATAAAAAAGAATATATATATATAAAAAAAATAGCAATAGATTGATATATATATATGTATGTATATATTAATTACACTTTTATTTATACATAATACTTAATAATTATTTATTAATTAATCTCTGCCTCAATACTAAACTATATTTTTTCCTCTATGTATTTTAATATATTATATTCATAAAGGTTTCTTTCCATATTTGCAGGCTTGATACAAATTCAAAAAAGAACTCAAATGTACTTGCTTATAGTATTCTAATCATAAATTCTTAGTTAAGTTAAAGATAAGTATAACGTGATAGTTTGATGAGGAAAATTTAAAGTAAACATTACAATGATCAATTGAGTCGGGCTGCTCGAAGTCCGACAGCTCGGCCCGTATATAGTCGCCGAGTTTAATTAAACATGAGTAGGGCTGAGTTTGAGCCTTTAAATTAGGCCCGATTAATTTATGAGCCGAGCTTGAACTTAAAATGAATCCGCTCAAAATAAATCCTACTCGATTAAAAATTAGAATATATATATTAAACATTAATAATATCCTTTATATCACGCTTAAAATGTCGATTGCCAAGCATTTTCATACTTTGACTTTTATACAAATAAGAGCAGAAAAATTGGGTGCAAATGTTGTTGCCATGATGTCCTACCGTTTTAATGACCTATCAATTATTATTGGTTAAACAACTCATTTGTTCCAAGATAAATTCTCATAATGTTATTAACAAAAAAATAATATTTGGTACTTTAACCAAAATATTGTACTATAAACATAAAAAAATCTCAAATAAATTATGTATTGACCATTTTTTCTGCGTTTTCTTTTATAGTATTTGAAATTAGTATGCAAAATTAGTATTTTTATGCATTTCTTGAAGTAAAATTTTTTTGCCAATTTGAGTCGGCCCGAAATAAACCTGAAACTCGTAAAAATATGTGAGCCTAGCCAAAAAAAGGTAATATGGGCTGAGTTTGAGCCTATGGTCGATAGGCTCGATGCAGTTTGAGCTCAAGCGAGCTAAAGCTCAGCTCCTAAAGCCCGATTGACAGGCCTTCTAAACATAAAACTGTTGTGATTTCTCAATAAATTAAATGTTATGTGCTTGAGTCGCTAAGCATAAGCGTTGCTAATGGATGCTAGTGTTAGTAATACGTTGATTGTTTAATAATAAATACTATAATATTATTGAGCACAAAATTACTTCGATAGTCTTATTGGAAGCAAAAATGCCAAGTTTTTGGAATTGCAATCCCCGAACAGTTTTTATTAATTAGTTTAAACATTTAAAGTGTTAGAAAACGCAAAAACTACCCCAACCCAACCCAACCCAAGTAGATCGCAAGGTTTGGGTTGGAGATTTTTTGGACGGGACTCGGCCTAAGAAATTTCAAAAGCGCAAATATCGGGTCAAAACAAAAAAATGATAAAATTGCCTCAACTCGCACATCGTACGCCCCTAATTGGTACATTTTTAGTATTTCATATAATTAGGGTGCTTTTGATTATTTTAAAAAAACCATAAATAACTAAGAAATGATGAGAATTATTTATGTGGTAGCACTCTGATATTTATATTGAAACTCATGTACCTATCAAATCATTGTGAACACCAAAATACTAGAAATGCCAATTTCATTTTTATCCATTTTCCATATATCACTATAACTTTTCATTTTCCATTTTGTAAAAGCGTATGCAAAGAAGATATTGTACAATCCAGCAAAATCCATATTCAAAGATTATATGGAAAGGGAATATAAAAAAATGTTTCTATTTTTTTTTTCTTTTTTGCATACTAACTCTGTTTTCTTACTATCAAGGTGTCACTTATTGAGTGTTGTGCCGGTGCAAGGGAAAATATGGTGGTCTGTAGCATGACATATTTTTGAGGGACATGATGCCTTTGTTTGGTTGGAGAATGGGGCCCATTTGTTTGAATGTTATCTTCCATGATTGATCAAAAGAGAGGGGTCCCCTCCATGATGGTGTGTGGCTTATGAACAAAGGCAAATTCATTTGGTTTTTGAATTTTGCTTTCATTTATTTCTTCGTTTAATTTTTTTTTTTTGAAAGAATGGATTACATAATACGTGTCATGAATGTCAAATAATAACCATATAAAATCAACTGATATGTATTACAATTAACAAACACTAATAAAATAAAAAAAAAAGACTCACACGTCGATCGACATCGATGAGGGTAACGATCAGAATCTCTATTACTTTTTAACATTAGTTTCGTCCTTAGAGGTGGGCTTCGTCGACTCTTCTGTTAATATAGTGAATGCATAGGAGTTTCACGTTGCAGAGAATGTCTTGTCGAATTTTCTTGCGGTTGAGACTATATGTTAAGCAATAGTGTTAATGGGATGAGTCCATTTTCCACTATCCACTAATGTTTTAGCCTAATTAATATCTAGGGAAAATTACACATAGTCCTCTCACTTATTGTGTAATTACCAAACCCCCATTATTTATTGAAAATTACCAATATACCTTCTCGTGTTAAGAATATCTTAATATTATAATTTTACCCTGTAAATCATACAAACAGACTCATGAAAGGGTGTGTAGATAATTTTCAATAAGTGAGACGTAATTTTAATAATTACACAATAAGTGAGGGAGTCTGCTTGTGATTTTTCCTAATATCTTAGTACATAAATATATTTGATTTATATACTCGTAATCAAAATCAAACTCACAACTTTACTTTGAGAAACGTTCCTTCTCCTAACGATTTTATTTGCTGGCATGGGACTAATATAATTTGTTGGTATGATGGAACTATCATGATTTGTTTGAATTTAATGATTACCAAGCAAAGTGGACAAATCTCAACTAATTGATAGTAAATTTACAATACTATCTCGTGTTTCACTGAACTAACTAAATTTCTATTATATGCTAATTAGGGTCGGAGTCAGGAATATAGGTTTGGGGTTAATACAAAACAAAAAATTCAAAATTGGAGATTATTTTTTTTTTGAGGGGGAAGGGGGGGTTGCGGGTGTGAAATTTTAAATTTAAAAAATTTGTATAAAAAAAAAATATTTTTCCAAAGTTGGGGCTTGCCCCCACCAGCCCCCGCCCCCGGCTCCGTTCCTCAAGCCAACTTTTCTTTAGTTATTGTGAATATATATTGGCAATCACATAAAAGATATCAAAACCATTTTCCTAATTTTATAGCAATCCGGATCTTCTAATATCGTTAGATACTCTGCTTTTCAAATCACAAATTCATACATGTATAAATTATTTTATTACACATATATATTTCATATATAGTACGTACATTTGACGTATTTACATGATGCATAATATAATATGAAAATATCAAACACTTATAGAAGATCAAAGAAGCTTTTGTGTATGTTTTAAAACTCTTGTTACAATATTCATTAGAAATTGGGAGAATTATATATATATATTATTGGAATGATCTTTGAAATTCATGAATTTCAATTTACAACCTACAGTTTGCAGCTATTATACAAGGAAACATGTTTAGTTATACGGGCACGAGAAGATACTAACATGAAATACGTAATTTCAGTACAAGATATGTGTAACATGGTTGTCTACAACTTTGTAATTCCTGTATGGAAGGAAATTTGACAGTGCAAGAAATGCGTTGAACGAGGTGGCAATTATGTTTGTGTCATGTCCACGTCCGCCCGATTATTTTATTTCTTTATTATAATTGGCACTTCATTTGGCATGTAAGAGCCACGTCGGTGTCATGTCCATGTCTAATTATGTAAGAACATTTTTTCAAAGAGTTTTCGCATTATAATTCAGCATCTTTTACCCTTTGATTATGCGCTTCACATTGTTCGGCCAGATTAAAATTCGAAACGCTTCCTCAAAAGCAATAAACAAACAGCCTATAAGAAATTGAAATGAGGGAGTTTGGAGCAGTAGCATCACGTTCATTGTACTATATCTTAGGGCCGAATATTTAATGTAGAGTGAGAGACGGTCCTATATTTCTGAACCAGAATTTAAGAGCAAGGCCAGCAGGAGTTTAAGATCCCAACACCTCACATGTGAGCATAGGACTTTTTATTTTTTGATTTTTTTTTTATTATTATTATTATATGTATGTATGTATGTAAATGTCAAATATTTGCTTTATTCATTCCCATAACAATATTTTACTTGGGTTGTTCAATGGCTTATAACTCTTTAATGTCATTCCCAATCTCACGGAGGACGTACAACTCATCATTTTACATGGATGGTCTGGTGTGAATTTTCTGAACTTTTCGCTTGAATATATCACTGAAGATGTACAGCATGCAACTTATGTAAATTTATTATGGGTTAATGGTTCGACTTATAATACTTGATCCAATGAAAATTAAGACTTATTTCCTAATTTGTCGGTATGACTATAATGATCAAGTCATGCTATTGCCCTAGCGAGCGCTAATGAAAGAAACATTATGTGACAATATGAATTTTTTGGTAAATTCATATAGCAATTGCCGACAATTAGACAAGAGTATTGTGAAATCTGTTGAGGCAAATTTTCCTCATCTCAGGCTCCAGGAAGAAAAGCAAAATAAGATTATCATTTTTCCAATAATTTTATAAATTTTTACACCTGAATTAATCTCATATAAACCAAGAATCTGAGCTTTTGGCCAAAAACACAAACCAAGATATAACTTAATTTACGAACCTCGAAACTTTTGATCCTCAGCTCGTATGAAGTCATCTGATGAAGAATCTCTCAGTCGCTCCTGGTTATAGTACATTGTGACCGTGAAAATTATACGACTCGGTTAACTTTAGCTATGTTTTTGGACTCCAGTATAGAACGAGTAAACCCGACTCTCAACAAAACTGCTCGTCACTGAAGTTCAAGAAGGCTCGACCGTCTTTTTGAAGATGTACACTTTTTTCTACCATATTCTTTTGTAGTTGTGTTATAATTTAACTTTTGATGTTCTTCTTCTTGCATTTACAAAGAGAAAAATAAAGATTAGCAAGGACGGCCCCATGATGGCCAAGGATATGAATCTCCAAGAAGGCGAGCTGTAGAAATTGGGAGATGGGCTCATGGAGAGAGCGGTCGCTAGACTTTCCTGCAGTCAATACCATGAAATAGTGAGATCTATGACCGAACAATTTTTTTTTCGAGTTTTTTGACGAATAGCATCAAGAGACAAATGCAAAACTACATTATTGACAAGACTAGACTAGATGTATAAATCACCTAATCCACTTGATACAAAAATGACATTTTGATTCTAGATTCGTCATAATATTTGTCCACTGATATAAAAAGAAAAGATTAGGCTAAATTACATAAACATCCATGCGTAAGACCCTAATTACGAAATATACATTGAAATTTGAGCAATTGCCACAATTTCCCATGTCAGGAAAAACATATTATAATTTCACCCCTATATGGAAGCCAAAAAGTTTCAACAAAAATTGCATCAAGAATTGGAATTCGAGATAGCTTTAACTTACAGAATACACCATGCTCTGCGTTGTCATATGTGCCTGTTGCTTCTTGAAGATGCGTTGAGCATAATTATAGAGCTCTACATCTAGGCTGTTGAGTGATGCTATCTCCTGGATAAGCGACTCAGGAACCTGACGACGAGCCTGTAAAGATTTAGGCTAACGGTATTAGTGTCTTCCATGAGAGTATAAAATAGGGTAAATCAAATAGGACTGCGTGAAACCCTAATTAGGAAAAACACCCTGAGATTTGAGAAATTCTCACAACATTCCTGTCAATAAAAACATTACAATTTCTCGCATCTCCGTAAGAAACATAGTACAATTTCAACCCATATATTCTGAGTTGTCATGATCTGACACTGTCAGGGAGTCGGTAATTTGCATGACCTCAAGGAGCTTGAGGTAATTAACCAATAGGTGAGGGGGTGTGCAGGTAATTGTCCCTATAAACTATCGTGATAATTAAAAAGCAGGAAGCAAATTCAGACAATTTAAGATATCATACCTCTTTCGTAAAGTTTGCTGGGGAAATTCGCTTCAGAGAATTTACACGCCGTTCCGCTTGGGAGTTTCTTAGTGATGAAATACAGGTCTCATATGCTTCCATTAGTTTCCCAACAGTCATCTGATAGAATGACAGAGAGACCTTAATGAAAAAGTTAACAAAACACGGCAAGTTCCAAACCTCAGATATGATAAAAAGCAAAAAAGATGAAAAAGCCGAGAAATTCATGAACACACACATTTCCACGTGCTGCTTCGTCCTTGCCAGTTGATGGAACTTTGTTTAGCTGTTGATCAGTGTTATTAACCTGTAATTCAGAAAAATAATACACTTGACTGTAAGAAATTTTGATTGTCAAAACAATTATAGGTGAAAGACGTGAGGTTCTTACTTGATCATTAGCATCAGATGTTGTATCGAGAAGCGATGAGCTCTGTTCTGCAGCAGAGTAGAACATGGTTAAGGATACTAATTCTCATCTTGCCACTTCATCATCAGATTATAGATAATAAATATACATATTACATGTAAAAAGATATTTAAAACTAAACATGTAATAAAAAGGTTAATGTTATGGATATAATAATTAACTTTTTATAACAATATATCAAATATAAATTGATAATTCTATTAGTTAACTTAGAGAGACACATGCCCCAAATTTTCAATTCATTTTTGTATATTTTGAATTTGGAGTTCTTTAGGTCAAAGCTCTTCCCAATATTGGAACACAGAGATAATTAACATCCAGAATCATCCCTAACAATGTTACTGGCAATAAAGACACTTGGAGTACAACCCAAACTAATTCCTTCAGACAACTAACCTGAAGCATTATTTGATATTGTGTGCTGAGATATCACCTGTGCACCAACAACATTTGCAAAAATAGTGGCTGATTCTTTATGGTTCTCGGTAAGTCCAACATACAGCATATCATCCAACCTTTTCTGCAAGATTTACAACGCTCTACCATGATTCAAAACATAAAATTGAAAAAAAATTCATTTCAGAACATAAATTCTTTTAGGCGTTAGTTTAATTACGAAAAGCATCCCGAGGTTTGAGAAATTATCATAACTTCCTCGGTCAGCAAAAGCATATTACAATGTCATCCTGGTAATTTGTAAAACCTCAGGCGACTCATGATAATTATCCAATAAGTGAGGGGTTGTACGTGTAATTAGCCTTCCTTTTGGTTTCCTATAAGAACATAAATGAACATAATCAATGTCTGACATGCTTATTGAGACCTTCCTATTACCTTTGCAACTTTAAGCACATATTCACCAAGGTTGTTATACTTTTGTACACAATGACGTACTTCATGTGCTTCCCCAAAATAAGAGTTGTTTGTGAGACCTGTAATCTAAGAGTTCAAGAAAAAGGAAAAAACCAGTCAAACAGGACGCATACAATCGAGAAACACATATAAGTTCATAAATAGCGCATCATATGTTATTGCGACAATAGTTATGTAATAATGCAACCAAATGCATAATTTCCATCCATATCCATCTAAATAAATAATGCTAATCTTGGAGGATAAAGCAATATATTTTTTCCACAGATATAATATGAAGTGTAGGAAGTATCTTCTACAAATCATAATTCATCAATTTATGACCTCCATACATGCCAGATAATCTCGTCTGTGAATAATGGTCTCATAATAACCCGAGCTTCAATACCAAATCAAATACTGTTTTGTTTTATTGGTAATTATTGTAATCAGTTGATACTTCTAATCTGACGCCATACCAATTGGGCTCCCCAACCGTACATCAATTGACTGATTGATTTATCATTAGTCATTTACTGAAATGAATATTTTTATCTTTCCATAACCTTTTAATCACAAGCATAATTAGTATTATCAGAACTTTAACCCTATAACGTATTCAAATGGAGGTAACATATTCCTTCTGCAGACTTATCACATCCAAACCAGCTAAGTATGACCGAAGTTCCCTCCAATTAATCTATAAAAATACGGGTGGTAAAACCTAAAAGAATTGGAAAAGCAACATACTCTAACTTTCAAGTGGGATTTAGAATGCTTTTGAAGGCTCTCCTACTCATTTTTGGCAGAATCACAGAGATCAATTTTATGCCAACAAAATTCCACACTTAGGCCATCACAAAATAGCAACTCCCACCCATATTCTCCGAACTATTAGCTAAAAAAGAACTTTTCATAACTAAATTTCATAAAGTTGCATAAACTGGATGGCACAATGGTGCGGCATGCCACTTTATGTTTTTCCTTTTGCCAACAACTCGGTCTATGGGCAACTGGGTATGCATATATGATTGCCTAAGTGCAAGGATATTGGTTAATTCACAGTATTCTAGATACCTTGCATTATTGCATAGGGATAATTACAAAAAAAAAACTCCCTAACTTATGGGCTATATACAGCCCCCCCCTCATCTTTGGCGAATTACATCCACCTCCCTAAGTTTATTGGCCGACTAAACAATCAGCTCCTTCCATTAACTTTTCGTACGAAAAATGATGACGTCATCACTTAATTTTTTTAGAAATCCGATTTTGCCCCTGGATGACCTGGTGTGAATGTTGACTATTTTTTCGGACGAGCCTACCCTTTTCATGTGAAGGGTTGAATGCAATCTCTTCAGAAATTCAGGGAGGTAGTTGTAATTGGTTTAATAAAATATTTAGAAATTCTAATAACACAAAAATAATAAATTTTTAAACACAAAAATACAAAAAACATATTTTTTTGATATATATATATATATTAACAAAAATCATATAAATATAGTATCTAATATGCAAGAATTATATAATAAATTAAAAAAATAATATATTTTCTGTGATATATATATATATATATATATATGCATATATATTTTAACAAAAATCATATTAATATAACATATAATATACATAATATATATATATATATATAAAATAAGATTAAAGTTAAAAAAAAATACATATATATATATATATACACATAATATATATGTACATATGTATATTATTATTATATACCTATATATATATATATACAAAATCATATAAATATTTTTTATATAAAATTAAGAAAAAATAAAAATCACTGTTCATTGTCTTCATATCTGGGAAGATGATACACACACACACAAACACACAAAATTACACGTAGACACGCACAAAATTAAGGGCAATGTTTGATTTTTGTGTGTGTGTGAGTACTGTGGCAGAAGGGAGTGTTTGGAGATGGCTGCGCGAGGTGATAGAAGGGGGTGGCGGCGCGAGGTGGTGGGAGGGGATTTGGGTTGAACAAAAAAAAAATATATTTTTATATATATATAATATTTATATGATTTTGTCTATATATACAATATACATATGTACAAATATAAAAAATGAAGTATTGGCTTTTAATCTTAATTTTAGCTCGAGGGGTATAAGTGTCTTTTGCAAAATTTCAGATAATTTCTTTTCTTTTCAGTTTTTATGGCTGTTTTACTTGAGGGCAAAACGGACATTTCAGCACTTTTCGTTAGTTTACATTGGACATCCTCTTTTTAGGGAGGTGGATGTAATTCGTCAAAGATGAGGGAGGGGGCTGTATATAGCCCATAAGTTGGGGAGTTTTTTGTAATTATCCCTATTGCATATTATTGGGATGCGATATGTCAAAACAGTTACACCCATCTATGAGAATGTATATGTAAAGCCAATCGTGCATATATCCAGCATGTTGGCCTCAATTCTGTACACATTCTTAGTTTACGTCAACCATGGGAAATTACATAATTATTTACATCAACAAGTGCAAGATGCGGGTTACTCAAGTATAGAAATTATAAGTTCACAAAGTATGGTAGTAATTACACGCACATATAGAAAACTAAAATGTAGAGATTTTCACAACTTGGCACTAATTATGGAGTTAACAATGACTCATACAAAATAACTTTTTTATATTGTCTTAAGGTACCTAACCCCTAATTCATAAAGCAGCAAAAACAACAAGAGCATAAGAGATCAACTTAAAATTCATTTCCTATGCAGAGAGAAACTTTTGACATCTATTAGTAAAAATTTCCCAAAATCATTAATCATTCCAGCAGAAATTTTGCAGAATTTTCTCAAGATAATGCTTATTGATTCAACATGAGGTGAAGTGATATCAACTATTCATTCATCCACTTACCATTCCTCCGTTTCATAAGAAGTCCCGTTGACTTAATCCTTGACCAAGATGGCCCAATGAATAAATAAGTGGAAGATTTATCATTGTTTGCCACTTATTTTTTTGTCATTGCATTTAACAAGCAAATAACCACATAGACGTCTTTTGTAGTCATGTAGATCAAAGATTCAATTACCTAAAGACGACCCCCACCCACCTCCACCCCCACAAAAGGAGTTTTTTTTTTACTAACACAAAAATGCAGGCCGCAGTACCTTTATCTCATTCTGATTTCCAAGAGAGTTTAAGCGCAAACAATTGAGACAAAAACTTAGAAAAAACAGTTTTACAAAGAGCCCACAGTAATGATTAGAAATAAATAAACAGTTCTAAAGTATCAATTCCCCCCCTTCTGATTCCTTCTTAATGAAGAGCAAAACAGTGTCACCAGCATCACCAATTCAATTTCTAAGCAAACGTTTTAGAATACCACATCGTTGGAATAACCATAAAAGATCAAATATTTCAGAGCAGACTGCAATACCTGGAAGGTGGCCCCATTATGGACAATGTCTCGAGCAATAGGTTCATGAATGTACTCATGTAGTGGCATCAAGATGTCTTCCATGTCATAAGAGTTATTAGTTTCTAACTGGGACTGACCTCTAAGTTTTCTAGTATCCCTCTGCCACAAAATGAAGAACACCTTGTAAGATAGGATTTTAAATTCACAAACATCCACATCACAGTCATAGCAATCTTCCCAGAATTAGAGGGCAGAAGACATTTCAAAATCTGAAGTATTATGATGCAAACTGATGGTTGTAATCCCAAACATTATTCTACCTACAAAGTACAACTTAAAAGGCATAGAGAAAATTCTCATTTTATGAATAAACTTTAAATTTTGCCTGAAACTCCATAGTCTTATGGAGGGGGGAAGCATTTAGGAAAGATGCAACTACAGTATTAAGTGAACTATCAAGAGGACAACGACAGACATCATACAAACATCTATAAAGTATCATATTAGTTAATGCAGTAACCTTGTGAATAAATTGAATCAGGATGTAAATGGATTAGAAATAGAAATGAATCTAGAAGCACAAACAGTGATGAAACAGGCAAATCTTATATTTCAAGAACCATTACATTCTAGAAGTCCAAATGAAGTATCTGAATGCTATACATCCATTGAAGATACAAAAAAGTTAAATTGAGAAGCATAGCATTGCGATGTGATATAGCGGTGCAAGTATAATACTTGTCGCTAGACACTAAGCACGAAATGGCAAAACAAGTTTCATGTAACCACAGATTATGTGTAACTTATTTTAGCAGGTTTGAGATTTTCTTTACGCAATATCTACTTGATCAAGCATTTGAACAGAAACATTGTACCAAACAATAAGTCAAAGTTTCAATAAAAGGAGGCTTTAAGACTAGTTTGTGAACGTACTCGAGCAAAGAGATCTTCTCTCATCCATGGAACCAAATATTTCCATGGCCAGATATCCAGTGTGCTTACTCCACTTGTCTTCTTTCGTGCACGTTTGGCCATTCTTGCCATTTTCGCCACAGATGTTAAGTTAGGATGAATCAGAAACCTAGCGGCCACCTCCACAGAAAATTCGTAAGTGCTAAAAACTCGGTCAATAGGGCTTCTAAGTATTGTCATCACTGAAGTTTTCTCCTTGGGAAGTTTGGATATCATGCTATAGTCATCATGTGTACTTAATAACCGGCAGTTTGTTTTTCTGCATAATAATAAAAATCTATATCTTAAACATCTCTAAAATATTTATAAAAACACAACATAACTTTTCACATAGGATGAACAATTAAGTGTGTAGTGGTACTAACTATTTGATAGTATCTTCTCTTGTGCATTCTGCCTACTCACAGAAGTTATACAAACAAAGTATTTCAGCAGATCTTTATTAGCTCTACACCTCTAACAGGAGGAGGAAATCAAAAGTAAGTATCTTCAACCTAAAATGATAAGACTAACAGGCTACAGGCCACAGCTTGGGCCAGCTGGAATAATTTAGTGCAGAATTAGACATTCATTGTCTTTCTTTTTTGCTTTTGGTTTGGTCCATCTTTCTTTTGGCATAAAAGAGTAAACATTTGATAAAATCTCTATTACGCTATAGACTCCGGAGTTGGTAAATTCCCGTTTGAATCACTTTCAATTAACTGGTGATAAACAAGTTATGAATCCCCAAATCTATGAATGCAATAACTAACTCTAAACAAGTCATCAAACCCTAATTCTGTCAACGCAAACTTGTACTTAACAACTCAATTGCTGAATCACACTAGATTATTGAAGCAGAGTCCATTCATACTCTCGGTAATTCTTTTTTAATGAAAATAACTATTGTCCACCGGGATTTGGAACTTTTCATGGTTACAAGTAGGCAACAATTGCACATCAGATTATGAGTACCTAAGCAGCCAAGCTCACATATATTTGTAGTCCTGGCTATGAATGCCCCTCATAAAATGAAATCAAATTTTATAAAAAGGAGCGCATCATGAAAGCATATACTCAGTGGCTAATTTCATCAATGTTGATTACATCATAACTTTTTCAACAACCTAATCTAAAAACTGATTTCTCATTCACTGAGTAAGGACAATAAGACGTACCTTGGATTAAATCTTAACTTATCATAAGACCGTGGGCACTCCTGGTTGTTAGAGAACAGCTTCTTCAAGAAACTGACAATAAAGTAATGTTTGAGTACTTTTCTTTCCTACGTGAGGGTGACATCAGGTAATGCATAGTACACTAAAAATAATAAAAAGTTACCAGTGAAAGTATGTTCGCCCTCCTGTTCGAGGTACATGAAGGAAAAACAGCAAATCACGCAAGGCATGCTTGTCATGTTTAACTTCAGTATCAACAGAGGACGCTGCCCACTTTTCGACAGTATGTTCACACTTCTTATAACCATCATCTTCCGGAGATGCCTTTATTACGACAGGAACTGGAAAGAGGAATTTATAGACAAAACCTTATCAATAGAATCCCATTTTGTCTAAATAAAAGCATGCAAGAACTCGCACCCCAAGAATTCTCCGTCTCGTGAATATTTGACCATTGTTCCATATATGTGCCTAAAAACATCTCATTCTCATGCGTGATCCTAATAATATATCTACGCAAAAAGTGTCTCATCCTAAATTGAAATAATTTATTTTTCTTTGCCACGCGGCATCAATGTTCCAATATCACAAAACAAGAAATAAATCAATCATGGCATAATCTAACAACAATTCTATTCCTTCCTTGCCCGCCTATTAAATGTTTCTCAACGAACTCGCACAAAAATTCAAACAATTAAATTAGTATGCAAAGAAAGAAACTTTTTTAAATTAAAAAAAAAAAATAACCCACAGAGCAGACTCATGACAAACATTGAGGCAAAAACTAAAAGCATGAGTCAAAGCAATTCAAACATCAATTATTCATCTCAAATAAAACCAAACTAACCAACAATAATAAGTTAAAAAAAGTCATTTTCAACATAGCTAAAGAAAACTTTCATGTGGGAGGTCCTTCCAGACTCTCACAAATTCTTATTTGGAGTCTTATCTGTCTGCCATGATTAAAAACTATAGGTCCAAGTTTCGAATCAGGTATCCTTTCGTCTAGAATTAAAAAAAAAAACAAAAACAAAGACAAAACAGAGCTAAAGAAAACGTACCAGATAACACAAGAAGCCCCACAATCAGCCACCATTTTAACTTGCACCTCATCCCCACCTCCCTCATAAAAACCTCCAAACAAGTGCTAATAAAAAAGTAAAAATAAACCCCTTACAAGGTTAGTTCAATCTTTAAATAACACTTATAACAGAAACGTAAAAATCTGAAACTTTAATGTTGAAACCGAAATCCACAGAGACAACACATCAAACACCTTACGCTCATTAAAATCCGATTCATGTCACTACAATACACACGCATATATATACACACACAAAATTGAAAAAAAAGGTGGCCTACATGTATAGAATACCGAAATCTCGTGCTCATAAATTCCCACAAACGGTGTCGTATTACCGCCCGACAAAAACTTCAACGATCAAATCGAGGGGGTTCCACTCCTTCCCGCCCCTCCTTTTTTCCGCGGTTTCGGACCCTCCGATCGATGAAGTTTCTGCCGTTGATTTCACGGTAAAATTGTGAAGCGCATAATTTTCTCTCTCCTCCGTTCGATGGACAGCGGCGAGGAGAGAGAGAGAGAGAGAGAGAGAGAGAGAGAGTAGTTATGGGAGGTCAAAGGTGGATAGGGTTATAATGGGAAATTGGGGATGCGCACAGGTTGGGGAGAAGGGGATGTTTTTAGTTAATGTTTGGTGAATAAATGGGAGGGAGAGGTTAAATGACGAAAGTGCCCTCCCTTTTGGTTTGTGTTATCGAGGATTGAGAGTTGACCAATGGGAATGAAATTGTGTTTCAGCCTTTTTAGATTTATGGGTGGATTGTAAAGAGTCCCTAAAATAAACTTTTTTTTTTTTTTGAACACTCCCTAAAATTCCTAAAATAAACTTTACCAACTAAACGAATGGTTAATTCTATGTTTAATAATTCGTGTATTTATTTCATTGATTCAAGTATTATATGTAGGGACTATACAATTTATTGTGAGAAAAATATAGACACTAGGCGAATATTTTGGTCAAGAATGGGTTCGGCCAAAGACTTAGGAGTATAATGTCTTCTATGGATGTTTTTCAAGACTACCTCGAGCAGGATAAAATTGGTGTGAGATGGTCTAGATTAACTAGATTGGATCGTGGCATGTCGGGATAATCCAATTAGGGTATCCCTTCCCCTATTTTTGGGTTCACGAAATATAGATACTAGAAAACATTGATTTTTTCCTAAAAGAATCCATCAAAATTGAGTTTATTATTCTTTGCTAAGCCCGATAGTTATAAAATACAGATGATTATCGATATTTTGATAGTAAAAAAAATATTTATCGTACATGTAGTTATCTAATATAATATCAATGGGTGTTAGATTGACTGGATTTGAACTAAGAAAGTCATTCCAACAAGTTCACTTTACACAAGCACGGTTAAAGTTCAATGATTTGTTTACTATTTCACCATTGACTCCTTGTATCATTATTAATGAGTTGAGTTTTTAATACATTCTAATCCACGTAGCACATCCTATGCATGTGGAAAGAAAAAAAACTTAAAAACATTCTCGACTCAAAGTCAAATTGATAATTAAATTTTTAAACCAACAAAATCAAATAAATAAAACATAAAGAAGAGAGTACAAAAGGGAAAAAGAGGGGTACCTGTGATATGAGAGGGGCATTTGAGAGGTCTAACTGCTCCCTTGATGTTAGGGGTGAGCATTGATTTTGAAAAATCACCCAAATCGACCGCATCGCACCATTTTTGTTAATTTTCTAAGCAAATTGTGGTTTAAATTTTAAATGAAAATCGCACCGCCCTATGCAGTTTGGTTTCAAAATTAGTGTTAAAAAAACTGAATCGCACCGCCACCGCCTACATATATATATACATATATATTTCTTTTCTTTTTTTTTAATTTAGACTTTTAATAGGTTTTACTCGTAATGCTATTCATATTTATAGTTATTTAATATTTTTTTATTGAATTGATATGGTTATATCTTTTACATGATTAACTATGATGCACGGATACAGATACGGCGAATACAGGTACGATACGATATGGGTACGGGATATGCGATTTTTCAAAATTTTAGGATACGATACGCCGGGAATACGACGATATATATATATATATATAAACTTGAATTTTTTACAATCCATTAAATGAAGTCACATGACCATTCATACTTATAGATGAAGATGCTATTATAACAATTAGTCAATTACTGAACGTATAAAATTTCTATAATCGATGGTCATAACTATTGAAACTTTATTCTACACACCAATTAAGTGGTTTTAAAACTTTATCAACCTTTTTCTCGAACAACATTACAAGACAAAAATACAAATCTCAATCTATATTATTGCATATTACTAAAAGAGTAAAAGTAGAAGAGTGTTTATTGTTTATACTCAGCACAACAACAAAATATTTAACAAAATTGAAAACTATAAACAAATCTCAAAATCCTAATGAACTTGAAGAGTTCTCGAAGAACTGAAAGGTGGAATTCGAAAGGAGTTTAGAAGACAGGATACTCCAGTTATAAGACGAAGACGAATTTCTATTGCATATTGGGTATTGCAGTTGCAGAGCAGAAGACGGATGAGGTTTTTTTTCTCCATTCTCGTTTCTATTTTTTTTCCAATTAATCGTGGATTTTTTTGTTAAATTATTATAGTAATAAGTTTTTACCTTTGAATTTTGAGTTTTAACCCAAAAAGTATTTCATAATATCAAAAAATACCCTTGCCGTATCGGATACTTCTAATTGCAGTATTGGATACCGTATCAGATTTTTTTTTTTTCGGATGCTTCAAAACCGTATCCACCCCGTATCCGTATCTGGTACGAGTACGATACTGCACGGGGTCATGTTTAGGAGTATCCGTGCATCCTAGATGATTAATAATATGTTCAATCAATATTCATGCTTGAGATTTTTAAAGTGATAATATCTTATGATATTTTAGTGTTATTTTTTTTATATAATAGACACTTGAAGAGTTTTGACCAAAAAAAATATTAGAAATTATATTTATGACATTTGTTCTATTTAACTATCACAATTATGAGAATCAAAAGTGATATATGAGAGGCACTTGAGAAGCTCCTCCCTCGATGTGTTTGCATCTCGGAAGTGATCCTCGTTCCCAAAATTCAGATTTATTGGTATTGATTTAGGTCGATTCTCTTAATCGATCGCACTCAGTCAGGGTGATCTTGTAATAGAATCAAAAGTAAATCAATAATGATTATAAACTGCACTTGGGCTCACCAAGCTCAATCCGGATCCTCTATTGCAAATGGTGTTGCATCTCCTATTGCATTCACCTCTATATATGACAAGTGTACAAAATTCAAATAACTTATATATTTAAGGAAAAGATTTATACACTTGTCATGCATAGAATGAATACAATAAGAGATGCAACACCATTTTGCAATAGAGGATCTCGTGTGCACCAAGCTGCCTACGTATGTTTAATGAGATCAAGTCTAACGTAGTTTCTATCTTAAGTATCCTACCATTGTCTTTCTCAGGGTTCATATACGAAATGTACCCAAATTTATGTTATAAGATCGTACAGGTCGAATCCATAGTCTAAAAAACAAAGACGCGATGCTAGTTACGAAATCTCTTAAATGCTTAGATTTCAATCTCGTGCTTTCTATAAATGCACGTATTTATAGCGTTTCCATATTGTACGAATGAGAAGTTGATAGATGGGACAATACAATAGGATGACTCCACGTGTCCGTTACGGACGGTCTAGATGATATCTCGTTGGGTAGGGTTGACCTATGACCCGACCTAGGTTGGTAAAAACACGTAAATCTTGTAGTGTTGTGTAAATTTAGAAACTCTTAAGGACCTCCAGTATAAATACATATACGACACACATGCTTCGTATAACTCGATCAAGATTATATCAATAGTGCTTGTCCATACAAGGCTACAAACCCTCGACCTAAACCCATTTGAAGGCTTTCAAGGTCGTGGTCCAACATGTGGCTCGTGTAGACGAGCCCACGATGCTTGACAGATATATCAAGTATTAATTTAGGTCAATTTTGGAAGGATCGAACTAATTAAGTCTTGCTTACGTATCACGTACGAACTCATTGTTAGGACTGCACTCAGTGTCTTGATCAACTACCAAACTCCTAATGCAAGTATGCAACTACTTGAGGATCATTATAAATAATTTCCATAGTTAGGGTTGTATAAATACGATGATGTCTAGTAGTCAATGTATCAAGAGTGAGTGCGACGCAGAGTAGATAAATTTAAGGACAAAGATTGTAACCATAAATCAATTAACAGATATTTATATGAAAGATGTAGAAATCGTACTTACACGTCGTTTGTGTAGATAACGTCACATGGAAGTGATCTATGGTCACAATATCAGGTTATACGGTAAACAAATGCTACACAGATCTTGTATTATTGTGCAATTTTTGCGGGGTCCTTCGCATAGATACAAAGGAACAATTTTGTAAATACTATACTATATATATCCAAAGTTGGGTATATCAAGTATAATGTCAATCATTCATATGTAATAAGCCTTATTGGCATGAAGTTTCTTATTAACTAGTAATCATTCAACGTCAGCTACAAACATATACAAACATATTACAGAACAAAACCATCATTTATCATACAAACTTAGCTACAACACCTTAGCTTATATCCAGTATAAGTGTACATAAACCTGCGTAAACCACCTTGTGGATCGAAAAGGCAATATAACATCTAAGACGAAGCTACTTGTTTGTAGCGCTGTAGCCATGATACTATAGCTGATCCCATGCGAAACAACACCGACTTGAATGTTTCTTCTCCATAAAGAGAATTGATCAAGTTCATTTTCACCTTACGAATGAGTCCAAGAGATGATTCACTGCATGCGGATGGTGTTGCAGTTCCTTTATACGCCTTACAAATGTAGCTTACAAAGTCTCGATAGTCCTACAATAACAAATAAAATTGTCATATTCAAAAAATGCTGCCAAACGATAGGGTGAAACCAGGATGAAAAGTGGGCAGCCTATCAGACTGACTTTGAGTCCCAATACAATGATGGTTATTCGTGTGGGGGCCCATGTGGGTTCCGTCATACACAAAATGTGGTTGGGTTCGCAAGGGATCCATCACATATATGGATGTGATTAATCTTAAATTTCGGTAACACGTAAGAATTAATTAGGAGGGAGTGTGACTAAGGGGTGGGGTTGCTGTTGAAACGAAAACCATCTCATGCCAGCAGAATTGAATATACTATCGAGTCAAACCTAATCGTCTCATATGGTAACAACCAGCAGCGAGCAATATCATCAATCTACAACAATGCTGCAATATTTTGTATGTTTCAAGTGTTTACAAAACATAATTCATGTCGCACATATTTGGTGTAATTTGATGGCCTTCTCATGTTACAAATATTTCTATATATATATATATATAAAATATTTCTTCAAGTATAATTAAGAAATTTTGTTGTGTTATAACATACAACTATTTCACCCCACCTTTATGGTAAAATTCAATTGAATATGTCCACCTTGCAACAGTAATGTTACGTGAATGAAACTGAAACGTTTTCCATGTAATATTTAATAGTAGTATCCTATATTCATCAGATTGGTAATAGCATAATGTGTAAGGTATATTAAGACATTTAAGGATGACGAGGCTCTAGAATTGATGATACCCGCCTCAATTTAACTTGAAAATAATTTTCCTTAATGATTTTTGGAAGGGAAAGTTGAGAAGAAGATACTTACATCGTAAAGTGGTTGCCCGTCCACGGTAACCCATGGTACGTATCTATGAGGTGGTTGAAGTGCATTGGTAACAGCTGCATATCCTAATTCAAGCTGCACATAAGTTGTAATCATATTAGTTGAGTGTAGCAAATGCCTAATCAAGAAACAAATGCCTAAAATGCCAAATTCCTGAGTAATGGCCAATAGGAAGTAAGTGCATAACTAAATTGTGGCAAGAAACTAATATTAAATTGGAATCTGAATTATAGACTCCTCAAATATTGATTTCCATGTGATCGTTTATTTAGCCGACGAGAACAAAGAATTATAAAAAATAGTCATATGGTCAGTTCAACTATTGACCATTATTTACAAACAATAATCAGTTGTGATTAATAGATGCATTAAGTAGGAATTAATTCTTATTCTGTAATATTAATGTAATTTGTATGATATAACACCTTAACTAGCCCAAATTACAATCCTTGAGATATGCCTCGAATACAGCCTATGTTGTATGCACATTTCAAACTACGAGCCTGTATTATTGAAGAAGACTGCCTTTGAAATTATGTAGACAATTTTCAGATAGGCGACAAAAGATATGTATATTCGTTAATGAAAAATATGAACGCCAAAAGAATTTTGAATAAATTGGATAGAAAGCCAAATAAATTGAAAATAGCAGCCTATGCCGATTAGAGAAAGTGATCCTGTCTTCTTCTCATGATGCCATAGAACTTATTTAGAAAGTCGTTTTTTTCCGGTCCGTTCTGACTTTGATAAGAAAATAGGTATGTGAAAACCCACGAGCATACTCGGTTAACAGTAGATTTATTGGCATCAAACTGTGGAGTCTCATTTTATATCCAATTGAAGTTATTTCGATGTCCCAACTCGCTAACAAGATCTAAGCTAAAATCATCAAGCAGTTCCAAGTTTTTTATGATAGATTTTCAAATTTTTAGAAATCCAAATCCTTCTCCATCTTACAAAATCAATTCAAGAAAGGCGGACTACGGCTTTTCAAGAATTACTAAACCAGTGAGATTATGCACTTCATAATCAGTGGACTTCCAGCGTAAAATTTTGAAACCAACAAAATCAAAATTAACATATAACCAACCATAATCGTCACACAGTAAAATCATGAAGTGAAACGATTGGCCGAGAAAACTAACCTCCTTTCCACGCTCACCGTTATAACAATCAAGCACTGGGGAGGGATCCAAACCTACTTTCTCAAAACATGTTTCCCAATAGGTATAATTGTGCTGGTAGATCAGCTTTTCCACGCAATAGACAAATGGGAAATAAACATTCTGCATCAGAAATTTGTGAGGTAAAAAAGTCAAAATTCCGATGGTAGTTTGAAGAAAAATATCAGCTAGGATACAATCCCATATTAAAACCACATTTTCCTTAATAACAGCAAATGCAAAGATCAAATGGCCCTTCTTTCATGTTCAAATCAAAAGGTTAATGAGTGGTAATAAGAAGTTGCATTTTCCAAAGAAACAATACTAACCACATCAGGCCAGGCATCAATTGCACAAGCCTCCACAGTGTTCAGTATGCATTCATATTCGCCATGCTGCAACCAAAAAATAAATAAATAACGGAAATATTCGTCAATCACATACTATATAAATGAGACTGTCGGATAAGATGAATCACTTAGAGAAGTTTAGCGAAAAAAATAAGATCATTATATGCATAACCTGGCATTTAAAAGTGTGGTTTCCAAAAAGTTTGGCATTGCCCCAAGGCACAAGATTGAGATCAACAATATCAAGGAGTCCATCACTAAAGATCATAGCTAAAGAATCAACAATGAAACTGGCACTGTAAGGACAAAGGGGGTTTCATAGTACAAACCCAGAGACACTTTGTTGCAAGAAATTGGTGACATTAATGATGAGACAAATATCAAGTGAAAAGGCAAGATAAAGTTTATAGAGGGATAAGAGGAAGCCATTGCAGAAGCTAAATAAAATGGAATTTAGGGTTCATGCAATTTGGGTACAAGAAAATGGCTCATATGTATATATATTGCTTTACTTTAGCTCCGTGGCATAGTATCATCACTCTGAACGCCACTACTCCAACTCCTGTTAGACCAACAACAGTGAATAGTCCAAACTTTTCATTTTTCAACATCTCTCTCTCTCTCTCTCTCTCTCTCTCTCACATTAAATACAGGAATCCATAGCAAAAAACAAATTAATTTCCTTGAATAACTTGTTCAATTATATGGAAACCAAACAATAAAAGGCAATACTTGACTAGTTTTCTCAGTTGTTTATTTGAAACATAACATGAACACCGATCGGGACCCGGCGGTAAATGAGTCGAGTTGAATAGAATAGCTTGAATCAAGCTTGTTTGATTATATTATCAAGCTTCAAAATTTGTGATTGAGTTTAGTTTGATTGTTAATCGAGCAAAGCTCAAACGAGCTTTAATCGAGAGCCGAACACAAATTAAACTCAAGGAGCTTGAAGTTTTTGCACATAACTTAATATCTTTTTACTAACTGATTCGAAATGGAGAAGAACTTCAAACTTATCGTACACACAAAAAATTGTTCAAGTTTAATTCGATAAGATAAAGAACTGAGCTCAAACTAGCTTTTTAAGAATGATCTCGAATCAAGTATCAGTAGCGTGGTTCGTTTTTCCCCTAATTGGGGATAGTTAACGAGACCTAGAAAACAGAATTCAAAAAAAAACCTAAAATGGCTTCAATTTCAAATTTAATTCGCGACAGAGCAATACAGATAGAGCAATCATTAAACATAAAAATGAAAGATGAAACAGTACCTGGCAAACGATGGTTCCATTAGGCTTGATTTTAGCGTTTCCGTAAGGGATGAGCTTCAGATCGGTGATAGAAATTAGGTCAGAATCGAAGAGCTTGTACAGATAATTGACGATGAGGTTGGAGCAGTAAGGGCAGAGAGATTCGTAGTAGATCTCAAGCGTGACCTTGTCGCCATTGTTAGCGGCCGAAGCAGAAGATATTATCAAGGAAATGAGCAGTAATCGAAGAACATCCATGGCGGATTGAACTGTTCGTCTGGCCACTGCGATTTGGATCGCGCTCTCCGCCAGTCAATGACTATTTAGTTTGAGATAATTTCGTAACTGGTCCAATCATTATAGATCGTTGAAACATGGGTTATTGTAAAGACTTCGGCACACATGAAAGTGGACGTGTTCACGACCACATTAATTTGGATGTGTTTATGACGACGTCATATATTAAGATACAAGGCATTTTCTGTAACATGGATATATATGCGGGAAATATATTCCATAACATGCATATGTGTGCGAGAAATATGCAAATGAGTGATTAGAACGTTGAGGCGTTAGCATTATATATATATATATATATAGGGTCAAGATCGAATACATACTCTCTCTTAGATAAGATCTAAGACCCAATATACACCATTGGATACATTAAATTCAACAGTCCAAAAAATAAGGAATAAACAGGCAGGAAAAAATGGAAAATAGGGATTAGGGGTATAATGGACAAAATGTCAAAATTATACATCACCCATTTACCAAAAATAACGGCAATCATCTCCTGCAATCTCTCAAAAACTGATACCCACGAACTCAGCCATTTATTATCACAATCTCAACCCGAGATTAACGCATTCAATTTATAGAATCGTATTAACCTCAGATTTCGTTAAATTATCACAAAAAAAAAATCTGAAACCCTCATATTCTGAAAATTCTGAAACCCACGAAAAAATTCTGAAAATCGAGATTGTAAACCCAGAATCTGAAAAGATTGAATTCCACATGTTTTCGCTTACATCATTGTTATTTGCTTTGATTTTTTATTTTTGAATGTTCTGTTATTTCTGTATATTGTTTAATTAGTAAACTATAATGGTGATATACCATATATTATTATTTGAACACATTATACAACTCATTATATTCAATTATACATCGTATTATATTACATTATACAGTTCATACAATAGGGATATATAACACGTGATTGTGCTCCTTTCAATAGTCAGTTGAATATATTATACATCATATTATATTACATTATACACCATATTATATTACATTATACACTATCATATAAGCCATTATACAGTGAATACAATAGCTAATTAATCCATTATATAATAGTTAATAATCAAATATACAGTAAATATAAACAAGGTAAAGTACGAAAATAATGGAAATAAATAAAAATAAAAATAAAAATCCGACTGAAAACGTAAAAACGCGAAAAACCCTATTAAAACGATGGAATTTGGGCCCGAGAGGGTGGTGCTCAGTATACTTATGATAAGTATACTGAGTTGTTTTTAAAACGACGTTTCCTACAAGATTGAAGTAGAGCTTGGGACCAAATTCCAAAAACAGTTTTTGCAGTGTATAATGGTTTATGTTGTAGTGTATAATGGTTTATGTTGTAGTGTATAATAATGAATCTAATCTATAATCTGTTATACCATTCTATATAGTTGTGTATAAAATTCACAGTGTATAATGGTGTTGTATTGTAGTGTATAATGGTTTGTATTGTAGTGTATAATGATTTGTATTGTAGTGTATAATAATAAATCTAATCTATAATTTGTTATACTATTCTATAAAATAAGATTTATAAGTTGAATCCATAAAGAAGAAGATAATACTTGCTATAAGTTCCTGTGTTAATAATATGATTTTTGTGTAATGCATATACATCATATATATTGATATGTATTTTGATAAGTTACATATATGCACGCTTGCATAATATGCCTACACTTTTTTCAAAATTAATAGAAATTGCTGTCTTATACCACCAATGAATGTCTGATAGTTGTTCACCCATCAAAACACGTCAAATAAATTCTATTAGTGAAGAAAAACAATGGTTTATGGGAGACTTCCAATGGTTTGTATTGTAGTATATAATAATAAATCTAATCTGTAATTTATTATACCATTTTATATAGTTGTGTATAAAATTCATGTGTATAATAGTTTGTATTATAGTGTATAATAGTTTGTATTGTAATGTATAATAATGAATCTAATCTACAATCTGTTATACCATTCTATATAGTTGTGTATAAAAATTCACAGTGTATAATGATTTATATTGTAGTGTATAATGGTTTGTATTGTAGTGTATAATGGTTTGTTATTGTAGTGTATAATGGTCCGTTACAGAGAAATAAAGAGAAACTCATCTGTTCAAATTCACTCTATCTATTATATTAGATCAGTTGCTTAATGATGATTTGCAGACTCATAATTGATAACAGAAGAAGAATTCAGAAAAAATTGAATTGAAAACAGAAGAAGATGATGAATAGGGATTCGATTTCTGCATATCCTTCGATCTTTACAGCCCCGATCTCGAATTTTACTGGAAAAAAATCGATTTGATGATGAATTGAATGGGAAAAAAACAATATCTCGTATCAATTTTGTTGGAAAACAACCGATTTGATGATGAATTGAACGGGTAAAACGATATCTCGAATCAATTTTACTAAAAAACAATCGATTTGATGATGAATTGAATGGGTAAAAAAATATCTCTTATCAATTTTGCTGATATATGTGATTATGGAAAGAATATATGAAATCGGTTATGACTCGTGAAACTGGAGATTTGATTTGATACTGTCTATTAAATTGAATCTGTTAGTTATAATTTAATGACTAAAATGCCCTTTACATAATTAAAACAAATTATTAAATCAGTTAAATGTGTTAAATGTAGACCTTGGGATCAAATTGAATCAAAGGCCTAGATTGGGTCTTATATCTTACTTAATGGCAAGGGATGTATTTGATCCATATCCTATATATATATATATATATACTGTAACCTATAAAAAAAAATAAATATATATATATATATATATTGTAACCTATCAAAATATATATATATATATATATATATATATATATATATATACTGTATACACTTATATACTCTTGTCACACGTCTATACGTATTATAGTATAGTTTATGTCATGTTGCGTTAGTTGGTACTTGGTAGTACCCTAGTGTATGTGTAAACCAGCGGATATATATATGCATGATGATAACATTATCATATATAATTCAATGACTTAAAACTCACTTGCTTGCATGCCCACTTGAGCTACATGTAAGAAAGTATTACAAGGAAATGTTACAAAATCATTTAACCAGATTTACAACATCACTAGAATGTTATTGAGCAATAAGAAATGGACATAAATTTAGTACGTAAATAATTTTATTTCTAATGTTTCATGTCTAGTCTAAGAACTAATTTGGTTATTCTGTTTAAATCGTAAATTTAACATTGCTTCTGTTCAAATTAATTTCAAAGTCTTTTCACCGTTCAAATTGATTTCAAAGTCTTTTCAGAAAATTTTACGCCCTTATATATGAAATCAAAATTTAAGGGTATATATATGGCAAAGGCTTAGTAATACAAAATTTAATTTTTTTTATTTTTTTGTAAAGAACAAAATTTAAACATTAGATATTGTCACGCGGCATTTTTTCAGCCTAAATTTCTTGCACAAAAGGCCACCGTGCGGCCTGATTCTTCCCTCACAAACCAGTCAACCTTCCCCAACACGTACAACTCCCGTGTTTCCCTATTGATTAGTGTTTCCCACGAGCATACTCAACACCCCACAAGCACAAACAAGCACACTCACGCATGGTCTAAAATTTCGACCGAAACACTAAAATTTCGGATTTCGGGGTGTTCCGAAACGAAATCGAACTTTCGATCCAATTTTGCAGAATATCTTCCAAAATTTCGACCGAAACCCGAAATTTCCTGAGATTTCTGCCGAAACCCGAAATTTCCCCAAAAATTTAAAATATTTTTGTTCGAAATTTCGGCCGAATATTTTTTTTATATATATTTTTAATTTTTTTAAATATCATAGAATTAGAAAATTATATTTATACACATAATATGGATCGAATTCACATAATATGTGTCCACCTTTGACACATAGTAGATACTCAGTGGATACAATGCCACACCAACCCTACTCATATCCTTTGCCACAGGTTTATGTTACTACTCCTGTCGAGTATATTGTACCCATTGGGGTTTTTCAAAATTCAACACCAGAAGGATATTATCATCATCATTATATGCAATACTACAACATTCCATGTCCTGAGCGAAATATTGTCAACATGTAACTAATAATTTTCACTTGCAATATGAAAATAGAGGTAGGACAGATACTAGTGATAACGATTTCGATCCTCCTAGAAACTCGATGTGGTATTAAGTTGTAACTTTTACTTAAATTTTGGTACATTTTATCTTAATGAAGTTTCTATGAGATTTGGTTATTATCTTACTATCAAATTATACTTATTTCATATTTTTCGCAACGATTTTTAGTGATATTATTTACCAAATTCATTATCCATATATTATATATAGAATATTATTGATGTAAAAGATGCATAAAAATGATAATTAAAGTTACCCAAAATTTTATTGCAAATTTCTAAATATTTTATAAATTTCCATGATTTCTTTAAAATCAAAACCGAAATTTTGAATATCCCCGAAATTTCCATCAAAATTTTCGTAAATTTACTACACCGATATCTACTTCGAAACCAATATTTAAGACATTGCACTCACGCCACATGCTGAATATAAAGGGCACATTTCACATTTACGGGCGACCAACACCCAACTTTATATTTTATTGCTCATCAAGTAAATACAAGGAATCCCTAACTCGTACACACCTCTCAACACCCTCAAAAACGTGTACAAATGGCTGTATCTAAAGACCCAGCAGTCTAAAATGGACATCCCCCATTCCTAGGATTCGGCCTATCACTAAGTTCCAAGTGTCGGGCAATTTTGTCCACCAAAACTGCTCTAACCGCCCACTAACTCCATGAATAGGCTTCTCGCACGTCCACTTGTCCAGCAGTTGGCCTTGGTCAATGCTTCACCCAACTGTCTCGCACATGACCTGTCGTCCGCACGTCGGGTCATCTGACTCACCCAGCACTGCCCGCACGGAGCCTGGCCGCCTGCCGAGTTTTCTCGGCCAGTCTGCCTAGAACCTACCCGCTGTGCACACGCTGCCTAATTTTCTCGTCCACATGCCTTGAACTCGCCCGACAGTGTGCACCCGACCTAGTTTTCTCAGCCACTGTCCGAATCCCACACACTCCGGGTGCCCAGCTTAAGCACCCGTCGAGTTTTCCCGCACAATTTTGTACCAATGCCACAACCCACATCTTGTCTTGGCCACTCTCACATATGTCCCGAGTAACATCCGCCTTTTGCCCACATCGTGCCCAATCTTAGCCAATGCCGCCTACTCTCGGAATCTGTCGCCCCATCTTGACACGTTGGCCCGCCGTGTCAAGGACCCAACTCTTAGGGGTGTAACAAACCACCGCCACCAAAAGAATTTGACGTCCTCGTCGAACCAACATCAACACCCGAGCCACTGAACTTCATTGCCCGATTCCCGCAACCGTTTGAACCCACATTCATGCTCCTTGTCCGATGTTTCGACCCAGAACCTCACCATCCCGAATCCTCTTGATGAAAATGCATTTATTCCAGCCCAGCAACTCACTGCCCACCAAACCGAAATCACCCACACACTGAAATTCGAATCAGCCACATACTAACCCAAATTTTTAGCAACTTTGGCTTCATGACTCCGAGTAATTCGTGCCCATTGATGACACTATGAATTTCCTTCATAACTTCCGTAGATCATGTCCATTGGAAGAGGTCTTTTCAACAGTTGAATACCCTGCCACTATTTTGCCATTTATGCCACGAATCTAGCAACATCTCTTTGCCTTCAACGTACTCGCGCCACCACACGAGCCTTTTCCATCAGCCATTCAAAACCCTTGCCTTTTCCACCGAAACTCGTACTTGGATCTTTAACCGTACCCATAATTTGATCAAGATCAAGCAAGCACTCGCCTCAATCTTCGCAACCCTTGCCTACGCCGATCCCACGATGAATTTGACGAGTCACGCACTCGGTCAAATTCCCAGCAACTTTCATACTTACAGTTCCCACAGATTTCCCACGCTGAACTTCCTCAAACCGCCCACTTAACGCAATTAGCACCCATCTCTCGCACATCAACAATCTGCCACCGTCAAGCCCACACGAAAATCACTGTCACCCACAATTTCACTCAGCCCATGCACCTCACGCAACCTGAGCACTTCCTGTCCCATACCAGCAAGCCTTCAACCAATTTCGTGCCATCAAGCACACGAAATTTTCACGATCCATGCCTCTTACAAGGATCCAGACACGTGCAGCGGATTTTGTGTCTTTTCTGACCGAATCAAAGCCAAGTCTGACTAACAACTTCATGAAACGAAGCTCTGATACCAATTGTCATGGGGGCATTTTTCGAGCCTAAATTTCTCGCACAAAAGGCTACCGTACGGACTGATTCTTCCCACACGAACCAGTCAGCCTTCCCCAACACCCACAACTCTCGTGTTTCCCAATTGATTAGTGTTTCCCATGAGCATACTCAACACCCCACAAGCATAAACAAGCATACTCACGCGCACATGCTGAATATAAAGGGCACATTTCACATTTTCGTGCGACCAACGCCCAACCTTATATTTATTGCTCATCAAGTAAATACAAGGAATCCCTAATTCGTACACACCTCTCAACACCCTAAAAAACGTGTACAAAGGGCTGTGTTTAAAGACCCAGCAGTCTAAAGTGGACATCCCCCAGTCCTAGGATTCGACTTATCACTAAGTTCCAAGTGTCGGGCAGTTTTGTCCACCAAAACTGCTCTAACTACCCCCTAACTCCAAGAATAGGCTTCCCGCGCATCCACTTGTCCAGCAGTTGGCCTTAGTCAATGCTTCGCCCAACTGTCTCGCACATGTCCCGCACATGACCCGTCGTCCGCACGTCGGGTCACCCGACTCGCCCAGCACTGCCTACACGGAGCCTAGCCCCCTGCCGAGTTTTCTCAGCCAATCTGCCTAGAACCCACCCGCTGTACACACGCTGACTAGTTTTCTCGTCCACTTGCCTTGAACTCGCCCGACAGTGTGCACTAGGCCTAGTTTTCTTGGCCACTGTCCGAATCCCACACACGCCGGGTGCCCAGCTCAAGCACCCGTCGAGTTTTCCCGCACAATCTTGCACCAATGCCACAACCCACGTCTTGTCTCGGCCACTCTCACATATGTCCCGAGTAACATACGTCTTTTGCCCACTTCGTGCCCAATCTTAGCCAATGCCGCCTACTCTCGGCATCCGTCGCCCCATCTTGATACGTTGGCCCGCCGTGTCAAGGACCCAACTCTTAGGGGTGTAAAAGATATGTTAAATCGTTAGTCCAAGAATATACGCAACTTTTGCGGTACAAAGCTCTATTGGAATTAAATACTAAATTATACAACCAATTCACCTTTCTAGATTTGTATGTTAACCTATTTCACCAGTTCAACTCATATTCTTAACCGTGTAGAGATAAGCAATTTTTTCTCCTTATTTACGTTATTTATACTCATTGAAGAGGTAAGTGTTGCTTAGGTCTATCATCGATGATGCTCACGGTGATTCAAGATCTTCTATTCCAATTCAAAATTCCATCTTATATTCCAAATCATATATACATGTCAAATATACACATATTTTCTTAAATACAAACACTTGGATATGAATTTTTATATACATTTATGAAATTAAATACAAGATAAAATACAGAATGAAACAGACAGAGAGGATCTTCTATTCCACAATTGTACACTGTACCATTGTGGGATAAAATTTCGCTGCATGAAACAGAGGACTTAAGGTGTAACACATAGTTAATGTGACAAAATGAAAAGGTAATTCAAATTACTTAACATAGAGTCGAAGGTGATATATTGTAATGCTGTGGAATAGCATTATTTCATGCAGATTTTATAGTGTAAATCTGATTCTTTTTAGAAGAAATATTGTAGATACCAACGGCCTGAGTGGAGGGGCACTGATCACTAATGAAAAAGTCTCGGGTTCGTGCCCCATGTGTACGCAGAAAGTTTCAGGTCTAAGATATGTCAAGAGACAAAAAAAGCACATTTAGATTTTTTATTCCAATTCGTGTTTCATTTTATATGCACGCCAAGCAGAAAAAATCCACATCAACGCACATATTTAAGAAATACTTGACATTTATTATAGTGAAACATCAATATTGGAATAAAAATATCTCCATGTACTCGGGGATGTGGCCCAAATGGATGAAGGTAAATTAGGTGTATACCCACAATAAGATTTATTACACGAAAATAGTATCTTGTTAAAGAGGTGCAAAAAACTCTGGCACTGTAAATATCTTTCATCACATACCATAACCATTGATCGGATAACTCAAAGCATGTCTTTCCATCTTCCAGAATCGCAGGCAGTAGCAGGACTCGATGTATGGTGGCACCCATGTGAGCTTCAGGATGATTGCGATTGTCTGAGGATTTGGGCTCCTAAGAAAGACCCCAAATCAGACAAGCACGTCACACAATTTGTCAAGAAAGATAACCTTTGCTCCTCAAACTTTCAACAGAATCCTTAATAATTTGATCCATGGGAATAAATTGCAGACCCAAGTCTAATAGCTTCTTTGATGCATCCTTGCTCCTTAATAATCCAGGTTGAGTATCCTTTGGTAACCTACAAAATTTGCCAAGCACATAAAATCCATACTTGCATCAGACAATATTCGAAAAATAACAAAGATGCAGACAAAATAACAAACTTTATTGGAACGACTGTTGTTTCTCAATTTTCATCCCATTCCTGAAGATATATGCCGAAAGAATGTCAAAGGGGGAAGGACAAGAAGATATAGGAAGCGGTAAGGCAATTCAATTCGAGTTCTATTCTGAATTTTTATAAGGGTAAATCACATACACCTCCTGTGTGAGACTCAGTTACGAAAAACACCACGAAGTTTGAGAAATTATCATAACGTCTCATATCAGTAAAAACATGACATTGGGTGTCATCAGAAAGCATATTACAATTTCACCACTTGTTTCGAGTTATCAGGATCTGACAGGCTTGTCTTGGTAATTTTGCAAAATCTTAGGGGGTTCGAAGTAATTACCTAATAATTAAGGGACATGTAATTACCTCTTCTAATAATTGTTTTAGGATTAACCCATTAAGATTACCTCTCTCAGATAAGATTCACATTATATAGGAATATCTTCACGTTAGAGAGGCATTCTACGATGGAATAAGAGCACCTTACCTAGGCACATTGTACTCGGGGTAAAGTTCTGCCACCTTCGCAGCAAAGTCACCATAGTGAGATGTAGCTTCAACGCATATGTGCCTTCCGGTAGCAGATGTGTTTTCATATACCAGTATGTGTGCAAGAGCCACATCTTTAACATGCACAGATCCAATAAAGAAATCTTCATACAGGTCAGTGCAGCCTATACCAAAAGGCGAAATAATAAGCAAGTTTAGCATGAATCCCATGGTAAACATATGATTACTTCTGTGAGTTAATTTCCATAGAAATAGAGGCACTTTGATGAAAGTTATGAGATTTATGTCTGAAATTGCATTACCCTGAAGAAGGCGAAGAATCATCAGCATGCTTGCATTTAATGCTGGGGGGATAATAGGACCCATTACTGTCCCAGGATTCACCACAACGACATCTAGACCATTTTCCTCAGAAAATTTCCAAGCAGCTTTTTCTGCCAGGGTTTTAGAAAGTGGATACCAAACCTAACAGCAAAATGGAATCTTAAAGGTATATAACGTGGAAACAGAGAAAAGGTATAGATGTTTCTGTATAAAAGTCGAATACAAGCTAAGAGCAAAATGGTATTACCAACAATGCATTATTTCCGGGAGTTTTAGTACATTTTTCTTCATACAATTGAAAACTCAGCAGGTATGTAATATGCACCATTCCTTAATTCATACCTATCTTGAAATAAACGAAAACATTCTCTAATTCATGCATTCTTCTCCTTTGTTGTTTCCGCACATATCTCTGATTAGACAACATTACCAAGAGATTCAGGTCACCTCCTAAGAACATGAGTTTACTACAAGGCGGCTTTTGAGGTAATTTTAAAAGCTAATACCGTTTTAGACACATAATCAATTATCAATCTCAAGTAAATACAGAGATGGCCTGCCTCAATTGCGAACCGACCAACAAATTTGAACTCGCAACGACAACATGTTTCTTAATCAAGAATTTCCAGTCACACATGAATTTAATTGTTCATCTATACTATTATATAAAGTGGAAGGGCCTTAGAGAAACTACATTGGGCTGTCAAGTTTTTGGTGAAGCCATTTCTTTTCTAAAAATTTGACAATTGTCCCCAAGTATTTTTCTTTTATATTTACCTCTCCTATTTTATCTCACATATTTTCTCTCTCTTAATATTTCCTTATTTCTATCACATCTCCACTCATCTCCCACGTTCTTCTTCCCCCCTCCCCTCTTTTTGTCTCTTTATATATATATATTTTTTTATATTTTATTCATTTAATGCTTATCTATACTATTATATAAAGTGGGAGGGCCTTAGAGAAACTACCTTGGGCTGTCACATTTTTGGTGAAGCCATTTCTTTTCTAAAAATTTGACAAGTGTCCCCAAGTATTTTTCTTTTATATTTATCTCTCCTATTTTATCTCACATATTTTCTCTCTCTTAATATTTCCTTATTTCTATCACATCTCCACTCATCTCCCACTCATCTCCCATGTTCTTCTTCCCCCCTCCCCTCTTTTTGTCTCTTTATATATATATATATATATATATTTTTATATTTTATTCATTTAATGCTTATTTAAAAATTTAAATGTCAAGTTTATTTAAAATTTAAATGTCAAATATTGTATTGTGTATTAATTAATTTTACTAAAAAAACTTTTAAGTTTCTTTTTTATTTTTTTTGCACAAGCATAGAGTGTGCTATATCGACTAGTGCTTAGAGTTATCCAATACCTTTATCACAATATGCAGTGTAAATTAAATTAAATTAGATATGATACCCCCTTCTGCTTGCAATATTCCTCATCAGTCCAGCATTCTTCATTTTTGACCAAATCAGCCGGCCAATTAGGGCTGGGAACGATTGCCGATATCGAAGACGTTACAACCACGCGCCGAACGCCCAGCTCTTTCGCCGCCGTGAGTACATTAATGGTGCCTTTAATTGCCGGTTCCAACAGCTGGCCCTAAAATCGACATACAAAACACACTTGTAATCCCAAATAAACAATAATTGCTGAATTAAACCTAATTTATTATAGGAAAAAAAAACATTTCTCTAAGAAAATGTTAACATAGTTAGGGCAAATCATTCACCTCGGGATCGTGGACCTGATCGACGATGCAGGGGGAGGCGAGGTGGAAGACACCGGCGGCGCCGGTCACGGCGGCGGCGATCGAATCGTAGTGAAGCAAATCCATCTGGAAAAGACGAAGGCGCGATTGAGCTCCTTCCATGGCTTCCAAGTGCTTCGTTTCTTTCTCATCCTCTGAAAATCAACGAAACGAATCGAAATCAAAACATTAAGCTTGATAGTGATTGATTATGAGTACAAAAATGTGGAGAGAATGAGGAGGTTTAGAAGGAGAGGCGTACGGAGGTTTTTGACGGTGGCGTGGACGGTGTAGCCGCGGCGGAGGAGAAGGTGTACGAGCCACGCGCCGATGTAGCCGCTGCCGCCGGTTACGCACACCACTTCTCCTTCTCTCTTCTCCATTGTTACTGTTTTAGATGCTTCAACTACTGAACTTCCCAATCTGTGTATTGTTTGTCTATCTGAGGTTCATTGACGTGGCTATTTGTATTTCTTTTTCACCTAATGGAACTGTTATTCGAACACATGGCTCAATTGATACGAGGGGATGGTTGCAAGTACAGTCCAAAATTACACAACGTCTTGCATTGAATGTCCCATATGAGATCCATTAGATGGAAAATACACAAATATCCTTATTAAGACATGAAAAAAAAAATTCAATATTTATGAAATTTCTATTATACCCTTACTGAAAATATATAATAAAAGAAAATAAAAATCAAGATTTTGTAAATATCTAAATTAACCTTTCATGACTTTCAATTAAAAAAAAATAAAAAACGGGCTGAATAAAATGAAATTGCATTGCTGCCAATTAGGGTTCTTCAATTCAATTAGGATTTCTGCCATGTCCCCCCAAAACGTTCAAATCAAATTCTTCAATTAGGTTTCTTCAATTAGGCTTCTTCAATTCAATTGATAATGAAATTGCATTGCTGCCATTGTTTGCTGTCTGCGATTTTCGCCATTTCCCCCTAAAACATTCAAATGAGATTCTTCAATTAGGATTCTTCAATTAGGGTTCTTCAATTCAATTGATTCCAATTTCTTTACAATTGATTCGTATTTCCCAGAGAAGACTTGCGACATTGTTGTCCAATGTCGCTAAAGGTTGCAATTTTTTTTTTCGCAGAGAAGAGTCGCGCCATTGCCGCACTTCACTTCGAGAAGAGTCGCGCCATTGTTTCCCAGAGAAGAATGCAATTTGACGTTTCGAATTTTATTTTTGTAGCTTTTGGAGGTGCAATTGGTAGGGTTTTTGAATTAGGGTTCTTCAATTGATTTCAAATTATCTACAACTGATTGATGTTTTCCATAGAAGACTGGCGTCATTGTTGTCCTGTTTTGCGGAAGACTTCAATTTGACGATTCCAAATCGATTTCTGTAGTTTTTGGAGGTGCAATCGGTATGCAATCAAGCCGAATAATAGGTAAATTTGTTCATTATTAAAACAACATAATATGGGTTTCTTGATAGTTTATCCGATATGCCCATTAAAATGTTAAAAAAGCCTACTAAATGGAATGGAATGTTAAATTGAATTTGTTAAGAGTATTATATGTTAAATTGAATGTGTTTAGAGTTGAATAAATTATGAAATTGTTCTAATTGCAAGCATAAATTATGTGCCTTTTTTTTCATGTTCCAGTTTTGTAGAAAAATGTCAGATAATCTGTTATACTATCGATACGATGGTAAGTGGCAGATGAAATATGGAGACGTTGGTGGAGCATATGAATGGATTTCAAATAATAATTTTGCATTGATTAACACAATAATTGGAGGAGGGGGCGATGATCTTAACACGGTAACAATTTCCAATTTTCATGATTGTATATTTGAAAGGGCTCTTTTTAAAAGGGAGGAGTGTGACATTAAAGTGAGTTATATCCCTTTGTCCTATACATGTTTAACCTCTATATATATAGTCGACGATTTTGATTTAAGGTGTTATCTTATGGACCAATGTCGGCTATCAAAATGTAGAAGCATTCTCCATGTTGAGCTTATTAAAAAGACGGTTCCTGTTGAAGATAACATTTTTTGCACTGATGTTGAAAATGATTTTGTTGAGAATGGTGATGGTGGCTTCCCATATATGGACCATCCGGAATCCGTTAATGAGGATTCAGATACTTATGTTGATGTCAATTTGGTTGACGACTTTACATCTGCCCCTGGTCGGTCGGGTGGTATTTTAGAAAAGCCAACGTCCCCGCCCATATCGATAGCTTCTGCCCCAACTCCTGTGAAATGAGCAGCTCCATCTTTTGAAAGATGTGACTCGAGTCCAATTCTTCCATCTCTTAATCTTGAATCGCCTCCTGTTGAGATTAGTGAAACCTTCAGTTTTGATTGGACATGAATTCAGAAGCAAAGCTGAGGTGTTGGATTTGGTTGTGGCTGCTTCGTTCAAGGCAACTTTCCGTTATAGGATTGTTAAGACAACAAAGGTCGCATACTGTTTTAAGTGTAGAGTCGAGGATTGTAACTGGAGTTTGCGTGCGGCAACGACCGGAGGGTTAGATGTTTTCACCCTGCGCTCTCATAATAGAATCCACACGTGCTCACCTTCAGTGGATAACAGTAAAGAAAAGAGTACCGCAAGGATGGTTTGTGATATGTTATTGAAGACTTATCCATCTCAATATGATACACCACCGCCAAAGACAATAATTGACCTTATGACAAAGGATGGCATTGATGTTTCTTACCATAAAGCTTTGCGGGGTAAAGCATTAGCTTTAAGTACTCTCATGGGTGAGCTGGGTGAGAGTTATGGAAAAATTCCGAGTTTTTTGCATGTGTTGAAGGAGATGAATCTTGGTACAGTTACTCACTGTGTTACAGATGCGGATGACAAGTTTGTGTCTTTATTTTTTGCATAAGGAGCATGCATTGAAGGTTTTGAGTTCTTAAGGAAGGTTATTGTTATTGATGGCATACACTTAAAGACCAAATTCAAGGGTGTGTTATTAGTTTGCACTGCCCAAGATGGTAACAAACATCAATATCCCCTTGCGTTTGGTGTAGTGAAAAATGAAAGCGATTCGACTTGGAAATGGTTCTTGGAGAAGCTTATCGAGGTCATACCAGATTCTGAAGATCTTGTCATCATTTCAGACAGAAATGCAAACATCATAAAATTAGTTGAGATAGTGTATCCTAGGGCTTCACATGGATATTGTTCTTATCATATCTCTCAAAATATTAGGACTCGCATTAATACAGGCAGGGGCAGTAAAAATAGAAATGAACATAGGGACAGTGTGGTGTCGAAGTTCATGGGTTGCGCTGAAGCATATATTGTTCAAGAGTTCGATAAATGTTTTGATGACCTAATAAAAAGGCAACCTCCTACATGTGTCAAGTTTCATGAATATATGCGAGAATTACTCCTTATAAAGGAGCGTTGGGCCAGGTGCTTCTTTAAATGTTCACAATATAATATTTTGACTTTGAACGGAGTTGAGTCAGTTAATGTTGTATTAGTTAAAGCTAGAACTCTTCCGGTGGTAATTATGTTGGATGAGATTGTGAAGTTAATATCTAGGTGGTTCAATAACCACCGCAACGAAGCATTAGAGGGTGGATCGTCACAAGTCCTTACTCCAGAAGTTGAAACAACATTGCATGCAAGGAAACATGATTCCAGTTTTTTTTAGAGTCGTTGAAATAAATAAGATGACATGTGAATATGTTGTTAGACGCATTGGAAGTTTGGATGCTGATGAATTCTATGTTGACCTCCGGAATAAAACATGTAGTTGCCGAGTTTTTGACATTGATCAGATCCCTTGTGCGCACGCGATATCCTCATTTTCAAAATTTCCTGCTGACGGCGAAGAATTGGAATCTCTATGTTCATAATTTTACACGAAATTTTCGTGGACAATGGCGTATGACAGAACCATATACCCTGTTTTTAGTATATCCAATTGGAACATTCCTGCTGAAATACAGGCAATTCGGGTGGTACATCCTGACTACTAGAAAAGGCCTGGAAGAGTTCAAACGGTTAGAATGGAGGCTGGCGGACAAAAGGTTCGCAAAAAATCAAAGAGACAAAAAGATCCAAGAAGGTTCTAAATGTAATCAAACCCCACTGACTGAACTATGGGGTTGAACAATTTTTTCATGTGTCATTAATTGTGGACTTGTAGTAATTTTATTGATGGATTGATGTACAATTCACAATTGTTATTGGGATTCAAGTTACCTTGTATACCGCGTAACCGGATGTTTATCACACCGATATAATGTTGTGTTTTTCAATTGTTTATTGCCTCAAACTATAATCTAATATATAAAACATGTCATTTTTATTAGTTTCGCAATGGTTTTGTAGTATTCTATGTCACCTAATTCAATGTCAGTTGTGTATGTATCGATGTGCAATTCTATTTTGAATATGCCTTGTATACCGCGTAACCAGATGTTTATCACACCGGTATAATCTTGTGTTTTTCAATTGTTTATTGCCTCTAACTATAATCTAAATATATAAAACATGTCATTTTTATTAGTTTCACAATGGTTTTGTAGTATTCTATGTCACCTAATTTAATGTCAGTTGTGTATGTATCGATGTGCAATTCTGTTTTGAATATACCTTGTATACCGCGTAACCGGATGTTTATCACACCGGTATAATCTTGTGTTTTTCAATTGTTTATTGCCTCAAACTATAATCTAATATATAAAACATGTCATTTTTATTAGTTTCACAATGGTTTTGTAGTATTCTATGTCACCTAATTCAATGTCAGTTGTGTATGTATCGATGTGCAATTTTGTTTTGAATATACCTTGTATACCGCGTAACCGGATGTTTATCACACCGGTATAATCTTGTGTATTTTCAATCATAATTCGTTCTGATTGGCTCCAATTTGAGTTTATAATATATAAAACATGTCGTTTTTATTAGTTTCAATGATTTTCGCCTTTCGAGTTTCGGTTTGGGTTTAGGGTTTATATACATATCTTTTCAATTAAGTTAAGTGCTTTAGTATTATTTTATTTCATCTAATTATAGGTCGATTTATGATGGATCGATATGTGTTGATCTGAAGTAAGTGAAGGTGTGCAATATTGTAATTAACTATATCTTATCAACTTCATGTGTCATATAGTAATCATATGAGTTGATTTGAACTTCTTAATGTTTGTGCTATAAATACAAGTCCCAACGTTTTTATTTTCAATTACTACTATATGAAAATTCAATATGACTCCAGTTATTGGTATGAATGATTCTTGTGATCTAAACCATTCTTATGATCTACCTAGATGACAACGATACTCCACTTACCCGATAAATATCCATTCGTATAAGCATATGTGTTCTAAACCATAAACATATCATTTCAATTAAGTAAATATTTTTAAGTGATTTTTATGTCAACCAATCATATATTGATTCGTTAAAGATTATTCCCTACATTTCATTCAAACATGGCCATTATACTACCTATACCAGATACATATATCCCTCCGGTATATGACTTCCCGCCCATTTTTTCATTTTCATTTTTTACCGCCAAATATTCAAAATCCCATTACACACGAATTCCCGCCCATCTTTTCATTTTCATTTTTTTAACAATTCAAAAACTATATTCCCGCCTTTCATTTCTCCCATTACTTTTCATTTCCCCCCCCCCTTTCATTTCACAATTATTCACCAATTGATTATCAGCAGCCTTCCCTTATCCCATTACTCACCAAATTCAATCAGCAGCTTCCCTTCTCCCATTATTCACCAAATTCAATCATCAGCTGCATATTTTCAGTTTTCCCCCTTTCATTTCAGAATTATTCACCAAATTCAATTGAAATACACAGGATGAATCTTTGTGGAGAAGTTGGTTGTTGTGCAACGACTATCTATAAAAAACCGAATTGCGAATCGTGCTTTTTCAAAACGAAACTAAAGTCCGAGGCGACTGAATTATCAGCCGCTATCGTGTTCTCAATGACGGGGGCGGAGTCTATTAGGACATTGCTATATGAAAAACAAGCTGATTGCATTTTTGTGCAACATAATATTGCCATGAATGCTGTGTATAACCACACAAATAACCGCCTCGATGCTCGTCGTAGGTATGGGTTGAGTATTGTATTGTATTGTATTGAGTATTGTATCCAATTTTCATGTAATAAACTGAGGGTAATGTGCAGGGATTTACCTACTGGAAAATTGATTGGTAATCGTCCCGTGTTTACCACAGTTGAGACTCCCCCCCCCCAAAAAAAAAATCCAAACTCAGATGCGCACAAGGAGACAATTGTAGCAGCCGATGATTCTTGCTTCTACTTCGACTTCAAACAGAATGTTAGAAAGTTAATAAAAATGATGTTGGATCATGAGCATTTTTCCAATGATATAAAGGTCATTGAGGAACACAACAATATTGACCTCTTGCATATTATCAGAAATGAGATATGGCATGAAGCTAGTGAAGCACTAAAGCGAGGAGTTGGCGATGATTTCGAAGAATGTTTTGCATCCACCAATTCTGACAGCGAGGATGAAGCATTTGGTGTGGAGTGTGACCACATTTAAGGCGGAAGGTATATGTAGTTTAAATTCTTAATTGCGTGTAACCGGATATTTATCATATATAAAACATGTAATATTTGTCAATTATCTTAAGCGTTTTTGTGAGCGTCTGTTTGAGATTAAATTCATTGTACTTGTAAATTATTTTCACCTGAATTAGTGAAGTGTCTGTTTTGAGTATGCCCATTATACCGCTTAACCGGATATTTATTATACCGGTATAAGCTTTGGTTTCTCTAATTGCCTCAAATCGTGTCTAACTTCAGATTAAATTCATATAGATTAGAATCAATTAAAACTAGATTTCATAACAATACTTTAGCAAAACATAGGGAACAACGCAAACAAAAATATCAAAACTAATTGACAAATTTCACACTTTTAACACATTGTTTGAAGAAACAAATTACCTAGGGTAAGCCCCTCTTATGAAACGAATTTGCACATTGTTTGACGCGGTATCTTCATACGCCCAAATTGATGACCTCTTATGCACCCCACTTGGATCATCAAAAAATTGATTAACACAGTAAATATTTAGTGTACCCAACTCAGTTGCGTGTGACAACACGTAGCTAATGTAGCTTAGCTCGCAATCAGAACCCGAGAAGTTGAAGATCGTCACCGCATTCAATGCCTCCAATCCCATTGCTTGCAACTTCCAGTCCTCTACGTAGTTGGATACACTAGTGCCCCCGTTTCCCCATGGTGCACCCTACACAAGTTAAGTCAATTACAATTTTATTTTAGAAACCCAAACAAAAAACGTGTTAAATAAACCATGTAATAAGCGACAAATGATAAAACTTAAAATTTTACCACCAAATCGACTTTAAGTTCATTCAAGCCTGTACATCTGCTGATGAGCACCAATGTGACAGCAAGATTGTCTAGCTGCTTCGAACACCTAATCTTTAGATAATGCATATTAACAAAAAAGTACTCCGCCATAACGCAATGTAAGAGACTCCACTTACATCAACATCTATCAACATTAAAAAAAAAAAAAAGGAAATCACAACAACTTCTTAAAAGCATTTGCAATTATTCAAACAATGATAGATAGATATACCCTAACAAAATCAACCGGGACACGTTCTCGTTCGCTAGACAACAATTCTTTCGTCATTTTGATAACCTCTCGAAGTAGTCGCTTTGTCGAGCACGGTGTACTATCCACTGTAAAGAACGAGGAAACGACCCCAAAACTTGTAAATGCCCCGGACCTTGTTGGTCTTGTTTCAATAAGATAACAAGGACATGTACCTCAGGGAAGTGTACTTTTACATTGATATTTCCTTAGGCCTGGTTGAATGTCATCTTGAATGTTTTTAAAAATGGCAAATATGCCTCAAATTCAGTTAGCCCTCTAAAATCACAATTCAATAACTGCAATTCATTCAACTCGGGAGACCATTTCCCAAGTCGTGAAGAAAATGTGTTATCAAACATCACAACGTGCTTCAATACGAGTGTTTTTAAATTTGGTAAATTATATCTATCGTCCCACCTAACAATGTAGTTCGGCAGATATAATTTTAACCGAACAAGAGTTTCTGACAAAAACAGGCCATTGGGGAGTGAAGTGGACAATCGGCCGACTAATTTCAGTTTTCGAACAGAATGATCTACTCCAAACGTCACCCACTCTTGCCTTATCCAATTCAATGGAGGTACCTCCTCTCCCATGGGTAATTCAAAGCTCAAGCTTTCAACCACACTTTCATTATGTTGAATTATAGTGCGATTAACAAAATGAATAAAATCTAAATCATGATAACCCCTTTGTTCGAAACGGTTCATATCAAACAAAAGAGTCGAGATGGAATACCAAAAACGTTGAAAATACTTTGATAAAAGACCCAACCGGGCTGCCTCCACAATGCATGCATCCCTAGATAACCTTTCCATAACATGAAAAATTATATCCTCCCAAAGGAAGCTTAGCTTGCAATCAGATATTGTACCTCGTTGCATTGTTGTTTAAAGTGAAATATCCCCTGTTTTTACTCTGTTTCTACTTGTGCAAGATGATCCCCTGTCTCCCCTGTTTATATCTCCCCTGTCTCGTGCTTGCAGATGATCCTCACAAATATCCCTTTTTTATACTCTGAAAATGATTTGTAGGGTTTGGTTTTCAGAGAATGTTCGATTTTCAGTCAGTTTTGGTGTGGCTTTTGGTAGTAAAAAAGATGAAGACAAATGAGGAGGAGTTATCCCCCGTCCACAGTTTCATATATTATTTTCCAAGTGAAAATGTAAGGGTTAATTATGTGATAAGACTTACATTTTTTTACTGTCAGTAAATGTGTGGCCGTGGTTCATGGGCGGCGGTTTATTAGGTGTATCCCATTTCCCCATTACCATTAATTTGTAACTTCTTGTAACTTGTAATATAGGTAGTTACCAGAGTGGGAAGTTTAAGGGGCACACCGGTTATATAGGTAACCGGTATAGGATGCAAAAAACCACCATTTTTCTTATGATTAGGTGAAGGTAAATAGTTGATGATCTAGACTAATTATTTTTGAAGATTATTGTAATAAACATGCTACTCATTATATTAACATGTTTTATATATTATATTACACTTTGAGGCAATTACAAACCATTTTTATGTTGAACAATCAAAGCTTATACAGGTATGATAAATATCCGGTTAAGCGGTAATAGGCATACTCAAAACATGTAAGGGTTAATTATGTGATAATAAGACTTTCACTTTTTTACCTGTCAGTAAATGTGTGGTCGTGGTTCATGGGCGGCGGTTTATTAGGTGTATCCCATTTCCCCATTACCATTAATTTGTAACTTCTTGTAACTTGTAATATAGGTAGTTACCAGAGTGGAAAGTTTAAGGGGCACACCGGTTATATAGGTAACCGGTATAGGCTGTTGAAAAATCAAAGCTTATTCAGGTGTGATACATATCCGGTTAATCAGTATGTGAAAAGACTTTCACTTTTTTACATGTCAGAGTAAGTGTGTGGTCGTGGTTAATGGGTGGTTTCTTAGTTGTATCCTATTTCCCCATTACCATTAATATAGGTAGTTACTAGAGTGGGAAGTTACCAAAGCTTATACCAGTATAATAAATATCCGGTTAAGCGGTATAATAGGCATATTGAAAACACAATTTCATCTCGATCCATAAACAATTGACGTTTAATTGGGTGAAATAGAAAACTAAACAACCATTGAAACTAACATAAATAACATATATTACATAATTATATTACAGTTTGAGGCAATTAGAACCATTTTTAGTGTGTTTGAGAAACCAAAGCTTATACCGGTATAATAAATATCCGGTTAAGCGGTATAATAGGCATATTGAAAACACAATTTCATGTCGATCCATAAACAAATGACATTTAATTGGGTGAAATAGAAAACTTAAAAACCATTGAAACTAACATAAATAACATATATTATATAATTATATTTGAAGTTAGACTCTTCGCTCTAACGCTCAAGCTCTCAAACAGATGCTCACACAAACGCCTGAGATATTCACTAATCCAGGAGAAAATGAGTTATATCATAGTTTTATGCAATTATTTTAATTTTGCATCGAAAAACCACAATCTGATACCAGTATGGTAAACTATTTAATAGTGTTCATACAATAATTAACAATTTACAAGTTAAAAAACAATTTACTTGTAATTGGGTTAAATACAATACTACAATAATTAACAATTTACAAGTTAACTATTTAACAGTGTTCATCAATCAACTCTTAACCTCAAAATATCTCTAGCTACTCGTCTCCTGAAATAGAGCATGTTGTGCTGCCCAAAACAAAGCCCAATATCAGCGCGGCTACTAGAAAAGTTAGCGTACTTCATCATGAACATTCCACAGTCAAACACATTAAGCTGTTGGGGATGGTCTGTGGTGCGCTCGTAATGCCAGTCACTCAAATCAATTGATTGTCCTCTATTTTGCTTTGCCTCATCGATATAATACCGAGCTAGATAATCCAAAACTTTGTGATCATATCCACCAAATGAATCAAGATACTGCAACTTTTGGTCTTTTTTGTTTATAATAGCTAAACATCAATGTTCATCTTCTTTTCGGTGAATAGACACAAACAGTTTGTCACACTTAACAAGGTGATATCCAATAGAGGTCACTCCAGTCCATTCCTTGACCGATTTAAAATCATACTCACCATCACGGACCAAACTCCCGTAAAAGAAAAGGCTAAAATAATGGCATCTTAAATATTTGGTTGGCTCCCTGATCTCTATTTCTTTCAACAAATTAAAATACAAATCAACCATCTCATCATTAATCCAACCTTTTGGCCGCAAACACTGAAACTTTTCGCCCGTTATGCAAATACCAGACAGATAGTGACTCACCAAAGGTGTTTTAGTATTGCATTTTGCAAGGGCAGTGGCAATGTCTTTGTCTTCTGCCTGGGTAAGCTGTGAAAAATATTCCGTAGCTATGAGATTGTTTACAGATTGTGCAACAGTTTTTCACGTCGCCTTCCCCTGGGGTACAAAGCAAACAACTTCAACATTGTTTACACATATACATCACATGGAGACATTAGGATTTTCATCAAACAAAAAAGACATTATGCTATATTAAGTCTTACACACTTTCTTCTTCTTCTTTCCATCAGGATTGGTAAATGGAGATCTTTGATACTTGGATAACATAGGCATCCTCTTCAAATTTTGTTCCGCAACTGCATCCTCTACCTTTGAATCACCACCTACATCCAATCCACCATCACCACCTGCAACAGAATCTTCATAAGGAAGAATAGCTAAATCATCCTTTTCAACAGCTTTATCATCACCACCAAAAACCTGATCCACACCACCAACAGCTTCATCCTCACCACCAACTGCTTCATCCTCACCACCACTTTTTGCCCTTTCACTTCCACTTCCACTCAATAATGATAACTGAAAACTGAGTGCAGATAACTTAGATTTGACAGAAGATAACTCCGATTTCACAGAACCTAACTTATAAGTTAACTGGGATTTCGCAGTTGTCATCTCAGATTTTACAGCAGACAACTCAAATTTCACAGTACCTAACTCAGATTTCAGGGCAACATTGTTTTCCAGTAACATATCAACCTTTGCCATCAACTCACCAAACATTTTAACAACTGGATCATTGGTGTTAATGGGATTTGATGAAGCAATTGGTTCAGAGGACTGTGGAGGTCTGGATGTACCACATTGAAAACTTTCAGTTTCAGGTCTGCTACCATCATGAATGTGGGTTGAAAGTTTAGTCGCTGGAATAACCGCACGTCGAGATTCCACATCTATACGGAAAATATCATCAAATGGGATTCTACCTCCTTTCTCCAGTATTTCAGTCCACAATTTTGTGGTGGAGTCAATGATGTTGTTGGTTACATCATAAGGAGCAAAACTTTGAATGTGGTTTGTTGCTTGTTCCTCCGGCGTGGGCTGAAGTATGCTTTTAATATCCTACCAAACAAAATAACAAAACAAATAAAATCATTGAACTAAAAAACTAGAAAACAATTGAAAGTAATATAAATAACATTGAAATAAAATCTTTTACTGCTTAGTTTTATATAGAAGGTTACTGACTATGGATAGTCAATGTGCTTTGTGCAAATGGAGAAAAACTATGAATCATTTGAATTTTGAATATACATGGAGTAAGGGGTTATTGAGCCTACTGTTAAGAAAAAAAACTAACCTTACTGTTGCCGACTATCATAAGAACCTGAGACAAAGTGGGGTATTGTCTCTTCTCAACAAGTTTGGTAGTCGACTTGCACATTCTCGGCAACTGTCGGGGGGTATTCTCCCTCAAATGCCCAATAATTGGTGACAGTGCGGGAATACACTCAAAAGAAAAAAGCTGACATAGGAACAAAAAAGTATTATCAAATATTTACAGATAAAAGTAAGTCAACAATTAACAATGAAAGACAAAAAATAATTTTACCATAAGGGGGAGAATGAAACAATGAAAGTTGCACTGGGGATTTGCTGAAGCCAATTTCTTCTTGAGTTCTAAAGTTTTCAAGTGCTCTATCATAACAGAATAAGAAAACCTACCCCATGGATAGGTTTTAGCAAACTCAAGGTCATCAACAATTGCAAGAAGACTCTCGTCTATTGGCGAATCATAACTTGCAGGGATAAACAAAACAGAAACCAACAAGTATAATAGAGCAAGCTTCAACTTGTTTGATGGAAGGATCTCAATAGCTTGGTCACTGGATCTAATCTTACGCTTCTTTTTCTTAGGCAATGGTTGAGTACGGATCACACACCGCATAAGCTGTTCCTTAAGAACTTTTACTGATGCTTTAGGGCTAAGGTATTTATGATTAAAACTATCAATATCGTCTACACTCTTTTTTTTCAGTAGGATACGGGGAGCAATTCAACCCACTCATAACCGCATGCTCCATCAAAGAGTAACGGATAGGTATGCCATTTAGAACAAACCAGTTTTCGGATTTGTCGGGAGACTCCACCATTCGGGTTAGAAGCATCCAGAGAGGAGTTAAAACCATTTCTAGTGAAGAATCCATGTTGAATAATGGGCCAAACTGAGAATTCTTAAACCACATGATGACATCTGGATGGTCTCTCAAACAATCTTCAATACATTTGATATATGTGGCCAATTTGTAGTGGCATGATATTTTACACTTCTTGTTAAAGTCTTTCGGGGTCAGTGTAAAAGTGGGCCGAGGGATGTCGTTTGCATCATTAACCTTAAAACAAAATTAAAGTAGATTACTTAAACGTAGTAGAACATAAAATTGCATATCGATCCACAAGCCCACAACTGATCATGTCTTACACTAAAAACTGCTCATGTCTTAGACCAAAAACTGATCATATCATGTCTTACACCAAAAACCTTAACATAGCCCACAGCCCATAAAACCTTAACAAATTAAATAATTACATCACCCACATTAAAACTGAAACAAATACATCTATTAGTTTAATTTTGTTAAAACTTAAACAAACACACTAATACTGAAACAAATAATTACACCAAAAACCTTAACACAACCCATAAATTTGGAACAAGATATATTAGTTTACTTACCGGAGGTGTGGACGAAGTTGTAGGGTCAGCCATTGCTGCAATAACTGCATCTACACGGCGGCGTTTTGTGGGAGAAGACGAATCAACCATTGCTCGAATTTGGGACTAAACATAAACAAGATTAAAGTTACAAAAATCGCGAACTGATTTCACATAAATCCTAAAATGCGAAAATTGCTTACGAAATGGAATTTGGGGGAAAGGAAGAAGATGAACCTGTTTATCTAAGGCACCAAGAAATACTTACAGTGGAGTTCCTCAGGAAATTCTTACAGCTCCAGCGGGCTCTCTTCTCCTCTCTTCCTCCGACGTCAAAAATTTCCGCCAATAACAGATTTGATTTTGAATTTTTTAGCCAAGGCAAAAAAGAACAAGAGTTTTTGTAACTGAACAAGAGTTGTTCCGCTTTTAGATGCGTTTTTAGTATTGGGGCAAAAGGATTAAAATGTAATTGGCCATTTATATTAACTGAAAAGGAAAAAAAAAAAAACCCCCAAAAATCAGCTTTATTACTTGGGGGTATTATGGACATATCAGTCCTATTTAGCCATCCAAAATTAAAGCAAAAATGGAAAAGAAAAGTCAAAGAAAGAGGGGACTCTTTTTGCAATACCCATGCAAAAGGGGACTCTTTTTGCTAAATTCTTTGATATGAGCGATGCTATGTATCATCGGTTATTGTTCAACGTTTTTTACATTTTTTAATTTTGATAAGAATTGAATGCAATAAATTTATTTGATTTAATTTTTGTAATTTATGTTTACCATAATAAATAAATATCTTACCATATCAATGATCGGTGAAAAAATGGTGAGGTATAACCGGTGGCATATAGCATTTTTCAATTGATAAAAAGGGTCATCAATTTTTTTTTAAGGAAAATGCTATATACCAACGATTTTTCACCGCCCTTTGGTTTAGAAAGTATGGATATATTAAATCCATTAAAACCAATTAATTGTAAGTGATTTCTTACCAAAACTAGGGGAAGTGAAAAATCAGTGACATATAAAAGGTGGTATATAGCATTACTCAAAATTTAAATTTCCCCAACCGAGTGCTTCAAAGTTGGACGTGTTGGTCTTGAGTTAACTAAGAAAAAAAATACCGATTTACTTTTGTTGGTGATTGTTATTTCAAAATAAAAAATAATTATTAAATATAATTTTTAGCTACTCTCTCTCTCTCTCTCTCTCTCTCTCTCTATATATATATATATGCATATATAGGTATCTCTTATTTCACTTGAAAACATATCATATCACTATTTTTCTATATATGGTGCTTTTCTCTATTAATAGTATGGAAATCAATATATTATCTGGGAAATTTTAGATGCCTAGAAAGAATTTTGGCTCAAAAAAATGGCAATTTTTTTTTTGTTTTAATTGAATCTGTTCAATAATTAATTCATACAAAGTTGAACTTTTGTACTAATTTTACTTTCAATAGTTAGAGTAGAGGCAAAAGAAACTTTTATTTCTTTTGTACTTCTTTTGCATTTTCTACTCCTTTTGCTTTTGCGATCAATAATTAGAAGCAAATAACATTTTGCTCAAAATATTTGTGCACTTGAAAAAGCAATACTCAAGTTATTAATATTTATTGTGTTAGAAAACACACGTTGCATATCCAAAAAATGGGTTGAAAAATTGCCTATAATACATTTCATGTATTACAACCGAACATCTAAGAGTTATCGCACTATCGAGATAATATTGTGCTATTAGAAAAGTATTAGATTGTTTCAAACCACAAAAACCGCCCCAACCCAACTAGACCGCAAAGTGCGGTTTTAGTAATTTTTGGGTCGGGCTAAAAATTAGCAAAACCCGCCCAACCCGCACCACGTACACCCCTAATTGGGATGATATGAGATACGGTAAATTTCAAAATTTTAAGATATAATCTATTTTGTATGGATATTCTTAAAAATGATAGTGTGCAGTATTGTACCCATATCCGCTACGCATATTCCTGGATACAGTATTCAGGACATACATTTTTGAAGTGTCCGAAAATAAAAATAAATTTTTTTTTTGTATACTATCTAATACAAAATTTGAAGTATCCGACACGCTTCGGACACCGAATAAAGTTTATTTTTAATATTATACAATCTTTATGTCAACAAATTCATTGACATAAATAATATTTTCTTCTTTACCAAAGCTCACTAAGACATGTAACCCAACCTGCTCACTACACTTCCAACAGCACATTAAGAAACAAGCCAATCAAGCATTATGGGACGACCACTGACCACTGCTAGCTCATAATGCACTATATAATAATTTCGTCCTATACATCCTTATAAAAACTCTTCTTTTACGAGACTTAAATTTTAAAGAGTTTTAACATAATTGAAAAGATGCGCCAAAAGTTAATTTTGTTACTTTATAAATTAATTTCGTATATGAATATATGATAATAGGAAAGCTTCACAGCATGTTATTCCAATTACTAAATCACACAATTTGTCAAGACAGAAATCCTTTGCTCCTCAAACTTTCAACAGAATCCTTAATAATTTGATCCAAGGAAATAAATTCCATACCCAATTCTATCAGCTTCTTTGATGCATTCTTGGTCCTTACTGGTTTTAGTCCAGTATCCTCTGGTGATCTGCAAAAGGTGTCATGTAAAATACTTGAATATATAATTCGTAGCCTTAAAATTATTCTATACACACCTATGAAGCACAGATACGAATACATCGATACAAAAAGATGGATGCCCAAATATATCGATTTAAAAATAAATAAATTAGGATCCAATACAGGTGAGATATAACTATATAATGAGAAATTGAAATAGAAATAATTTAAAAAAATAAACTTTTATAATTCAAGTTACTTGATTGTATCTATGTTTTAACTTATACCATCCATTTTGTTATACTCCAAATAATTCGTTCTTTTCAAATATATATACTAGATTTTTACAATTAAATATCAATGGCCATATACATATATGTATGTATATGTTACAAAACTTCAAATTTGAATAAAATACAAGATAATGTGCTTAACTAATTTCAATTTAATCGCATGTATTTTACTTTTTAACGAGCTCAACTCATATATTAGTTGGACAAAAAGGTGAAAGTATCATGGAAGATAAAGGATAAAGATACCAGAAATATTCTAACCCAAATGACTTTTCTTTTTATGACTTCCATCTCAAATTAAATTCGAGAAAATATTTCTAAGGGGCAGAGAGCTGGAGAAAGAAGATATAGCTCATCTTGCCAATTGTTATTATTATTTTTTTTTTTAAAGAAGCGTCTTAGGATCAAAGTCTTCCATAGACATATATAAGATTCACATGATGTACAGAATTATTCAAATTTTACATAGGAGGAGCATCTTACCGAGGCACCTTGTATTCAGGGTAAAGCTCCGTCACCTTAGCAGCTAAGTCATCATAATAAGATAGAGCTTCAACACACAAGTGTCTTCCGGTGGCCGATGTGTTTTCGTACAAAAGTACATGTGCAAGAGCAACATCTTGAACATGCACAAATCCCATCATGTATTCTTCAGAGACTTCATTGAAGCCTATCCACAAAAGCAAGACAACAACCAAGTTCAGCATAAATCCCCTGACGAATATTGCAATACGTACTTTCATAAGTTGGATTTTTGATGGATACCGAATTGACATACAAAATAGAGGCATTTAATTTTGGTGAAAATTACATAAGATTCAGAAAGGCCGAAATTTGGATTACCCTGAAGAAGGCGAAGAATCAAAAGCATGCTTGCGTTTATTGATGGAGGGATAATAGGACCCATCACTGTTCCAGGATGCACCACAACAATATCCAAACTTTTTTCCTCAGCAAAATTCCATGCAGCTTTTTCAGCCAGAATTTTTGAAAGTGGATACCATAGCTAAGAGCAAAATGAAATTTCAAAAGGACTTTCTATTACATTGTTGTCAAAGGTAATTAAATAATTTCGTCCACATGATCATATTCGAGGAAATATCCTAAAAATATTTAACGAATTTGGAGCTAATTTTATATAGAAATATTTCTTATTGCAAAAAAAAAACAAAAAAAAAAAACACAATCAAATATCAGTCTCTAGTAAATCTTCAAATTTGACATCAATAAACATGGCATGCCACGCTTCAAAGTCACGGTATCAGTGATAAATATCACTAGATGTTTCATATTGGTCGCGACGTATTAAGACATTGTCAGGCGATACAAAACAAATACATTATAGGATGCAAAAAAAATTGTAAAAAGTAAAATTATAAAAAATATAAAGAACAAAAATTTCCACAAATTTTTACAATGTAAAATATATATTGCATTAGATATAAATAAATCTCAATTGTAGAACTTAAATTTGTAATATATAGAAAAGAATTTATTGGCAAATATCACAAATCTTCAATGTATATGTACTAATAAATCCACTAGATTATGTGCAAATCATATTTACGAAAAATAAATGAAAATTTTATTATTTGGAAATAACATCAGAGATGCCCAATATTATCACCGATAATATCCTGATACGGCTGATAATATCTTGTTTCGACAATATCATCCGATAATATCCTGATACGGCTGATAATATCTTGTATCTACAATATCATCCGATATTATCGGGGTACATATAAACTCGGAGAACATAGCTATTGTTCGATATTATTGGTCCGGTATGGGCTGATCCAAATACGTATCGGCCAATATTTGGTACTTTTTGAATATGTAATAATCAAGCAGATGAGAGAAGCAGAATACCCCATTTTGCTTGCAGTATTCCTCATCAGTCCAGCAATCTTCACTATCAACCAAATCAGGCAGCCAGTTAGAGCTGCCAATCATAGCAGATATCGAGGACGTGACAACCACGCGCCGAACCCCAACCTCTTTCGCCGCCGTCAGTACATTAACGGTGCCCTTAACTGCCGGTTCCAACAGCTCGCTCTTAAATTAACGATACAAAAACATAATTACAACGCCAATTAACAATAATTGCTGATTTATCGTACCAAAATTGAAAAAATAGCTAGGGCATTAATTCACCTGGGGATCATGGACTTGATCGACGGTGCAGGGGGAAGCCACGTGGAAGACGCCGGCGGCGCCGCTGACGGCGGCGAGAATGGAATCGTAGTAAAGCAAATCGATCTGGAAAAGACGGAGGCGTGATTGAGCTCCTTCCATGGCTTCCAAGTGCTTTGTTTCTTTCTCATTCTCTGAAAATTGAAGGAGCAGAACAAAGATGTTATTAACCATATATATATGTATGTATGTGTAAACTGAAGGTTATAAATTAGTAAGAGAGAGAGAGGAGGCAAACGGAGATCTTTGACGGTGGCGTGGACGGTGTAGCCGCGGCGGAGGAGAAGGTTTACGAGCGATGAGCCGATGAAGCCGCTGCCACCTGTTACGCACACCACTTTTCTTTCTCTCTTTTCCATTCTTAGGTACTCAGCTCAGCTGCTTCACTGTTTGTGCTGTACAGTATCTCCTTAATCGTAGTTATGGCACGTCATTATCAATATCTAAAGAATTATAGAAGGTGGGGACGGAGCCAAAGGGAGGCTGGTAGTGGCACCCGGCCCTCTTAATTTTGAAATTTTTTTTCCAATAAAATTTTAATTTTTAAAATTTGCCGCCACCCTCACTCAAAATCTAAAAATATCAAGTTATTTTTTTTATATATTTACTCCCAATTCTAAATCTTGGCTCATTCCCAGAATTGTAGGTGTCGAGAGAGGCCGTGGAGTTAGCGGTTAGACGAGGCTAGTCAAGGATAGTGCTTGGAGTTATTTCTAAAATTCATAGTCTTGACACGAACTACACGTTGTTGCGCCTTTTATTTTATACATTAAGTTTTCGTTTTCGTCTTTGTCTAGTATTTCTTTGAGTCAAATGATCGGGCAACTATGTTGCTCATCGTCTTGCTAGGTTGGCTACTAGTAGCCTGGAGGGACCAATAAATAGATTCCTCTTCCATCATAATAATAGAGTATAGACTATCACATTTATCAAATCCACGAATGCTCCAATATTTTTCACTTCAGTGTTCAAATTAAAATCAATCAAGTTCCAATATTAATTAATTAATTCAATTAGAAAGTGCCAATATCTTATATGTTTAGACTGTACACAAGAAATGCATAGATTTAAGAAGAGAGTGAGCAAAATTACCAACACAGCTTCCACATGAAAATAGATTTTAATTTTAGCTAAATTGTATATAAAATACCACAGAAGAAAATCATTATTTGAAAGAATCAAAATGGACAATCTCAGGTCAATTTTCTGGATGCAAAAAGAATTGAGAAAAACAAAACTTTTCTTTTTTACTAATTAATAAAACATGGCCTTATAGAATTAAACAAGAGAATTCTTGGATTCTTTATCCGGATGACTGGTCAGCAGTGGTGTAGTATCTCTCTCTTTAATCTGGAAAAAAGAAAGGAAAAGAAAAAACACATTATAATTTGTCAAAATAAAATAAAGAAATTTTATCTCAAACTATATGAAATTGTAGGTTAATTATTCAAACAATAGAGGCTTGCACAATTTATACTATATTCAATATCGATGCTAAACTTGACATACTATAGTAGCAAAAAACTATTTGTAATTTATTGATACATTTAAATTTGGGTTCCATCTCATATTTTATATTACGGATTTGTACATACCAAGTGTATATGATCCAAATAAAGTATGTATTATGAATTGGGTTTTTATCTCATATTTGGTACTACATATATTCATACTAGCTAAGTGTATATGATCTAGATTAAGCGTTTATTTGGGCTCCGTCTTGTCTAATTGATGAGCGGGGATATACCATTTTATCTAGACTGGTTTTTTTGAGTGATGAAAGTCAGGTATGATGAATCGGGTCAATAATTGTACATAGCAAACTTTTTCCCGACCCTGATTTAGTTGAGCTTAAGTAGAATTGATAAGACGAGTGATCTATCACCTATCACATCCCAAAAGTACGATCAATTCGTCTCGTGAAGTACACGCAATGCTTCTCACGTCAACTAATCCATCCGGTCTTAATCTCATCAAACAAAGTGAACACAACCTTAATGAAATATATATTTTATACATCTAATATACGTATATATGAGAAATATAAGATGAAATACAAAGGAAAGAAAGAGGGATGTATGTATATATACCTGGGATGGAAATGATGAGACATCAACAATTTGTTTCCTTTTGGTGTCATTGGTGCAGAAATAAGAGTACAAACCCATCCCAACAATGGCAATAAGTATACCAATGATGTTTCTTGAAGTAAAAGGATCATGTAAGAGAGTATATCCAAATCCAAGAACAAGACATGTTTTAAGATGTCCAAGCACTTGATATGTAACTGGTGATGTTTTCCCAATCACCAAGAATGTGCTAAAGTTTACAAACACTGCTATCAAGCATGAAAGTAGTATGAATCCCTGCAAATGCAAATTATATATAATTGTCATTTCATTTGTCTATCTTGAGATATATAATTAATTTGAGTATATCGACTATGTAATAGCATTCGGTTTGGTTTTATTTTCATTCTCATCTTCATTTTTCATCGTTTTCAAGTGTTTTTCCGTTTTTGTATTTATTTTTTTGCAGAAATAATGTTGACTTCGTTGGATTGTAGATGTTATTTAAGGTAAGAATAATAATTTGTTGTCTCGCAACTATTTTTTTTTATGTCTCATCGATTAAAGTATATGCCAGGGCTGAGGAATAATTAATTGATTTTATTTGTGGGTTTTGATATATTGTGATGTGACGATAGAAAGAGAAATTATTATATAATTATTACGAGGATTTTATAATTAGTTTAAAATTAATGGAATATTATATCAAATATTGATAATGTTGGTCATATTATGAAAAAAAAAATGTATTCTACGTTTATAAATGATGGCAATATGTATGAAAATTCGTATTTTTTGCTTACACTCATTTTTTTGTCATTTTTAAACTTGTAAAATCATGACCATGACAATCTAAATATTGTCACTAGATATTTTTTCGCTAACATTCTTTTTTTCATGTAGTTTAGGTTGTTGCAATTTGGGGACATACATACCAGAATGATGGGAGAATATTTGTAGGCGAAAACGTTGCGTTTGGTGAGACACTGATCCACAAAAGGCCCCGTCAAGAATAGAATGGCTGCCTGATACGGTGCTGATTGATACAACAGCTGAGTTGACGACACGTTCAGCCTCTTCTGTATGGTGTTCGTTAGCTGAAAATTAAGGTTGAAATTAAGGTTATACATGAAGAAGATATATGTCACAAAATAAATAAATGAGTTGAAGAAATTATGTAAGTATACAATTTGGCCAACACAAGTTGTGACAATGGCGAGAAGTGATAGAATTGTTCCAACAAAGTTAAGCTGAAGATCAGTTACTGATGCAATCCCAACTCCAAGTAGCAATATTGATAGAGAAAATTTGATCTTCTGGCTGCAATATATATACATGTAAAAATGATTAAGAAAGAAGAAATAAAGAAAAATGTGTAGTCCCAAGATGTTTTTAAAAGTTGAGTATATGAAAATCTTAATTCAGACCAGTTATGGTTGACATGAAGTATATATAATTTACAAGGTGGGTAAACTACATTTGCCAAAGAATTGATTGTACAAGACAAGCGAACTACACATGAACTCGATCCACTTTTGATCACAGGATCATAGGAGATGGGGTGGTTCTAATTATCCAAACCCCATAGGAAAGTGGATGGATACATCATACAGGGATTGTTTTGGCCGATCCACAATTTTTTTTTGAGCATCTGTGACAAAGTTTTATTACTAACCTAAATTGTTTTCCGAGGAAGAGGGTTTCCAATAAGACAGTGAATGGTATGATCGCAAGTTTTGTCATCTGCAAGAAAATAACACGTTACGAGGCAAATAAATAAACTAAAAATTTCACTGTTGGAAAACTGATCGTGAAGTTGTGGAGTCTGATAAAATGATAATTACATTTATTAATAGAAGAATCAAGTCTAAACAAATACACGTAAAACGTATTACAAGGGGTACGTATTCCATTTTAAAATAGTCATTGTAGCCCGAGTTTCAGTTATAAATAGACTCGTGTCTCTTTCTAATCATAAAGTACATAAAACTCAATTTACAGAAAAAGAGTGGTAAAAATATTTTCCTCGTCAAAATTCAAGAACTCACTATATATTCCTCTAAAAAGAAACACATTCTTATTGCTTTTTAAGTTAAAAATAAGATGAAAGAGTAATGAACCTGGTAGAAGCCAATGGAATTAAATCCCAAGCTGAGATTGAGAAGTCCAATGGAAATTCCATTTAAAATGCCAAAGAGAAAGACAGTCTTCATTTCAATGGGCTTACTCTCAAAGAAGTTTAAGCGCAAAGCCACATGAAGACTACAATATGTTACCATTAGGTGCCAACTAGTAAGTGTTGTGGCTGCAATTAAAAAAAACAAAAAAGAATTCAAAAACAACAATAATTAGCATATTTTATATAGAGACGAGCGAACGGAGCCCTAGATTTTGTATAATTCTAAATTTTATGTGAGCTAAATTATCCATCTTGCTTTTAAGAACTGAAATTATGGCTATGCTCTTGCTCAATGATCATAAATTCATAATCTTGTTGAATAATAAACATAATCATTTATACACGAGTGCTTATCGATTTTTGAAGTAACCCTAAAAGTCTAGAGGCCAAGTAAATTAAGAAGCTGGTGTTTGAGTTTGTTATCAACTCTCTAAACATCTTACAATATAGTTGAGAGCTTATAAGATGCCACGACAAGTACTTTTAAAGAAAAAAATTCATAATTAGGTTAGGCTCTCAAAAATAATATGTTGGAATCCGATAACATCCTCTCCGTGCTTATTTTTGAAGATCTTACCAGATATCTTAGTTTGAGCATCTTAATTATAATATTGTCATTATTAACGTCAATAAGCTTTATGATATGATATTAATATTATAATTCAAACACACACGAGGTTTTTCTTTGAAGTAAGATTGAACATCATATAACTTAGCCAAAGTTAGAAAAATAAAAATTCTCCATTGTTTGGTAGATATCTATCTCATTTCTCCAATCACTATGGGCCTTTGGCTTAAAATGGATTCTTCTCTCTCTCTCTCTCTATATATATATATATATCAGCAAGTTGTCTATATGTTTGGTTCAACATTTGAAAACTTTTCAGGCCTGTAGAAATAGGAATTGACCAGTCACCAATATAATTTGAACTAATCTTATAAGCTACTGGTATTTTAAGTTAGAAAAAATAATAAAACTTAAAAAAAAAAAAGATTGAGATTGCTTACCAAACTGAAAACCAAGATTACTCATCAAGGCCTTGTTGCAGATGACTATGGACACTGATGATGCCACAGAAAGAAATAATGCACCTACTACACCCAACTGGAATCCGGACATTTCTCCCATTTTCTTTGGAAATCTGAATAAAAATAAGCAAAATACTAATGATAATTTGTGAATTTCATATTGATTCTTCTTTTTTTTCTTTTTTTTCTAAGAGATTAAAACCACTAAGTATTATACTAGAGCATATTCTAGAACTAATACTTTTATTGGTGAATCATGTGTTTAATTAGTTCTCGATTCAAATCATTTGTTACATAATGTGTAACGTCGTACATTACATAAGGATTTTCAGTACTTGTTTGGTGGTTGTGGTGTGGTCAACAAAAGAGAGAAAATAACAAATAGTGGGAGTTTTTCTGTCTCAAAATCACAACCACCAGATTTTACATGTGTCGCACATTCATCCTTGTAAATGGAAATTAATGTTATACAATTGTATAAGATATGATTTGGAATGCGATCTTATCACGTGCTGGAAAAATGTGTCATTTTTAGGAAAAAAAAAACAAATAAGATAAGTAACTTATGAAGAAAGTAGAATATGTTGTAGGCGATCATACAATGAAAGGAAGAAGAATCTCAAAACTAAAGTCTCAAGACATACTAAGAAATAGAATAAGTGGATTTTCTTTCCCTAGTTGTACTAAAAGGTTTTAGTATCAACTATGTTACCTTTTTCTATTGTTTCTTGATGGAGTGTCTAGGGAATCGAGAAAAACTTGTGTAGACGTTCCTGTATGAATCACGCTCGTATTCTCCTCAAAGAGAGATTATAGGAACAAACCCTTGAAAGTGAAGTGGTGCTCGCTTTTCGAGAACTACGCTCTCCAACCCCAAAGAAATGAAGCGGCTGAGAAGGTGGTTGGGGGTGGTGGAGGAGGAAGAGGTGGTGGTGGTGGGATGGAGTTGGTAAATGAAGCTAGCTAGAGGTTAGAGAGAGAGGGAGAGAGAGGGCATAGCTTGTATGTGAATGTGAGAAATATGGAGTCTTTTATTGGCTATTAATTACCTAATGGTTGGTGCTAACTTATGTTGGTTTTTTGCTGGCTTTCTCTTTTCAGAACCTACTTAACGACCATTATAAGCAATAGGGAGGAGTCTTGCTTATTTAAAAGGATATTTAAAATTAATCCATGAAATTTAAATTAAAACAAAGGAATATGTTTCATCATATTTGAGCATGCTTTAAAATTTCCTTGAATTGTAGATTTGGCTACTCTGCTAGCTCCAAATTCTATGTTAACATTTCTTATTAGATGGATCTATGGTGTAACATTAAGTTAAAATAAGGCAAGTGTGTAGAAAATGTTACATAATTGTGCAAAAAGATGATTAAGTTATATTTTAAATGTGTCGTCTTTACTTTCATTCCAAATAATGTAAGACCCAATGGATCTCGCTAGAATTTTATTTTTTTTGTTAAGATAAAAAAAAATATACAACTAGTTTTGGTAATGATTCATATTTTCTTTGCATTAATACTTAATAGTATATATCTAGGCTAATAAAAAAAAAGATCTTCGGTACATTTGTGTGAATTATGTCACATCAACAAGATCATATATATCATATGTTGATGTGTCATGAAGTACAACATTTTGATGTTGATACATCAGGTGCACTTAATTTGTCTTAACGACTTTAAAACATTGTTTTTCTTAAAATGAAATAATCAATAACGTTTTTCCTCCAAAAGGAAAATCTTGTTTACGTTATGTGTTTTTGAGCCAAACAATGAGAATTATGTCTTGTCAAAGATGAATTCATATTGTATTTAGTTGTTATGATACTGACCATTAAATTCCTCTAAATTGTGCAGCACTAATGTTGCTAACTAACTTTGGTAATATAAAATTGAAAGATTTTTAAATTAAAGTCTTAGAACACAAGATAGGAAGGTAGAATGAGAACTTCTTTATGAGTAAGCAAAATGTGACATCTATTCGTTTGGTGAGATGGAAGTACTTTAAGCTCACCCCAAAAAATTTCATCATGATAATTACATCTAAGTCAAGTCATTTTTTTCTCATCAAACACTTCTTTTTTAATTGATTTTTTTTTTTGTTACATCTTTTTAATGAATCTTGTTTGATGTAAATTTAAACATTTACCAGAGTAAAAATGTACGTAATTAAGTGGAAATTTGTTTTTTTATGAAAATGTACTTAATTTGAAAACCCCATTCTTGCCATAAATGATTGGGTAAAACGCAGATTCACCCCGACGTATGACATGTTTTGCACTTTGCCCCTATTTTAAATTTTTTGGCACTTTGCCACCTCAAGCTTTGGTTTTTGGTTGTAGAACACTTCGTCCGGTGGGATATTCCAAAAATATTCGTAGAGTATTCTGTCGGAAGGGGTGTTATGTAACAAACATCAAAAGTTGAGGGACAAAGTGTTAGAATTTTTAAAATAGGAGACAAAATGCTCGATGCAACATAGATTGGCGAAAAATACTTTTTACCCTAAATAATTGAAGGCGTGATTCTGTTTTATAATTTGGAGAACTTGCATAAATACTTTCCAATTTTTAGAAAGTACAGAAGAAGCATATGAAAGTGAGAATTAGACAGTGTTGTATTCATATTATTACTAGATCAATGCTTGGGGGAGAGGTACAACATTTTTGAGAAAATTATTTTAAAATAATGTTTTCAATATATAAAAAACTCATGAATATATATATTTTCATCCAAAATATATATCCCATCAAATTTTCAATCAAAAACAATTTGGTAAAGATCAACAAATTTTGAACGATATTATCCTTGATTTTTAAAATTAAAAATATCACTAATATTTTATAGAAATCTTCGATTCGAAACTTCAGATTGATAAATTTTATAATTAAAAAAATCATAAATTTCCAGCTTTTTTTTTTTTTGGGTATCTTCTCAAAAAAGGTATAATAAACTTTAAGTTATCTAACCTGTTAAGTTTACGGAAAAGTACATAAATATTTAATATTTAACATTAAAGGTAATCTTATAGTACAATTTACCAATTTGAGAAATCCTAATTAAAAAAATTCCTATAAAAAGAAATCAATTCTTTAATTTGTATCTAAAAGGCCAAGGATAATTTAGTCAAAACTCCCAAATCACCGAGTTACTAGATAAAAGCTAAAAAGTTGGTAGAATTAATATCTTGGATTGAAAAAATATTTTTACGAATTATTGAATATAAAATATTTTATTAATTCCCGAGGAGTTTTTAGTATAGCTTTTTTTTTCTTGTAAACCGTCTAAATCAGAAATCGATGAACCAGCAACAAATTAAAACCAAAAAACTGTGTGCAAAAGCCATCAAATGCTACTTTCCGAGCACTCCCTTTACCATCATTTCCAAAAGGAAAAACTAAAAGTAAAAACTCAATATATAAAGTAGTAATAACGAAACAAGAACATTTATGAAATAATGAAAAAGGAAAAGAAAACTAATTAGTAACGTTCATAAGGGTACAGTCATGGTTCGCAGGAACAGTCGTGGCGACTGTCACGGATGTCACCGTTCCAGTTCCATTGGAATGTCACGAAACGGTCGCAGCCGTTTCACACTTTTTCTCGTTAAATTGCCAAAAAATTGAAATATACTAAAAAAAAACAAAACATTTAAAATTCGTTAATAGTCTACTTCATTCAATTTATACTTTTTAAGCATAAAGAATTAAAAATAATGAAGATTGTAATTCTAATAATAATATTTTGAATTTTTGTTATGATGTTTTATCAAATTAAATCATTATTATTTTGAAATTTAATAATTTCAACATTTATTTGTGTTTTTTTTTTCATTGCAGAAGGGGGGGATATCCAAACAGTTCTAGCTCGACCTCGACAAACCCGAGCTTATAGTTGTTTGCCTAAGCCATGTAAGGCGAACTCTATCGAGTTCGACACAATTATAACACTCCGAATTTGGGGAGATTACATCATTAATACTATGATCAAAGCCAGATTTGGCTAACAAATCAGCTACCCGATTGGCTTCTTGCCAAGTGTGAGAGATTTCAATATTCCATTGTAGTGCTAAAAGTCACATTATGTGCACAATGGTGTCGAAGTGTTGATGAGTGGGAGTGCTTTCACGAATGTTAAAGATGGCCTCGCGACTATCAGTTTTGAGGAAAGCGTTGTTCAGTCTAAGCGTTCTTACCAGCTCTAAGCCATATCTAATTGCCTCCAACTCCGCTCCAAGCACTGAAGTTGGGCCTATAACGCCACTAAACCCTCGAACTCAGTAGCCATTTTGGTCACGTAGAACGCCACCAATACTCGTACTTGGTGAAGATGGATCCCCTCCGATCCGAACAGTAGCATCCACGTTTATCTTCCAACTTCCCGTGAAGGGGGGGGGGGGGGGGACCAGCCCACCTCGATGTTGTATTCATATTCATCAACTGTGCCCCTATGTAAGTGGGTTGCGTCCTCAATACGCATACGTACGTGCTCTAATCTTACATACGGTCACGTCTCGGTATTATTGTGGATGAAGTCGTTCCGGACCTGCCACAGTAAATTAACTACTTCAGTGAAAATTAAATCCCACGAAGTACCCTAAACATACCTGAGATCAGAGGATTTGAGATTCTTTTCAAGCCACTCCAGGTTAACAAGCGAGAAAAACTCTTGTTGGTGAACTACCGGAACGAGTTGTTGCCAAACATCCTTAGCATATGCACAATCACGTAAAGCATGAATCGCCGTTTCTGCCTTCCAGTCACAAATCGGGCAAATGTCTGTTGCACTATTATGACGCCGTGAAAGATTCAAGGTGGTCAAAACTTTTCTATGTCGCGCCAACCAAAGGAGAGTTTGCCGACGATGAGCAACTTTTGTCTGCCAAATTATCGTACAGGCTCGACTTTCCACATTAGTTGTAGTCATTGAAACCTTCAAGATAAGATCATAAGCACTTTGACATGAATATTGTCCACTCGAAGTACTCTTCCAACATAAGAGATCATCCATATGTGCAGTACTATCAAGATTTTGCCTTCCCAATTTTTCCTTAATATTTTCCGGTAAATTTGACAATTCCTACCAGTTCTAACCATATCCATCGATCCAGTAGCTAGCAACCGACCTATCAAGGTCATCAGTATCTAGCTTCCAGGTAGAGCGTTGTTCAAGAGGTCCATTACCGAGTCATAAGTCCTTCCAAAATCTAACACTCAACCCATTACCAATTTTCCAAACAAACCCCGATTCAATCGCCGAGAAAGCTGATTTGATTCTTCGCCAAGTATGAGAAGTAACTTTATGAGCTTGAGCATGATGACAGAGCATATATTTGTGGCGAAGGACTTGAATGCAAAGATGGGATTCATCCTTATGCAAGTTCCAACACAATTTACCCAATAGAGAAAGATTTATGTCATGAAGACGTCGAATACCCAAGCCACCATGGTCTTTCCTCCGACATATAGCATCCCATGCAACTAGGTGGATCTTGTGAACATCCTCAGATACGCTCCGCAAGAATCGTCGGTTAGTTTTTTCGATCGCATCACACACACCTTGTGGCACTAGCGACGTTTGCATTGTATAACTCGAAACTGTTGAAGTCACAGCCCGAATTAAAGTAGAACAACCAACCATGGATAGATGTTGCCTCTTCCACCCTTTGAACTTTTTAGTAACTTTGTCTAGTAGGAAGTGATAGTCTTTTATGCGTACTCGACCATGATGCATCGGTACGTCCAAATATTTCCCCACATCCTGAGTGACACAAAGGTTAGCTCATTGGCTGATACTTCGAGCTAAGTGTCCGAGTACATTGTTCGAGAAAAATATTTGAGATTTATGCAAATTAACTGACTGGCCAGACATACATCAATATGTAGTAAGAGTGTTTGAGATCACATCAACTTGATTATCTGACGCTTCTCCAAATAAAATAAGGTCATCCGCAAACATGAGGTGGGACACACGAGGTCCTGATCGGGATGTTGGAACAGTATGCCAGTGACCTCGGGACACCTCCTCACGTATCAATGAACCTAACTTTTCAACACAAAAAACAAACAGATAAGGTGATAACGGGTCCCTTTGCCTCATTCCGTGCTTCAGGCTAAACCAATCCATAGCCAAGCCATTCCAAAGAAGAGCTAACTTGGCAGAACCAGTGCAACTTAAAATCAATCGAATCCAAGGTATAGAGAACCGCGTCTCATGTAACACGTTTTCCAAAAATGACCAGTCGATCTTATCATATGCTTTTTCAAATCAATTTTGACTATAAAGAAGCCTTTCTTACCCTTCATTACTCAGAGATTATAGATAAACTCCTGGGTAATGATGATATCATCAATGGTTTGACATCCCTTAATAAAACTACTTTGAGTTTGAAGAATCAAACCATCCATAATACCACAAAAATGATTAGCCATAGTCTTAGTAATGATTTTGAGAATGACATTACAAATACTGATAGGTCTGAACTTGGTTAAGCGTGTCGGATTGTTCTCTTTAGGAATTAAAGAAATGAAAGATTCATTAAGATGACTATCAATCATACCCGAAGATAGAGCTTTTTTTGACTGTATCAGTGACAGCGTCGCCAAAGACATCCCAACATTTCTGGAAAAAGATCGGTTGGATGCCATCAGGTCCCGGAGACTTTGTAGGGTGCATATCCCACACTGCCGCCTTAATTTTCTCCTTTGTAACCGGTCTTTGTAAATCAGCAATTTGAGCGCCATCAAGCTTAGGAAAATTACCCGAGGTCCGGTATGGTGTAACCGAAGTCCTATCACCATAGAGATTCTTGTAAAATTCAACACCCATTTGGTGCAACCGAGCTTCATCAGTCTCCCATTCCCCATCATCCCGTATTAAGGCTCGAATAGAAGCTTTATTCTGTTTAGTTGTCGCGGATAGATGGAAAAACCTGGTATTAAGATTCCTGAATTTTAGCCACTTCATCCTCAACTTCTGTTTCCAAAATGCTTCTTCTTGATGGAGGATATCCTAATAGTGTTTGAGGAGTTTCTGTTCAAGTTTCTGAAGTGAGATTTTAAAACACTGTCCGTGGCCTCTCTGTATCCCACCTATCCTAGCCATAAGTTCTCTTTTCCTTCGAAAAATATTCCCAAAAGAAGTTTTGTTCCAATTATCAACTCGATCTCTGATGTGATGGATTCTTTCGAAAATACCATCCGACGCACGATTCTGCCAGTGGTCTCGAACTAAATCCTGAAATTGTCTGTCAATAAACCATGCAGCCTGCATATGAAAAATCTTTGAATAACGGGGGGCCTGTCTATCTTCGCCCAAAGTGATCAAAAGTGGTGCATGATCTGAAGCTACCCGAGGGAGGTGGACTATAGAAGCAGTAGGAAAGGCCAGTCTCCAGTCAGCATTGCACAAAGCACAGTCAAGTCTTTCTTGTAAATCTAATGTTCCACTTTTCGCCCAAGTAAATGGAGAACCCGAGAATTTTAAGTCAATGAGCCCAACTTTGTCCACACATTTAAGGAACCAACGACACTTATAGTGTTTGATAGGTGCACCGCCAGATTTCTTGGAAGTGTTCGTCACCACGTTCATATCCCCTGCCAACAACCATGGACCCCGAATCCCATTAGTCATGTTACGGATGTGATCCCATAAACAATCCCGGAGCTCAAGTTGAGGACTAGCATAGAGAGCCGAAAAAACCCAATCACTACAGCCAGCCCGATGAACGGTAGTTGTAATACACTGATCATTCGCTTCTTCAAAATCAAGAGAAACTTCCATAGAGTTCCAGAATATTCATATACCACCTGAAAAACCACATGCCTCAACTTTCTCTACCCTATCAAACGACTCCGGCCAAGAATGACCTCCGCTTTGTAACCTTTAACCCTATTTTCTGTCAAAACAAAAATATAAAAATTATGTGCACGTAAGAGTTCAAGAAGAGCATTTACAAAATCGGGACTACCTGCCCCTCGACAGTTCCAACATGTAATCTTCATAAAAGAATTAATAAAGAAAGAACGAAAAATGCATAAATAACGTATAAAAACGAGTTAACCTTGGGGGAACACATGATCCCCCAAAGTTGCTATAGCCGAGTCATCAGACATTGCCGCATCGACTTCTTGGTGATCACTTTGGAATATTGACAAGTCTTCTGTAATATGATTTTGTTCCATGTCATGATCCGAGTATGTTTGATTAGATGAGTCCGGTGGTCGAGTATGGTGGCCAACCATGTCACCCGTTGCCCCAATATCCATCTCTATATCTCTAACATGTGACAACTTAGAACTCGGGAGAGGATGGCGTTTCATTACATAAGTTAAACTATTGGACTGGTTGTGTTCGTTTGTTTTTTATGATGAGTGTGTGATAGAACGTCCCTGTCTAATAGTGTTATTTGAAGTATCGTAAGTAACACTCTTTGCAATATTGGGTACCTTAGAGAAATCCACTATAAGATTAGGATTCCTATTTTCTTTGCCTAGGTGTTTGTTGTTTCCCGCTTTACTTTTGAGCTTTGCCTTGGTGTTGTCTTTTGTCACGGTTACACTAGTTGAACCCCCAACCATGTTGGTAATCATGACGATGGAAAGCTTCCCATCTGGACCAACCACATCTTGTAGTATAGAAAAATGAGAACCACTCGTGTTAGCTCCCTTAGTCTGTCCTTGTACACATTTATCTTTTGTTGTTTTTCCAGTATCTTTGGATGGCGTCCCTTATACCCTGATTTGAAAAACCATAGAAGGCGGGATAAACCCGTTGTTTTTAGAAACTCGTTCTCCATTCACTTTACCATCTCCATCAGGTATCTTCTTTCGTAGCCTACGTGCGCCATTATGAGCGATCATTGACACGAAAAATCCTTACGTGTATTAAACAGCAAGTGGACTGGTCGTGTGTAGTAATAAAGTGGACTTTAAGTCCGAGTTATCGATCCCACAGAGACAAGATTATTTAAAGCTAGGAATTTAAAAGCAATTAAAATTGAATTAAAAGATTGTGATTAATTTACAAAAAAAATGTAAAAACGAGATTTAGCAAATAGATTTAGATTCTTATGAGATAAAACAACTAAGGCACATGCTTCAACCAAATTTACTTGTTAATATAAATATGAACTATTCTTCGTATTATAAGACTACTATTGCTTTGGTGAAAATTCCTTAATTAATTACTACCCGATGTCTCGGCTGTAATAATCCTATGATAAATTGACAGTTCTCTAAATGTGTCTATCCGAGAATTTAATCAATAATCATGCATTCAAGTTCTAGAATTTCCCCGAATAAATCCGGCTAACTGTACCCGGGAATCTCTACCTATCTCTAGGGGCAATTCCCTATTTTTTACGGATGATGTGATGATTTCTTTGAACCCTAACTTATATTCTTTCAAACTATTAAGTTAGGCAATATGACAAACATATGGCGATCAAACATATGCAAGTAATTACGCACAAAATCAAAACACAAAGCAATTGTAGAATTAATACGAAGAATAATATCATATATATATACTCATAACTTTGACCTTCACATGACCCTAGTTAAGGGAAAATTAGTTCATAATTGAAATTGGGAAAATAATAAAAACATAGAATTACTCATAGATAAAGATGAATATCAAACTAAGAAACTCCTTATTTTGGATTGATGATCGATTCTTGATTGGAAGCTTGAATCCCTCCTTTTCCTCTTCTTAGCTCTTCAAGTATGATGATAGGATGACTCAAAACCAAGAGAATGCTCCCCCAAACCCTTGAGCTTTCGTCCTCACACTCTCAAAGGATGATTTTTTGATCTCCTCAAGTGAGCTCCCCACTCCCCTTTAAATACCCAAAAATCCACCTACTAAAAATTTGAGCTACCCTTCTCTTTCTTTCATCCTACCAAGAATTTCTACCTACCAAGAATTTGCAACTACCATTCTCTTGTTTTCCACCTAACAAGAATTTCCACCTACCAAGAATTTGCACCTACCATTCTCTTGTTTTCCACCTAACAAGAACATGAGCTGCCACTTTCGTGTTTTCCAGCACAGGGATAGTGTTTTATTCATAAATGTCTCCACAGATCTCCGAATTGCATGATTCAAGTATCCATGTAAAGATAAGACATAAATATAAAACTTGGTAGAAGGACACTTCATCCAATTCTGTCTCTAAAAATATCAAAATGGCGTTCCAACGTGGAGGTTATTTCTGATTTGGCACCCAGGTGTGCGGAAATGGTACTAAAACATGATTTTGGCTAACTCCAGCTTATTTCTTGCTTGTTTGGTCGTGGAGGTGTGAAACATCTTGGCGTAAACTTGTTTTATACATCATTTTTCCACCCTTTCTTCAATTGTATCCACTTAAGGCCTGAAATCACTTAATACACGAATTAAACGCACAAGTGACAAAATCAAGTGATAAATGAACCTAAAACATAAACGCAAAGGGGCTTAAAAACACGTAAAAATGACTCCTATCAATCATCTACGACCCATATGCGCTACCATTCTGGTCCTCTACCGAGGTTTTAAGATTCTTCTCCGTCGTAGGGGAATTCTCCTCACCGGTGTTATGAAATTCGGAATTCATGTCTTCAGTCTTATCAGCCGATGTATCTTTCTTGTTTCAAGTTTTCTGTCGGTGACCATATGACCCACATGAGAAACAATTACATCCACAACAATCGATGCGACCAGCGGCTTAGTCAAATCTATCTCAACACATATACGAGCAAAACGGCCTCTGAGAGTTTCACTAGTGTGTTTGTCTATCTTAAAAACTGTTCCAATCTATGCTCCCATCCAGTTTAGTGCTTTGTCAGTAAAGTATTCCATGAGGAGCGCCGAAATACGAATCCAAATTAGTGTACGATTGACTTGTGCATTAAAAAGATCAAACGCTGGTTTCCACTTTTGCACTGTCAAATAATGACCAAGTTTCACCCACGGGCCTTCCGTTAATACACGGTCATAGTGCTCCTTAGTCGCAAATCGAACCATATAGTAACCATTACTGAGATCGGCTGGTTTGAACTCATCTTGAATCTGCCACAAAAGCTTTATCTTGGTTTTCAGTGCAACGTACCCAATGGATCACCTTAACACCTTAACAATTAAAGCTCTACGAAATGGAGCATACATCTCAACCAAGTCTTCTGTTGTGAATTGCACAGCACATTTGCTGCCGAGGATTGCAAAAGCTTTCTCTGCAAATTGACGTCGCTCCTCCGCCATAGCAAGAACTTCTTCCTTCGCTTTGGTTTCATTAGCCCCATTGTAGAAGATTTTGTCTGATTTAGTAGCGTTCCAATTTTGGCGAAGACGTCTAGATTGACAAGCATTCTGATTTGGTGTTTGCACCAGATTTTCTTCAGTATCAAGAGACATCGTCGCCCCTGATCCCATGTCCTCATTCGAATCAGTGGATTTTTTGTCACCCGAGATCAATCGTTTGAATTTCTTGAAATTGCGTTCATCCATATTTCCCCCCGCCGGCGGTGGGCGATCGGAGGTCTCTGTGGCCATGAATTTACTATAGCGGAACCCTAGGTTGAGAATCACCAATTGGGAAATAATTGCTACTGTTATTTTTGCCTTTTATATTTGTGTTTGTCAGCAAAATATCATACATTAAATTGACACCAAAAAAGCATAGTATCACACTTCTTTCCTTATATTTATATGGTCCATTCATTGTCTAAATTTAAGTAATTTCTAGTTTTAGAATAAATTTAAGTAATTTCTAATTTTAGAATAAATTTAAACAATTTGCTTTGAAAAACAAGGTATAATGTTCATGAACATTTCTCTTTTATTTCTCCATTGTTTTCAACTTTTCTTATTTTTATCCCCTTTTCTCTTTTGTTTTTTTTTCCCTTTTACTGACTTTTCTGTTTGTTTATTTCATTATAACCCTTTCCCTTCACTGCCACAGTCAGGGGTGGGCGTCGGGTGGGTAATTCAGGCTCGGGTAGTTCGAGTTCAGGTATTTCGGGTTTCGGGTAGCAAAAATTGCTACCCAATAAATACCCAACATTTTCGGGTACCCGAAATTTTGGTTTTCGGGTACCGGGGCATCCAGCAATCTTCTTTTAAAGCAGAATGCAAGGGGCTGAAATAGCCTCCAGCCTCTGTTTTAGCTTTGCAAATGCAAGCCTCTGTTGCTTGCATTTTTTTTTAATATTATTAATATTCAATTAAAGTTAAAAGCTTTGAAGTGGGGATGAATGATTTGAAGGAATTGATGTTAAAAGCTTTTGAAAAAAAGTAAGAGGTGAAGGGTTAAAGTGTTTTAGCTTAAAAGGTTTTCAACCTTTTTGTTCTACCCAGCCCACTGCCCAACGTTTATATATGTGGGGTATATTCTTTTTTCTTTTTTTTTTTACTTTAAAAAATCGGGTAGGAAGTTCCTACCTCATACCCGAACCCGAACTATAGTTCGAGTTCAGGTAATACCCGATACCCGATTTTTTTGAAAATCTGTTGATCCCAAGTGACATACGAAAGGGACTAGAAGGAGGGTGGGGGGTTGAATAGACCCTTAAGTCTTTTTTGACTTAAAAAGTTTTCGTATTACTTTGAAGAATTTTGAATGCTTGGAAGGCTTAGCGCTAGGTCAGGCGCTTAAAAATAGATAACTTAGACTTAGTGATTTCAACGATTACCAAAGAAGGGCAATGTTTTAATCGCTTAATCAGGTTTAGCACAGCGGAATGATTTGTATAGCTTAGTGTTCTCTTGAACTTGAATTAGTCGCTTAACGGTTTTAAATGCTTTTTCAAGATATAATGTGCAAATGTAAAGTAAAGCAATAAAACAGTAAATAACACAAGATATTGTAAGGTTCACTGGTTGGTGTAATCCCAGCTACATCCTTCTTCTCCTTTACACTTGAAGGCAATCCACTAAATTGATTCTCAAAGAGTCACACAGAGACTTCTACAAAATAGGGAACAAAGGATATCGATGGCTTGAGCTCCTTGGTCACACAGATTTCAGCTACAAGACACTTCTATCATCGGAAGACGATCTCGAACTCCTTGATCACACAAATTTTAGCTCCAATAAAGACCTTCTTTAACAAGCTTCTTTTACACAAAAATACTACTTGTGAATCAACAAACTTTCTCACTCAGATGAAAGGTGTTGAGGATTTTATCACGGGTTTGTTTGATGTTAGGAAGTCCAAACAACTTGGGATATCTCCTTAGGAGTTTAGGGTTCTTTTTTGAAGAGGTTTGAGATATCTGTGACTATCTTTGGAATGTATTCGAGAAGTTTGAAGGATTTTGGCTATGGAGTTTCTAAGTTTTTCTCTCAAATAACTTCAACAAAGTTTCAACCCTTTCTAGTGTATTAAACTTGTGTAAACTAGGTCTCTCTTTTTCTTTTTCTTTTTTTAAGGGATTTGCTGAGGGTACTATTTATAGAGATCTTGGGATTTGACCGTTGGACACAAGCAGGCGCGTGTCTCTCACGCAGCGCGTCAATAGTCCATTTTCTGAATTTCTGCTTGTTCCGATTGGACAAGAGCAGACTTGAACTCTGAATAGTTGACAGTCTAGTCAAAAGGTGGCTTGTCCACAAGTCATAATGTCTTATTGTATTTAATGCACTTATCAAGAATTTAATGCATTTTGAATTTGTCCGTTGGATTGCATTTTAGTCCTCCATGACTTGAGAATATATTTTAGGTGAATTCCTTCGTTGAACGCTTGAGTAACTTGAGCGCTTGATTCATAAGTTCTGAAATAGTTTTTTAGCGTTTAACGGACGCTAAGAACAAATCTTCATCTTCACTTGACTTCAGATGCTGATCTTCAACTTCATCTCTAATAGACTCACCTAGAATTCTATTAGCGACTCGGTATCTAATACTTAGTCTAAAATCTACAAAGATAAAAATTACAAGCCTAACAAAATAGTAAACTTTCAAACGGTTATACAATATTTCTATGAAAGATAAACTTACATTCTTTTGGGGTCTAACATAAAATCCTATCTTGTCATCATCAAAACATCTAACATGAAATACCTAACAATTTTTCCCTTTTTGATGATGTCAAGACCTTAACTCTTATAACTCTTTTATAGTTTAAGAGTTTAAAGAAAAGTCCAAAATAATATAAGTTAGCATTTAGAATGTTAGATAAGTTAGCTAATGTTAGATTAGCTTCAACAAGATGTTTCAGCGATAATCATTCACTTATGTATATGGAGTTAAAAGCGTATATGATTTATACTGAAACGATGAATACCTGTCTGTCTTTTCTTTCTCTTTTCCCTTAAACTACTTTTCTTTCTCTTCTTCCCCCTTCTTGGCATCATCAAGGGAAGATAGCAGTTCAAAGATACTCTGACGCTTGAGGAGGAGGAGGATCAGTTGGTGTGGGAAAAAAAAACTCGGTCACTTCTATCGATCGCTCAGCGTCCACAATCACATCCACGTCTGGAAGGACAGTGTAAACTTTCCTAGCGATTTCCACCACTGTTGATACCACTTGTTGTAAATCAACATCCAACTCTATGTCTCGCCTCAAGTTCTCTTTAAAAGTTATGCATGATTTTATAAAAGTTTCTATTAAGTGTTGAAGGGAATATGTTCAGCGCTTAACATATACCACTTGGTGATATCTCTTGTTGTAAGATTTATGTTGACGATTGAAATTAAATTATTTTTATGTTTGAGCACCTAACATATCATGCACAAATAATGATAAGCGTTGATGATCTATGCATATAGAAATAGTTTTTGATCATTGACGTTTACAGGTATGTTCAAGTACAATTTTAAGATTCCCCCTAAATTTGTTTACTTGTAACACTTTTTGAAAACGCTTTTAGACAATATAATAAAGTGAATCCCCCCTACATTATATGTCTAATGAAAATATGATGCATAATGATTAAGCGTTTAAATCAATCATACCTAATTCTGGAATGAAGAGGAGGATTTCTCTTTTCATATCTTAGAAACTTCTTGACCAATAATGTTATTTCCTTTTCCTCACTTGATTTTGTCGCTTCCACCACACTGACTGATTTTTCCTTATTTTTGGTAGTAGCGATTAATGCTCCGGAATCAGTCGCTGACTGCACCCAATTCGAATTCAAAAGCCCTTAGCTCCGAAAACACATGCTCTGGAGTTAGACTCTCCTACATCTGTGATTCTCTCATGGTTGTTGTCTTCATCAAAAATCTACTGGGAAGACTTCTGAAAATCTTGTTGACCATTTCCTTGTTGGTCAATTCCATGCCTCGTGACGCTAACTCTATAATGAGCAAAGTGAATCTCGCCTCCAATTGATCTTATGTCTCTTGGGGCTGCATCTTAAAACTATTAAATCTTTCCTTGGCAATAGAAAACTTGTTTTCCTTGATTTGTGCTGAGCCACCACATATTATAGCCAACTTATCCCATATTCCCTTAGTCGTAGAGCACGACTTGACCTTGTTGAATAAGTTGTCATTGTCACCAATAGCTGTATATAGAGCGTTATGACCAACATTGTCCAAATTCGCTCTTTGACGCTCATCTGGGGACCACTCATGCTTAGGCTTTGATAAGAGGTGTTTTTACGTGTTTTTAAGCCTGTAATTCTTATGATTTGGATTCACTTTTTGCCTAAATCATGTTACATTTGCATTTAATAGGTGTGTTAAGTGAATACAGGTAATAAATGAGAATACATGAAGAAAAGGGAAGAAAAACGATGTACAAAACAAGTTCAAACATGTTTTTCAACACCTAGGCGGTTTATGCATCTCCTATCACATTCGAGCGACATTTCCGTACATTTCGAGACCGAATTAGTCAAAGTTTCCTTCTACAAAGTTTTAGGTGTATGTCTTAGCTTCAAATGGGAACTTGAAACATCCAAATCGGAGGTCTATAGAGAGAATTGTGAAGGAAATATGATTTCTGCGCTGAACAGAGAAGTACATGTGCCAGTATACGCCCCAGCGCCCTCCTAGTCATGCCTAGGCGTGGATAGTCCGAATGTTACTCCTTTTCAGCCTAAATTCCAGCATTATATGATGGGTATGAATCAATTTTGACCATAATTCAGCACATGTGTTGAGGGGTTGTCATAAGTGTGTTTCTTGGTAGATTTACTTTATGGGCGCCAAATCAGAAACAACCTTCATGTTGAAACGTAATTTCGGTATACTTAGAAACCGAATTAGATAAAGTGTCCTTCTATACAGTTGTAGATCTATGTCGTATCTACACATGGAGACTTGAATCATCCAATTCGGAGATTTGTGGAGAAGGTTATGAGGAAAATACTAAGACTGCGCTGGAAAGCAAGAAAATGGCAGCATGCATGTGTTTTGTTGATGTTTTCACATGGTTATGCTTGGTGGAATGCTTAAGGGCCGAAAGTTCAGCATTTTTTAGCTGGTTGGAAACTTAAAAGGCAAACTTTAAGCATCACTTTAGGTGGAATTCTCATTGGGGAACTTTAATGGGAATTCTTAATGCATACTTTAGTGGAATTTTGGCTATAAAAGGAGGGGGAACCCATACTCTTCAGCATTCACTATCAATTTCAGATTCTTGGAGGAGAGGGGGAGGAAGTGACCGATCCATTAGAAAGAAAGGAAAGGGAGTAGGATTCTTGGATTCATTATCATCATTGGAGAAAGAATATTCACTTGAAGTTCTATCATCATTCAATTAGAGGGAGTTTTTATAGCCTTTTCATTTTCATTCGTGTCTATGAATATGTGTATTTACTCATTATTGTTTTTCATATTATCTATTATGAACTAATTTCATAAGACTAAGGCCATGTAAGGTCAAATTGTGATATATGCTTATAATAGATGATTGTTGAGGTTATTCTTATATTGTTATGTGATGTGAATTTGTGTTTTTACTTATCTTGCATATACTTGATTACTATATGTTAGAATCTTATGCCTAGGTGAATGTTTCGGGAGAAAATTGATTTAGGGTGCAAGAAATTCACATCATGACCCGCAACTAATGAGGAATTGCCTTAGACATAGGTAAAGATTCCCGGGTGAAGTTGTTCGATTCAAATCGAGTGAACTCTAGTACGTTAATGCATGTTTAGTGGTTAGATTTCCGGATAGGAATATTTGGAAATCACGATCTAAGCATAGGAGTTTATACGCGAGACATCGGTTATTCTCTACCCTCGGAGCTCTCACCATAACAATATAAGCGTAATCCCTCAACGAGAATCTTTATAAGTATAATTGATCAATTTGAACCTAGCATGTGCCTTAGTCTCCCTTTATATTTTGTTTTAAATCATTTGTGCAACCTTGTTCTTATCTTACGCATTTCACACTCATTTTACCTTTATTGTTTTGATCTTTGTTGTTATAAAATCTTAAACTAGAATTCAAGTCCTTGTAGTTCGACAATCCGGACTTCTCGTCCACTTTTATTACTACACACGATTAGTGCACTTGCTATTTAGCACGTTAGCTTTTAGCGTGTCAGGCTTCTCTACATAGCCGTCAGAAGTTATCTCCGTGGCTCCAAGTGCTTTGGTGATGACCTTAAGAATTTGGATTGGCCCATCTGAAATGATATCACACATTTCATTATCACATGAACACAAATAAGTAAAAACTTTGACCTTCCACGAGTCATAATTTGACTCGGTCAACTTAGGTACTCATGCGAATGTTATGAATTTTTTTTTTTAAAGCAACTAAATTTTAAAAGGGATCTGAACAAGCAATTATGCTTGGAAATTTTTTTAAAAAAATTTCATCTTCAACTGCTCTAATACCACTTGTTGATCCCAAGTAGCACACGGAAGGGTCTAGAAGGAGGGAGGGTTGAATAGACCCTTAAGTCTTTTTTGACTTAAAAAGTTTTCGTATTACTTTGAAGAATTTTGAAAGCTTGGAAGGCTTAGCGCTAGGTCAGGCGCTTAAGAATAGATAACTTAGATTTAGTGATTTCAACGATTACCAAAGTAGGGTAATGTTACAATCGCTTAATCAGGGTTAGCATAGCGGAATGATTTTATAGCTTAGCGTTCTCTTGAACTTGAATTAGTCGCTGAACTGTTTGAAATGCTTTTTCAAGATATAATATGCAAATGTAAAGTAAAGCAATAAAACAGTAAATAACACAAGATATTGTAAGGTTCACTAGTTGGTGTAATCCCAGCTACGTCTTTCTTCTCCTTTACACTTGGAGGCAATCCACTAAATTGATTCTCAAAGAGTCACACAGAGACTTCTACAAAATAGGGACAAAGGATATCGATGGCTTGAATTCCTTGGTCACACAGATTTATGCTACAAGACACTGCTATCCTCGGAAGACAATCTCGAGCTCCTAGATCACACAGATTTCAGCTCCAATAAAGACCTTCTTCAACAAGCTTCTTTACACAAAAATACTTCTTATGAATCAACAAACTTTCTCACTCAGATGAAAGGTATTAAGGGTTATGTCACAGGTTTGTTAGATGTTGGGAAGTTCAAACAACATGGGATATTTCAATAGGAGTTTAGGGTTCTTCTTTGAAGAGGTTTGAGATATCTGTGACTGTCTTTGGAATGTATTCGAGAAGCTTGAAGGATTTTGGCTATGGAATTTCTAAGCTTTTCTCTCAAATAACTTCAGCAAAGTTTCGACCTTTTCTAGTGTAGAAACGTGTGTAAACTAGGTCTCTCTTTTTTTTATTTTTTTTAAGGGATTTCCTGAGGGTACTATTTATAGAGATCTTGGGATTTGCCCGTTGGACACAAGCAGGCACGTGTCTCTCACGCAGCACATCAAATAGTCCCTTTTCTGACATTCCTGAATTTTTGCTGGTTCCGATTGGACAAGAGCATACTTGAACTCTGAATAGCTGACAGTCTAGTCAAAAGGTGGCTTGTCCACAAGACATAATGCCTTATTGCATTTAATGCACTTATCAAGCATTTAATACATTTTGAATTTATTTCCCGTTGGAAATAAATGTCCGTTGGATTGCATTTTAGTCCTCCATGACTTGAGAATATATTTCAGGTGAATTCCTTCATTGAACGCTTGAGTAACTTGAGTGCTTGATTCATAAGTTCTGTAACAGTTCTTTAGCGTTTGACGGATGCTAAGAACAAATCTTCATCTTCACTTAACTTCAGACGCTGATCTTGAACTTCATCTCTATTAGACTCACCTAGAATTCTATTAGTGACTCGGTATCTAATACTTAGTCTAAAATCTACAAAGATAAAAATTACAAGCCTAACAAAATAGTAAACTTTCTTAACGCTTATACAATATTTCTATGAAAGCATAAACTTATATTCTTTTGGGGTCTAACATAAAATCTTATCTTGTCATCATCAAAACATCTAACATGAAATTCCTAACAAAATCCACTACCTGAATTACCCAAGCCCGATCGATTCGGGTGGGTACCTGAAAACCCGACCCGAACGCCTATCCCTAGCCACAGTCGCACAGAGCAACCCACAACCGCCATATCTTCGATCTTCTCTGTCTTCAGCCTCAATCGTACATTAAAGACCACTTATATCCATTCCGTTCCACCGATAAATCGGCGTTCCAATAGTTATCATCCTATTTATCGGCCGTTCCACCGAGAAATAAGTGATCCTTTCCGATCCAAGGCCGGAACCGTTCTATATGGGAACTTTGGAACGGAAACCTTTATTCCCGTTCCGGCGAACTATGGGGGTACAAAAACTAATAGAAAACCTATATCTACCTCTGCACAAAAAACTTAACATCTCTTTCATTATCTAACCGGGTTTTTTACGCTACCCTAAAGGATAAAAGTCGCATAAAACAATTGAGCTACGATCATGTGCAATTTTAGTCCCGAAACCTGGTCATGTGCAATTTTGGTCCAATATCATAGGGCATAAATTGCACAATTAGCCATGCAAGTGACAAACACGTGCTAATTCTGCCCAAGAACTAATGGACGTTAGGTTTGGGACCAAAATCACACATTTTTCAAAGATGTAGGATGCAATATGGTGATTGTCATAGTATTGGGATCAAAATTACACATAACCTAAGTTATGGGAATGAAAATACAATTTTCCCCCATAAGTAACAAGGAAATGGAATTTAAATGAGAGTTACCAAAAAATTACATTACCTTACTTTCCAAGAGTAAGGCAGGTTCACCCATGCTTATAAACAAGTGATCAAGTGTGGAGATGATAGCCATACTATTCAAAAAGACCTCGTTTACCTCCAATTTTGTTCTGATTATGTTTACACAAAATACGTAACTACATTTTGCGGTTTGTCACTTCAAAAGGAATTTCCAAGTCTTTTCATACTCTAGGCATGTCCTAGGTGCACTTATCTCTACTCAATATATAAACACAATTTCAAGACAAATCGTGAAAATTTAATTTCCTATGGAATGAGTCACATATTACCTCCCTCATATAGAGAAAGAATAAGATAAGAAAACTACCACAATTAAGTCTAAGTTAATGGAGGATACTTGGCAACATGACCGCACAATGCTAGATTCCCATCTAGCATCATGCCCAACTCCCAGGGCTTCGGAATACAGTCGCATGATTCCCAACACATCCACACAATGCTAGACGAAGCCAGGCTTATCAGTCCGGGAGAGCGAGAGGGAGATTGGACATGTCATAAATATATTCCAATTTAATTTGGAAAAATTACACAAACTCTTATCTATTAACAATGAAGTTAAATTATTCACATTGTCTAATGCTAAATAATTTAACCACGTTTCTTTTTTCTATTTTTTTAATTCTAAATCGACGTTTTTCATTCAAACATACCCACAAACATGTCCACTGAAAAATATCTAAACACCACAAAAAGAATATGTATATATATGTATATATCAAAGAAACATATTGCAATAATTTTTATCATTATATGCCTTCTCTAAACTAGAAAAGCAATTGCACCAATTCTAAAAACATTTTGAGAAAAGCAAATGTAGAAAACGAATTTACCAAAAATGTTTTTTTTTACTTATTTCTAAAACTTTTTAAACAAAAACAAAAAGACATACAACCTGGTCACCAAACGGACCCTTAGTTTTTAACTTTGGCGGAATAATGTCAAATAACAACACTAATTCTCCACTGGGACATATATGGACGGGAAATAGTACTTGTACTGCATTAAATTTCTCCGCCTTTGCAGCATACTCCAGAGGTTTAAGACCAAATGATCCAATTGCAGGTGAGGTTCGAACAACGCTCTGCTTGAGCAATAGTTTTATCAAGTTTGCCTCATCTTGATCTACAACAAATGTAATTGGACTTGAGTCATATGGACTAATAGCCCTACACATATGAGCATCAGCACCTGCCTAAATTTTAAAAGAGATTGACATACATACATAATAAACAATGTTTTAAAAGGCGTTCTCGGAGCGCGCCATGGGGCTCGCCTCAGGGTGGGACGTTGCCAAAAAGCCCGGGGCATTGGAGGAAGGTGCAACTCCTATGGAGTGTACACCCGATGAGGTGGGGTGTACTGTCACGTCCCGACAGTTTGAAGTATTTTGAGATGACTGGGACGTGTCATCTTGCTAAGAAACAAGAGTCTAGAAGCTATTTGAGTATTCTGGAGAAGTCTAGAAGATTTTAGAAAGACCTAGAAGACTCTGGAAAGTTCTAGAATACTCTAGAATAATGTAGATCCTAGTAGAAAGTTCCATAATTGTCTAGAACCATATAGAATATTCTAGTTGATTCTAGATGATAGTAGAAACATCTAGAAAGTGGTAGTGATGTGGACATTTCTAGAATTATGTGGATATGTTAGGAAGTTTCTATGGATTAGTATAAATAGGAGTGGTGATGTCATTTTTAACCAACCAAGTGTAGAATTGAGTCTTGTGAGTCATTGAAAGTAATAGTGTAGTATTCTCTCAAATTCTACTCTTATGTTTTTCCCTCCAAATTTCTTACTCTTTATTGCCAAATTCCCTTTTCACACACGAGCATATGGGTGATTGTCGAGGCTGACTTAGCACAATCTCGCAAGAGGCGGATTGGAGGGCTAAGTGCCGCACAGGACATTAGTATCGAGGCTAAGTCCGTGACAGGTAGTATCAGAGCTCGGTTAGGCTTGGGGTATTTTGTGTTGTGAAGGGTTAGTGCTATGGCAATCGACAAGTTTGTCAGAATATGTGGAGAATGGTTCGGCAGGGAGCCGAGTGGGTTTCCATCAAGGGGACATAACAAGTTGTGAGAGGCTTAGACATAAGGCGATCTAAGTTCCTTGAGGGATACGAGGCTAGGAGGCAATCATACTTTGCCAAGAAACAAGCTTTCATGCCGAAGAAGTGGTGCATTTTGTGTTATTGATATCAAATTCAATGCAGAATATTGTTCATTTTTTTGCCCTTAAAATTACAGACTTACTCCTAGAGGCAGCATGCATGGTAGTACTTTTCTTGTAGTTAGAGGCATGTATGTTCACACCTCATCTGATAAAAAAGGTTACAATATCGAATTGACCCTCCATGCAAGCAAAAATGAAGGCCATATTGCCTATAATGGATAATACAAAGGGGTTGGGAGAATTTTCTATATAACTTTGAGAGTGGTTGTACAAGAGTGGCTTTCTTGAGTTTGTCGGTTAACTCAAGTGTGTAATTTGTACTGGTAAATTTCTCTCATAATAGAAGAACGGAAACTCTTGTGGACATAGGCGGATTTTTCCGAACCACGTAAATCTTGTGTGCATTATAGTTGTATTCTTTCGATTACTATTTTGTCATCAACTTGTTCGTGGGATTTGCCGAATCCTAATAAGTTAAATCTCGGGCCCAAACTTCCGCTGCGCCCAACACCAACTAGATTTTTATTCAACTCTTCAAAGTGATTTAACAATTACAAGTCTAGCTATTTATAATAGTAGAGCACTTCTAACCCCTAACTAACTAGGAAATAAAATCCTAATACAAAGGGAAGAGGTTTAAGTACAAAATAAAATATTAGAGGAGTCTAAAACATGCCAAAACGTGTTTTTCTTGCCACCCAAGATTTGAACCCGCCAGTCGTGACGCTCGTACGTCACTGAGCTCCACATTCATGCGTCGATTCAGCACCAAAAATTCGGTGCCCCCTTCTTCGCACGTCTGAATGTCGCTCAATCCCACCTTCGGGTGTGACCTCTAATACTCCAACTTTTGCTCTTCATTTCTTCGACTCTCTTGACCCGTTTCCACTTGTTTCGATCCTCTCACTCCATTAACCCAACAATATTGACCTCAAAACATATTTTGTCAATCGAGTATCTGCACAAATCAATCATTCCATTCGCCGTCATATGGCCATCAAACTTCAGTTTAATGAGCCTTATTCATATACCCAACACCGTAGCATCTCTCTCACCTTTCTAGGTTTTCGATGTTCTAAATTTTAAAGAGAGATTGACATATATACATAATCAACAATGTTTTAAAAGGCGTTCTCGGAGCGCGCCCTGGGGCTCACCTCAGGATGGGGCATTGCCAAAAAGTTCGAGGCATTAGAGGAAGGCGCAACTCCTATGGAGTGTATACCCGATGAGGTGGGGCGTACGTCCCAAGTGTTTGAGCGCACTTTTTTGTGCCCCACAACTCGGGTGTACTGTCACGGACTTATCCTTGATAAAGAATTATGAGTGATGAACATAAAAGTAGAGTTCGAGAGAATAATGAACTATCACTCTCAAAAAATCTTACAAGACTTATATACTTATTTGTAGACTTGGTTGGTTTGCAAATGACACTTCTACTTCTATTTATACTAATACACCTCCTAATGGTCGTTGAAGATTCATTTGATCCAACGGATGAGAGAGACTCTCAAGAGCCTTCCAAGAATATTCCTTAGGATATTCTCCATCCTATAAACTTTGTATCATATTCACATGTTTTTAGACAGGTTTACATATCTCTACAACATTCTACATACTATCTAGAATAATCTAAGACATTCTACATATTTCTACACTATTCTAGAACTCTTCGTAAGAATCTACATTCTTATAGAGTATTCTAGTGCTTCCAGAGTCTTCTAAACTTTTCTAGATCTTTCCAGAATACTCCAATAGCCTCTAGACTTTTGTCTTTGAGCATAATGACGCATCCTAGTCGTCTCTAAAAATTTCAAACTGTCAGGACATGACAGTACGACCGGATTATTTCATTCCGAATATAATGAATTTGGGTCCTTACTAATTTATTCTAACTTTCTTATCAAAAAAAAAATTATTCTAACTTTCAAACCAAAGTCCACCATATTTTGGAGGAAAACGTGTTAATAAATTTGATGATTTGCAAATCAGTGATATTAATGAAGTGAAATATTTAAAATTGGGAGCCGATGATGAAGATAATGATCTTAAATTAGAGTTTTAGGCAAGAGTTGAACTTGAACTTTTAGCTCACATGGTTGAATATATATATATTTAACTCTCTTTATCTTAATCTTTTAAACTTAATTTTTTTCATCAATTTTTGTAATGTTTTGCTAATTTGAATCAATTTTTGATTTTATATTTTTGACATTATTTTATATTTTATTAATATAAAAAACCAAAATTAGTGCCCCGCGCCTCGGGCCTTATGCCCTTCCCTGGGAAATCTGGAACGTCCCGCCCCGTGCCTTCGCCTTTTAATATACTAATAATTAGTCATAAATTATAGTAACAAATATAAAAGGGAAAATTACTCCAACACCCACTACTATAATAGGTAATTACACAAACTTACCCTCTTCTAATTGAAATTACAAATACCTAACCCACTATAATTGAAAATTACATTTACCCCCTTGAGATCAAGTTTTTTGATGACGTCATTATATCAACTTTAAAAAATGAGCTTGTCCAAATGTCATTTAGGAAAAATTACACCAAAGCCTCTGTTATATTTTTGAAATCACACAAACCTCCTCTATTATAATGCACTTAATTATCCCCCTGTGTATTAAAAAATTCTTACAATTAGCCCCCTGTAGGGGGTGTTGATAATTTCAAAAATAAGAGGGTTTCTTTTTGTAATTACAAATTATAAGAGGGGATATGGCCGTAATAAAAATATTATTCTAGCTTTTTTTTTTAATGATTTAAGTAAAGGACAAAAATATAATTTAATACTGTTTGACCATTGACCGAGGGTTTTCAGGGGTAAATGTAATTTTCAATTATAGTGGGTTAGGTATTTGTAATTTCAATTATAAGAGGGTAAATTTGTATAATTACCTTTTATAACAGTGGGTGTTAGTGTAATTTTCCCAATATAAAAAGACTTTCTAAGACTTCTTCATTACATCGAGCAACATTTTTAAGCACTGTCACGTCATGGCAACTCTCAAGACATCTTCCCACAAATGAGGTTCTAAAAGCTCACATCTCTACACCTTCCTTGTATACATATAGGAGTGGATAGAATTCTCTAGAATGAGTTCTAGAATATTTAGAGAATTGTAAGACTTCTCTAGAATTATGGAGAAACATGTGTAGGGAGAATTATCTAGAATCATCCTTGTAAATATCTAGTAGAATTCTCTAGATCTTCGATAATAGCCATTAGATCAAATCGATCTCAACCGTCCATTCTCAAATGGACTAGTATAAATAGAGGGCTAGGCATCATTTGTAACCATCCAATATTTTGGAGAGCAATACAAGCACTTAGAGTTTTCTAAACACTCTCAAGTTCTTTACTTAATCCCGAGCACAGGAGCACGAGTGAGAGCGAGGCTGACTTAGCAATCCTTGCAAGTGGCGGGGCGACGAGCTAAGTGCCACGCGAGGCGTTAGTAAGAGACTAAGTCCGTGACAACTCGTATGACCTCGACTCAATTGCCCCAAGAACAAGGGAAAGTGAGTCAGTGGGAAAACATGTACTTGCAAAAAGCTCCTATCAATGACCCTTAGCGACAATTAATTAATGTTAATCAATGTTAATTGAAGAAATTGCACCTCCGCGCTTTCGCGAATCAGAAATCGAACAGATACATACCACAAAACGCTGCGACTTGCAGAGGGGTTCCTAGTGTACTTCTCAAGAGTAAGACACGCATACTTTGTAAGTTTCCTTCTGCAACAGGAAGAAATTTATTTGTATTAATGAGATCGAATTCAATGCAGAATGCAATTGTTCATTCTTTGGCCCTTAAAAAATTACAGACTTACTCCTAGAGACAGCATGCATGGCAGTACTTTTCTTGTAGTTAGAGGCATGGATGTTCACACCTCGTCTGATAAGAAAGGTTACAATATCGAATTGACTCTCCATGCAAGCAAGAATGAGGGCCGTATTGCCTACAATGGATAATATTCATCCCTAACATGTAAATATTTGTCATATTAAAAGGTCTTTATATGAGTGCAATATTCATATTTTTCAGCGGCAATATTTGTTAGTAATCGAGGCTTTCAATGGTGAAATACCTCGGGAAAAATACAAGAATATAAGAAATCAAAAGCAAGAAGAAAGACATAAGAATTTCTGGTGGAAAGTGGAAACCCAATCAAGGGAAAAAACCACCTTCCAACCGGAAAAAAAAAGAAAAGAAAAACAACAAGGCATAAATGTGGGTAGTGAATTAGGAGTTGCGAGATATAAATTGTGGGCTACGGGAAACACTTGTGGGTTTTTCTCTTGGGGTAATACAAAGGGGTTGGGAGAATGTTCTATATAACTTTGAGAGTGGTTGTACAAGAGTGATTTTCTTGAATTTGTCGATAAACTCAAGTGTGTATTTTGTACTGGTAAATTTCTCTCATAATGGAAGAATGGAAACTCTCGTAAATCTTGTGTGCATTATAGTTGTATTGTTGTATTGTTTCGGTTAATATTTTGTCATCAACTTGTTCGTGGGATTTGTCGAATCTTAATAAGTTAAATCTCGGGCCCAAACTTCCGCTGCGCCCAACACCAACTAGATTTTTAATCAACTCTTCAAAGTGATTTAACAATTACAAGTCTAGCTATTTATAATAGTAGAGCACTTCTAACCCTCAACTAACTAGGAAATAAAATCCTAATACAAAGGGAAGAGGTTTAAGTACAAAAGAAAATATTAGAGGAGTCTAAAACATGCCAAAACGTGTTTTTCTTGCCACCCAAGATTTGAACCCGCCAGTCGTGACGCTCGTACGTCGCTGAGCTCCACGTTCATGCGTCGATTCAGCACCAAAAATTCGTTGCCCCCTTCTTCGCACGTCTGAATGTCGTTCAATCCCACCTTCGGGTGTGACCTCTAATACTCCAACTTTTGCTCTTCGTTTCTTCGACTCTCTCGACCTGTTTCCACTTGTTTCGATCCTCTCACTCCATTAACCCAACAATATTGACATCAAAGCATATTTTGTCAATCGAATATCTGCACATATCAACCTTTCCATTCGCTGCGGAGGAGTGTAACGCCGTCATATGGCCATCAACCTTTGGTTTAACAAGCCTTATTCATATACCCAGTACTGTAGCATCTCTCTCACCTTTCTTGGTTTTCGGTGTTCTACACATTTCCAATAATTATTTCTTATTATGAGTCTTGAATTGCAAATTTGTAAGCGGCATGCAGTTTTTAATCACAGAAGTCACACATTCAATCCTACGAAAGCAACAAGGAAAAAAAAAAGAAAAGAAAAGGGGAAGAGTTAATTACATTTGAAATATCCAAGGTTTCCAGTAAAAGTTGAAAACAATATTGTAAATTCCTTGGTGCTATGGGCTGCATTATTACAAACAAAAAACAATAAAATAAAATGAAATAAAGAAAATGTGCAAGAGTATCAACTTTGATAGGTTTCAGCAACTCACTGTCAAGTCTTGTTGGTGAAGGCGTGGGAAGGGTGATCTTCAAGTCGCTGCTAGTTCTTGTCATTGCCATTGTTATGAAGATTAAGAAAAATTATGCTGAAGGAAGGAATTAAGAATTCGATCGTCTAAAGCTGGAAATCAAATCAAGCTATTCAATACTCGATTCGAGTTTGATCGTTAAGCTCATCTGATATAACAAACAAACTTGAACAAATTTTTGTATGCGATAAAGTTTGAAACTCTGTTGGAGCTCGACGCGATTAATTAAAAATAATACTCCTTTCATCCCAAAAAGGATTTCCCCTTTGACTTTTGTTATGATTTAAAAAAAAGCCCATTGTTTCTCAAAAATACCCTTTCCATAAAACAATTTTTTTTTAATAATATTACCTTATAAAACATGACATGATGTTAATTTAATTTATAACTTTTGTCTATTATCTATAAATGAAACTTTCTTTCCTTGAATATGATTGCAAGTTTATAGTAAAAATGAATTAATTATATATTTTCAATGATAATGGAAGGTAATTTCATGGTTCAAAGTTTATTTTCTTTTCCACCGAAACGTTCGAAAAGTTTCTGTTTTTCAACTTACGGAAAAGAAATCACCAAGTAGTTTCGAAATTACATTGTTTCCTAGGAAACTCTCAATGTTTCCATGGAAACATTGAGAGTTTGTTAATTTCTTTTCGAAAAGATTTGCTCTATCGTCAACACATTGAGAGTTTTGAAAAGATTTTCATGGAAACCATGGAAAGATTGAAAGTTTGGTAATTTTTTTTCAAAAAGATTTGCTCTATCGCAAATACGCAAATACAACAGAGCTTTCAAATCTCGCAATGTAGGGAAAAAAGTAAAAAAAAAAAAAAGAAGAAGAAGAAATGAAAAGTAATAAATCTAATAATCAAACAAATATTTATTTCACCGAGAAACGACTTTTTATCATGCGACTCAAGATGAAGATTATTGTATTATCGATTAAAGTAATTTTTTCATATAATTTGCAAATGAGTTTGAAATCATGGTATCATCCATATTAACTTTTTATTTTTTTCACGACAGCATTTTTAGAATTTTTTATTTCACAATTTAAGTTACTAAAATTTTATCAATTATATGCTCTATGAATGCTAAACTTGAATAAAAAATTACCACTTTTCATTTTTTTCACTAGAACACTTTTAGAATTTTTTATTTCATTATTTAAGTTACAAATTTTTTTCCGGTTATATGTTCTATGAATGTTAAACTTGAATCAAACGTTACCACTTTATTTATTTAGTGTAATTTGATCGATTATTGATGTAGATGTATAAACATTTTACACAACTATTATTTTTTGCTAGTGCAAAGAGGAAGCAATCCTTCTTTACTTCTTTTTTCATGGTTTTTACCTTGTTTCTAGCATTTTTCAAGTTTTTCATGACGTTTCCGAAACATTTTCGATACGTTTCTTATATTAAGAACTCGAAATTTATCATCGAAACGAAATTTTAATCCTTGGGTAATTTAGTCAGATTAGACGATAAATACCTACTTTATAGTAAGAGACAAATATTTTGGGACAGACAAAAGTGGAATAGTGGACATTTTTTTGGGACGGAGGGAGTAATAAATATGTATAAAGATATTAAACTACTTGAGCTCGACTCGTTATTGACTAGATTAAAACTTGTTAGAGCTCACCTCAATTCAGTGTTAAATCAAACTCAAAGAAATTAAAAAATTTGAAACTCGATAATATTTTTATATATAATTTTCAATTGTAAATTATTTGAAAAAAATCCACAATTACCTTTCAGCCATACCTCGACAAACATGAATGTGTTGTAACCGAAAAAAAAGGATGAGTGTGTATATTGTTGCTGGAAAAGAAAATATCATATGTCCAATAAGGAGTTTAACAATGCAAAGAAGTGAATTAATAAAATCTTTTTGTAAGTTTTTTTGGTGGTGAAGAACGTAAAAAGACATAAATTTTATGAAATTGTCAATAGAGTACGAAATAGAGTAGGAAACTACAATCAATAAATACATGAGGATCATTAAAATAGGAAAGAAAATAAAAATTCTCAACCAAATCATTTTGTGTATATGTGGCAACACATGTGTATATTTTGGTGAGGTATATATACACTTATTTTCCACACGTGAAAGTTGACCACGACAGAGATCATGGAGATGAAAATGTCAAATCCAATTTCTAGGATATCAAACGGCTAAATTTCACAAAATTAGCTTAATTGATTTTGTCAAATCCCATGACTTAAGCAATCAAGATAAAGTAGACACTTTCTATATTCTTGTTTTTGAAATATCCCACAAAATATGTATTTTCCAACACGTCTCAGAATTCTTGTTAATTCTGCTTATGTTCCTAGTAGTTATTTTTTCTTTCTTTTTTGGTGCTAAATCTAGTCGATCTCTGTAGTTTATATGACAGAGTCGTCTTAGTTTGATGAAGATATATATATATATATCCTTTGGTTCAACAAATTTCAATCTCATTTTGCTGTCACGACATATATGTTGCTCATGTTTGGCAAACTAATTATCTTTATTTGTTAGTTGTGTGTTGGAAATTCGAGTTTGAACTAGCCAGTAGTCTTTGTAATTTTAATTAATAGTTTAAGTGAGTTTCGTACGCCGAAACTGTAATTTCTTTAATTTGTCTAATACTAATGTAAGTTTCAAGTACATGAATTTAGTGTAATTAATTGTTTAAATCAATTTGGAATGATAAAAAATAATGTTCAAAGTGAAGTAATCTGAAAATGTGAATTATGTAGAATGTAAAGTGAAGTAACCTGAATTTGTGAATTATGTACGTAGGATGAAAAGTGGAATAACCTGAATTTGTGAATTATGTAGGATGTATATGAGAGAATATGAAAGGCCAAGATTAACTTGTCCACATGAAAAAGTGATCATCTAAATTGGGTTGGTTTATTTGGCTTAAATTTGGCCAGGCTTCCAAACAATCTCTTCCAATGAGAAAGATGGGCAATTTGCATGTCCCAAGCCATTATCGTATCAGCCAAGATGGCTTCGAGATCGGCTTCAAGAGGAGTTTTCGCCCCATACATTACTGATGAGGAGTAATTTCGTAATATTGTCAAGAGATCGTGGCGTCACCAAAATTCAACATGTGTGCAACAATTACAATTAAGTCAACCGGCTAAAGGCTAAGGTCATCTAATTTGGCCAATGTCTTTTGGTTTGACTCAAACTTAACTAAGGACTCAATCTCCTCAGGAGTCCTTTTCCGTATCTAGGTTAAATCCGAGCTCTAACGTCATATAACTAGTAGACCTCGACTCCATGCAAGGGGGACTCTTTTCCAATCTTTCACATATAAATCTGTCATCTCCAAAGTTCTAACTTAAACATCGGAGGGCTTACCCCTGGGGACTACCCCGAGGTTCTGATTTGCAGGTTCACACAAATCGTCGGTTATCTTTGGATCCAACCTTTGACGACCGTTCGTACTCAAATCCAACCTTTTTGCATTATAAGTTCTTGGATTTAGTCCTTTAATCTTGATACACATGTTCCTCGTGCAGCTCTCAGAACCCCACCTATTCCTTCTACACCCGTGTGTCTCCCATTCATTTTTTAGGAGAGTTGCATGAATATTAGTATTCTCCACATTACCAACTTCGAAGACTGAGCCTGGTCGCTTGAATTTGATAGCGGATGTTCTTATCTCTTGATTTCCTCTTAAATTTTAAGATTGCTCTCACTCCCCTTTTCAGTCGTCAACTTTAACGACGCTAATGTTTTACCCTTTGTACTCCTCTTTTTGGTAAATATTATGTTTTACTCTCATTTATTCTCACTTGTTGGATCATTTGTAAACAATTGTTAGATCTTATTTATCATAGTTAATTTTAATTAATCTAAAAGACAATATTTGATTTGATTTTTTTTTTTTTGAAGAGAGACAATAATCGATTTGAGATCTCAATCTTTACATCATTTGTCCTAGACACCGCCGATCGTACGGTCCAATTGTTTTATTTTTTGAAAACCATTATTTTTTCAATCAAAGGTTCATATTAATTTCCCCAAGAAATATAAATTCAAAAAACTAAATTAGAATAAATCAAATTTTGAAACTTGAGTTTCATGCAAACACGAGTGATTAGTCTTGTGTCATCTCATTACAAAACTTGACTTCTCGGATTTAAACTCTTGTACATAGAGAAGACTTCTTTGAGGAAAAAAAAGGGGTTAAACGCATAAAACCCCCCGATGTTATATTCAAAATGCAAAAAAAGAAAATGTATTAACGAAATAGCCTAATCACCCCTGTGTTCTTAAAAAGTTTGTACAAAATCCAAGTGTCCATGGCAGATGATCCATTTGGATCCAACGAGGTTGGTAAGGGGCGGGCACGGAACGAGGTCCCACGTAGAGTTTGAATGGAGAGCAGATAGCTCAACGTCCATGGCAGCTTTCCGACTTGGATCGCGAAGGGCATGAGTGTGCGAACGAGGAATGCTGGAAAGACAAACAGACGCAGAGAGGTTGAGAACTTGACGAGGGCGTACGAAGCCGGATTTGAAGCGAGTGATCATGTGATGCTGAGAACCTACTGGGCGAGGAGGAGATGGCGGTGGGGTCTCCACCGTGGGAGGATTAGGTGAGTTCGTTATATCGCAACGGAGGTTCAGTTGAAACTGGGGCGGGGGATCGTCGTTAGGCTCAAGAAAGGAGTAATCATAGAGAGCAGCAGAGGGACGAGGCGTGGAGAAGGGAAAAACGGTTTTGTCAAACACGAAGTGACAGGAAATAATGATTTTGTTTGTGGAAAGATCGAGACATCAATAGCCGGCGATGGTTTGCAGGAAAACTCAAGAAGACGCATGCAGACGAGCTAGGGGCAAGCTTGTGTGGAGTTGTGGCAGAGATGTTGGGATAGCACAGACATCCAAAAATGCGGAAATGTGAGTAATCTGGGAAGGTATTGTATAATATTTCAAAAGAAGTACGGTAGAATAGAGTAGTGGTTGGAAGAAGATTTAAGAGATGTGTCACCATATGATGGGCCTCGACTCAAAATATGGGTGGAAGATGGGCTTGAAAGAGATGGGTGCGAACTATGTTATTAATCGATTGCAAAGTGCGTTAAGTCTTGCCGTTTTGTTGGGATGCATGAGGGCAGAAAATACAAAAAATAATGCCTAGAGGTGAGGAGGGCATGAAAATTATTATTATCAAACTCACAACCATGATCATCCTAAACCCTAAATTTGCAATTTTCCCTCCCAAATTTTGCGTCAAAATGTTACAATATATTGAATATATGTATACACATCCTTTAATCTGGATATCAATTTCTGCCCCAACGGCACCAATCGGATAATAGTTCAACTTTTAGGAGCTAAAGGGATGTAAATGGTAATGATTAAAAAATTAGAGGACTGCCTCTCTAAATCCTAACCTTCTTTTTTCTTTTATTTTCCACCGCCGACAGTGACTTGGTAAAACAGTCGTCTATTTCACTACTGTCACCACCACCATCATCGACGGGTTGGGTTGGAACACCCTTTTCAAATTGTACATAATGAGACAGATATGAATATAACGAGACAGACAAATCTGACGCGATGAAGGGGGTGATAAATAAGTTTTATATAACGTTTTAGATATTTTGTTTAGTATTTTATTTTCTTTCTCGTATGAGATTTTGCTTTCTCTCTCGAATGAGAGTTTCATCTTTCCTTGAATAGGAGTTGCACAAGAATTTTCTTGTATTCGTTTGTGAATTTTTAAGAGTTGTTATCTTCAAGAAACTTGATAGTTGGTGTTTCAGTTGTTCTTACTACATCGTTTGAGTCGATATGAACTGTATTGTTCCAAGCGCTGTAAAATTTCGATTGAATGATATATAATACTGTTTTTCTTCAAAAAAATATAAAAAATTAGAGGACTGCTAATAATGTCTTGACCTAATAGTAAAATTGGGATCGCATGACTTAAATATCATGGTTTCGATCCCACAAGATGTATGAGTTATTTTCTCTACTTATATAGTAATTCACTCTTTATAGTTTGTAGTATGTATTTGCAAATTGATGATTGTTAATCTGATATTGGATGTAATGATGTGATCGTCTCAATAAAAAAAAATAGAAGACCAAATTAGCTAACTGAGTGTGAATCAAATAAAAAAAATCAAATTGACATTCTTGCCTGTAGAATATTCTTCGTGGCTCATCTCTATCACATTCAAACTATTGTCACTAGAAAACAATTTTTCAAGACACAGTAAGCATTTTTAGCAAAATTGTTTAATTCTTGAGCAACACTTAAGATGTGTTCGGAAGCATTTCCGGATTTGAAGTCCGTTTAGACTTTTCAACATGGGCTTTTTTTTTTGAGAAGAAATCGGTAACATATATTAATCAGAAACAGAAAGGTCCGACGACAAAGCAGAAATAGCAAGAGCCGGGAGATCAGGGACAGGCCCCTGAGCACCTAGAATAGCTCTGGCGATACAATGAGCAACAGAGTTTCCAGAACGTCTAACAAAAGAACAATGAAAAAAAGAAAACGAATGCGAGAAACGAAGAATGTCATTAATATAATTGCTAAAAGGGGATCTATCCACCGAAGCCGATTGAATCTTCGAGATCAAGGAGTGGCAGTCCCCTTCCAGTTGAACATCTGGCCAACCATCCCGAATTGCTAGCTTGACCCCTTCCAACGCCGCTAGTGCTTCAATAACCTCAGGTTCAGCTGCAAAATTGAAAAATCTGCCTATCCATCCAACACACAAGCCCCTCCAGTCTCAAATAACCACTCCAATTCCCGCGTTTCCTCTCCTCACATCCACCGCTCCATCAAAATTGATTTTCATCACTCCAAACTTGGGTGATTCCCACCGAATATTAGACAATGCAGTCGGACGAATAGGTTCACAACTAACCGCCTCTTTATGAGAGCCCATAAATCGAACCACCGATTCCAAAAGATTTTCCGCTGAAAGCTCCTTGTTGTCCATGAGTTTTGAATTCCTAAAAAACCATAGAAACCAACATGTAACCAAAACTTTGCAGAACTCCTCCCCCGATAAGTGAACGTGCAAGCCTCTTAACCATCCCTCCAATGATCTTTCCCATGAATTGATAATATGCCATGGAATATTTGTCAATGCCCACACCTGTCTAGAGAAAGGGCAACCCAAAAGTACGTGGATAATATCTTCATGCTCCCCTTCACACATAGGACACTACCCTCCCACATCCATCTTCCGATTAAGCAAGTTCTCCCTCGTCGGAATAGCGTTCATGCATAATTTCCATGCATGAAGTCGAATTTTCGGGGGGATCCTAGCTTTCCAGATAAAGTCCCACTTCCCCCTCCTTACACCAACCGCCGCCGAAGAAGTACTTGGTGCCAATCGCCTAACAGAATCTAGTAGTAGATGATACGCCGATCTAACTGAAAACTGACCATTTCGCGTGTAATGCCACATAATCGAGTCCGGGTTGAGCTTTGACGCTAACGGTATAGAAAGAATACACTCCGCATCCTCCGGATTAAAAATAGCTCGAACCCGCACACCATCCCACCAACCGGTACTTCTATCAATGAGTTGCTCCACCCGAGCATCAATCGGTAGTGTGTTCGGATAAGTCCTAACCGTGAAATCCGGGGTTCGGGTAATCTATTTGGAAGTCCAAATACGAGTATGTGACCCAGAACCAATTCTCTATCGAATACCGAAAAACACCAAATTCCTAGCCTCCCAAAGACCTCTCCACGTAAGTGACGGCTTACTACCCAGCTCAGCCTCAAAAAGAGAAGACTCATAAAAGTACTTAGACCGAAAGATACGGCTGACTAAACAATCCGGCTTTGTAAGAATTCGCCAAGCTTGCTTAGCCAACATAACCATATTAAAGGTCTTGAGCTCTCTAAAACCAATCCCTCCATCGTCCTTAGATCGGCAAAGTTTGCTCCAAGCCAGCCAATGAATTTTTTTTGTTTGACGATTGTGCCACCAGAAACTTGCCATGTCTGATTCAATCTCAGATAACAGCGAGTTGGGGAGCTTGAAACAATTCATACTATATGTCGGAATAGCCTGAATAACAGCCTTAAGCATCACTTCCTTGCCAGCCTGGGATAGGAAGTGCGAATTCCATCCCGATAATCGCCCTTGAATACTATTACGAATGGAGGCAAATACCTCCTATTTTTATTTCCCGACCACCGAGGGAAGTCCCAGTCTCCCAGATACTTCTCATGCTTATCCAGAATCTGTACCCCAAGAATATCAGCCAAAGCAGTACGGGACTCTTGTGGCACATTTTTGCTAAACACAATACCTGACTTCTCGTAGTTCACTTGTTGACCCGATGCCTTCTCATACTTAGCTAAAATATGATAAATAGATTGTAAAGCCGATGGTGAAGCTTGAACATATAGCATAGTATCGTCAGCAAATAACAGATGAGACACCCGAGGGGCGTGTCTCGCAATAGCAACTCCTTCAATCTCTCCTCTGGATTCTGCAGCCTGAATTAAACAACTTAGAACCTCGGCGACCAATAGGAATAAATAAGGAGACAAAGGGTCGCCTTGGAGGATACCCCTTTGTGGCCTAATAAATCCAAATTGGTTGCCCGTAAGCATGACAGAATAAGAAACCGTAGAAATACAAAGCATAATAAGATCAATAAAACCCCTCCAAAATCCCAATCTTACCAAAACTTTCTCAAGGAAAACCCACTCAACTCTATCATAGGCTTTACTCATGTCCAATTTGAGCGCAATATGGCCTTCTTTGCCCCACGACTTATTCTTCAAATAATGGTTAATCTCGAAAGATACAAGGATATTATCAGAAATAAGTCTACCTGGGACAAAAGCAGATTGAAATTCGGATATAATAGTATCAAGAAAAGGTTTAAGCCTATTAGCTAGCTTTTTTGAAGCAATTTTATAGATGACATTGCATAAACTAATAGGCCTAAAATGAGCAACAGTTTCCGGATCCTCACGTTTTGGAATAAGAACAATGTGAGTAAAATTCAGTTTTTGAGGAATAGATTTTTTATTAAGCATATTCAAAACACAAGAAATAACATCATGCCCAATTACATGCCAAAACTTTTGATAGAAAATTGGAGACATTCCATCTGGGCCAGGGGATTTTAGAGGGTGCATAAGAGAAATAGCATTTGTTACCTCATCTGGAGTGAATTCGCGGCAAAGAGATTCGTTCATGGTAGGTGTAACCCACGAAGACACATCACCAAGAACCTCATCAAGATCCGAATCCAAGGGCCTAATGGATGTGAAAATATCCCAAAAATAATCCGTGATGATTCTTTGAACAGTATCAGGGTCCTCCTGCCACTCACCCCCCGAGCCCCTAATACGAGTAATAGAGTTTATCCTACGACGATCTGAGGCGCAATTATGAAAAAAATTGGTGTTTCGATCTCCCTCTTTCATCCACAAGGCCCTACTACGTTGATGCCAGATAGATTCCTCACTAGAGAGTAACTCTTCTAATTCTTTTCGGAGAGCAGATTCACGGCCCTTAGAGTCGACAGTGATCTTTCCGGCATTAATAGATAAAATTTCCTCCTCAATAACCTTAATACGACGTGCATTGCCCCTATAGAACTATGACTCCACTTCATAAGCCCTATCCTACAAGATTTAATATTATTCCACACAAGATCAATAGGGTTATGCACAGAATCGCCTTGCCATGACTCACGAATAACTTTCTCACAATCCGACGAACGAAGCCACACGGATTCAAAATGAAACCGACGCTTCTTTCGCTGGTGATGAGACATAACCGGAGGGTTCACCTGGCTAAGAATCGGACGGTGGTTCGAAGCGATGGTATCAAGGTTCGTGACTCTAGTGTTAGGAAAAAGGTTCGACCAACCTGAGTTTCCACATGCTCTATCCAGTCGAAGCCGAACAGTGCGTGGATGTGGCCATTTGTTGGACCACGTGAGTTTTGGCCCCACAAAACCCAAATCATGAAGATCACAGTTGTCAAGAGCATTACGAAAGTCACGAATTGCCAAAGAGGCCTGGGTAACGACGCCACTTTCTCGTCTTGACTCAGAATTTCGTTAAAATCCCCAGCGACTAACCAGGGCGAGAACAAATTGTTGCTAAGATTTTCAAGAAGACGCCAAGACTCCTTGCGTTTTGAGTTGTCCGGGTCACCATAAAAACCCGTGAATCGCCACGACTCTGAACCCCCCCCCCCCCGGATAGACCCTAACGTCAATATGAGACCTAGAAAACGATTGGAGCAGAACATCAATATTTTTAGACCACAAAAGACCAAGGCCCCCACCTTTACCCACTGAATCCACACTAAGACTAAACATGTTAACCCGCGATTTAAGACGATCAAACACAACAGCTTTGCACTTAGTCTCCCAAAGGAAGACAAGAGAGAGATTGTGGATCCTAATGAGATCCACCAACTGACGAACTGCCCAGTCCTTGGCAGTTCCACGCTATGATATTCATTGAGTGCGGCGGGACCGCTTCACGGTCTCCGCCGAATCCTCATCCAAAATAGCAGAAGTACCAGAACAGTTCCAAACCTGAGCAAATTCTGATACAGGGATATCCGTTAACATAAGAGTTTGATTATTAAAATTTAAAGGAGACGATTTCTTTTTTCTTTTGTTTGTTCCAATTTTTTTAGTTGTCTTGAGAGTGTTCGGACCCTTTGGTGGAGAGATGTTAATGTGGAGGGGTATATTGATCAAGACTGGAGAGAGAGGTGGTTGTGGGGAATTCCGATGAGACATAGTATGATGTGAGTGCAATGGATAAGGGTTTTCTGACCCACTAACTTCAACATGATTAATATCAAGGGCTGACTTGTTACACCTATGATGAGAGACAATAATATCAGACGACACTTCGATCAAACCCAATTGATTATCGGTATGTGGGGCTCGATTGTGATTAGAATTCAGAATGACAAAAATTTCCACATTATGAGTAGCCAAATCATCTAGGAGAGGAGATCGACCTGGGAGTGAACTCGGGACGACGGTTCCTTCCAGAGAATTGAAGACTCGTACAGCCCCATTACTGCCCTCATCTCTAAGATCATCCTCCGATTCATTGACAAGTTGGAGCCGGCAACGTGCTCCAGACCTCCCCGAGGTAGCAAGATTATTGGGCTGACGGTTGATGATAAGCTCTTGTGAGACTCGACGGACATGAGGTGGACGATAAACAGGACTAGACGACCTAGATTGGGTATCATTTCGAATTCCCTGTGGAGTTCTCCAACTAGTTGATTGTTCTCCGTGTTAGGAAGAATCAGTTGCTGGAGAGGAATTCGGCGGAGAGAAAAAAGAGCGCGATCCCGGAATATTATGTCGGTTCGAGACTCTCAGCCACGGCCCATAGGGCAAATTAACCCCAGGATGAACGAAAGAGGAATTGTATTGAAGTTCACAGCAGTCTTCGATATGACCAATGATGCCACACAGATAACAGAGATTAGGGAGTTTTTCATATGTAAAGGATAGTTTTAAATCTTTTCCTCCCGGCATGTTAAGGATCATAAAACGTAAAATTGGTTTGCAAACATTGATCCTAACCCTAAGGCGAAACATAGAGTCCCAGAAAAAACCGTTTTTTGACATATCCATATCGATGAAAATTCCCATATGGTCTCCTATGATTTTAGCAACTTGTTTGCTCATTAGACTCAACGGCAAACCCGAGACACGGACAAAAATTTCATTCCAATCAAGATTAGTGGTTAAGGGATTTTCAAATTCTTGGACACGTTTTAAGATTAGCATGTCATTATCAAAATTCCAAGGACCATTTTCAAGCGCATGTTCAAGATCGACACTATGATTAAACGCAAAAAGAAATTTAGATGTTCCAAGATGTGATATCTCCATCCCCCGTCTTGGCCTAAAAACCCCTGTCACAGTATCTTTGAAGGCAAGAAAATTTATCCGACGATCCGTCGTAACCCTTCCTACCAAAATTCTAGGATTATAACCCTCCCCCGGAGTACACACCTCAGCGGGCAAACTCACCTTGTTAGCCTCAGTATCTGTTAAAGTAAAATCACGGGCCATCCTGGTAATTTCTTGATCCATAATACTAATAATGAATATGAATCCTTCGGTAATAATGGTGATCAAGACCGCAGGGTTCCAAAAACTTTGAACAAAACCTTAGCACACGAAGTCCTCTGCAAAAAGACACCAAAGCAGAAAAAACCGTGAGGATAATAAAAAAGACGAAGCCGAAAAGAAAGGAAACCAAAACGAAAAAACCAGGAAAACTCAAAAGCGTCACTCCGACTGAAAGAACTGAAGGATTGAAGATTGTCGTGGGGAAAGTCTTGTGCAACTCAATTGTCTTGGAGAAAGTCCCTGAAGAGTTGAAGTAGATAGCCTCAGAGAAAGGAGAACTCTCGTGTATCACTCAAGAAAGTATTCAATGGACAAGATGATGATTAAATTCTAGATCCAAGGCAACCCATTTTCTCACAGTTCTCAAGTAATGAGAGAGACGAGTATCAGCAGGATATAGAGAGAGAGGAAAAACTAGTGAGAAAAATATGCAGCTCCCACTAACGGCGTGCCATTACTTTTGGCAAAAAAAAATTCAAAGAGAAAGGCTCCCAGGCGTGGGATAAAAAAGAATAAAGCAAAGGTAAAAGCATGGAGACAGGCTTCCAGACGTGGGATAAAGAAGAATAAAGCAAAAGTAAAAGCATAGAGAAAGCAAAAGTGATTTCTCATTCCATGATGGCTCCCCTTTTCATGATTTTTCTTTAATCGTGAAGAAACAAAATCAGCCGGAGAGTGATTTGTTCAAGTAGAAACAAGCTTAACGTAAATATTGCAACCAGAAAAACCGGTAAGGAAGAATAGCGCGGCGAGGGCAGAGATGAACAAAACGCATCAAGAAACTGGCTTGGTGTAAGTCCTCGTCAAGCATATGTGATTAGGCTCCAAGAAAACCAACTCTCTTAACTCAATCAAGAATAGAGTTAAGGAAGGAAGAAGCAAAAACGAGATAAACAGAATTCTAAACTCCAATGGAGAGAGAGAGAGAGAGACTCCCATAAAGAGAGAGAAATTTTTAATATTTTTAGTTATTGTTTGTGGTTCTGCAGTTATTGCAGAAATCCAAACTATTGGGCTATGGGCTATCAACATGGGCTTTTTTGAAAAGTCTTTTTACATTATAAATAGATGTTTGGTAAATATACATTTTAAAAAGTACTCTAGAATCAGAAGTCTTATTTTTCAGATGGATTTGTGTTTGGTAAAACTAGCTCAAAAGTACTTAATTGACATCGTTTTACAATATTAACCCTACCCTAGCAATCATGCGTCATTTAATGCATTTTATTAATTTATACTACTAACATGAAATAATTGTTTCAGTGGAGAAGATTGTTGAGCAGTAGAACATTCATGGGTATGATAACATTTAAATTGCTTCAACAAAAATCTGAGAAAGAAATCAACAATTTAAAGATTAGTTTACAGCACAATGAACAATTTAAACAAAGCTTTGAATAAATTGTTTTCAACTTTACTCTAAGCTACAATTCAAGCAGACTTCACAGCTCGTTCTCAAGCCGAATTATTTTGAGAAAGCTAATTACTAAGAATTTATTATCTGAAGTGTGTCTGAAAATTAGAAAAATGTAGAAAAATAAAGAGTAAGAAATCACTCAAAAATATTATATATATATATATATGTGATATACCAAAATACTACTTGGAGATTTAATACTCGTCACCTCGTATTCATTGGGTCGTTAGACTAGAATATTGACTCGTATACGAGGAAACAAGGTGGTTTTTATGTTCGGTCCCTAAAACAATATTATTTGCATTACACTCCAAGATCCGCGTGTTATTATTATTCGGGTAGGGTCGGTCCATGGCCCGACCCGATGAAGGTCGAATCTGTGCCACCCATCAAACACACGTGTAAGGGATTCGCAGGCAAGACGTCTTATCAGTCATTCACTCTACAGTGCAGAAGGAAACTCTATAAATACCGTCATTTATGAAGATTCAGGGACGGATAATTGGAGCAATAAATATTACGAACCATCTATCGTATTGCTTGGGTTATTCGGGGACTTGAGAGTACGATCCTAGAATACAAATAAGAGAGTTCCTCAATATTCGAACCATAACGAATCCAACATCTTCACTTGAACTACGTTTAGACTTGATCCTGAAAAGGTACGTAGGCAGCTCGATATTATCCGAGCACAATCTATAATCTAGAGAACGTGTTATTTGGTATGTGTTCGAGGTCTTCTTGACTGAAATAGTGTGGGGTAAAATCCGTGCTAGATCAATTTGGCGCCGTCTGTGGGAAACTACTCGAGGGTCGCTGAAGTCAGGATCAGAAATGGCGGGAGATGGTCAGAAGAAAAAGCGAGTTCGCGTGGAAGACTCTGCGTCCTCAACGCCGGGGAGGAGCGGTGGCGGTCGTGGGGACGAGAGGATGGTGATAACAAAAGGAGAGTTGGACAAGATGGTGCAGGAAAAGGTGGATGAAGTTTGAGTCGTCTAATGACGCCAGGACCAGTCACCCCGAGTGCTCAAAAGGTTCCTGTGGTACCTTTGGCACCTAGGAAGCTATTTCAAGGGCAAGAGGGGATGAACCCAGAGCGTAGGAAGAGGGCTTAAGTGGAGGCACAGTCTGACGAGGAGGTCAACAGTAGGGACGATGCGCATTTGGAAGTCTGACGAGGAAAACAGCCTATACAGGAGGAAAGACCAGTTTTGTCGAGGGCTGAAATTGATGATATGTATGAAAAACTTGGCAGGGTAAACCGTAAACCCGAGGCTCTTCGACCAAAAGGTAGGCCGGTTTCAGCCTTGATGGCTAGAAATTCGCCATTCTGTGAGAGTATAATGTTTGAAGAACCTCCAAGTTCATTCAAAGCTCCTCTCTTGCCTACTTATGATGGAACAGGTGCCCCGGGGCCACACCTGACAACTTTTGAACTGTTGATGTCATTGTACCACCAGTCGAATGCGATTAATGCAATGGTCTTTGTGACGACCCTGGTCGGGCGGGCTCAAGATTGGTTCACGAGTCAGCAACCCGGTTCGATAGGATCCTATAAGCAGCTCATTAAGAAATTTGAGAATCATTTTGCGGCAAACAAGAAGGCCAGGAAGTCTGTATCTTCCATGATGGGATTCAAGCAGGGTCCTAGTGAGAGTTTGAGGGATTTTATTCATAGGTTTAATCAGGAAGTTTTAGAAATACCTGAGTTAACTCATGATCTTATTGTAACATTTCTTTTGTTGGCTTTGAACAAAGGTACTTTGGCGTCCGCTTTAGCTCGACGCGCACCAAAAGATCAAGAAGAAGTGATGCAGTTGGAAGAGCAATGCATCAACAAGGAAAAGATGAATCTATCAAAGGATTCCGAGGCTTGCAAGCCCGTAAACGATCGGAGAGATAATAGCTATCGGCAGAAAGGGTCGAGGTCTGAGAAGAACCACGAACGACCCCCTCGATACACAAAATATGAACAGTACACCCCCTTGAAAGCATCAAGAGCAAGAGTGTTACTGGCAGTGCAGCACATGAATGCGATTCGATGGCCAAAGCCAATGAAATCGAAATCCAGAGCGAATCCAGACAAGTATTGTCAGTTTCACAAGGACAAAGGTCATGATACCGAAGAGTGCTACCAGTTGAAAGATGAACTTGAACGTCTAATAAAAGATGGTGTTCTGAACGACTTCATTGATCGTACTCTTACGGAAGTAAGAGCCCCAGAGGCCAACCGCGCTAAAGAGGTGAGACGATCGCGCAGTCGGTCACCGGATCGGTCTCAATATAGAGGTAATGGAGGTCGATATGACCATCGGACCCATGACAATCGCACATATGATCGGCCTCGAAATAATGAATATCATAGAAATGATAATTATCGGCGAAGTGATGACAAGAGGGAGAATGATAATATTCGCCAGGGAGATCGACGTAAAGAGCATGCCAATGTGGCCAGGGCAGAGATACACACTAACGTGGGAGGGTCAGCTGTAGGCGATTTGTCCAATGCAAGAAAAAATCATAAAAGGAAATGCGTGGCAATCACTATCGTCAGGAGCCTACGAGGGTCTTCTCTGTACAGAATCGCGACCAACCAATAGCTTTTGACGATAGAGATTACGAGGGCATGATTGTTCCCCATAATGATCTGATGGTCATAACGATGGACGTTGCAAATTTTGCGGTACACAAGGTATTGGTTGACACCGGTAGCTCAGCAGATATAAGTTTTTGGGATGTGTTGCAAAAGATGGACCTGGGTAAGGTAACTCTGCGAACGGTGAATACTCCCTTAATGGGGTTCACTGGATCACAGATTATGCCGAAAGGTTCAATTGAACTCGATGTATCACTGGGGTCGGCTCCGAAGAGGAGGACATTGCGCGTAACATTTTTGGTTGTAGATACCCCTTTTGCTTATAACATGATTGTGGGTAGCCCGATGTTAAATATGTTTGGGGCTATAGTATCGACTCCTCACCTGAAAATGAAGTTTAAAACCAGGGATGGTATAGGTGAAGTGAGGGGCAATCAGTTGGAAGCTCGAGACTATTACACTACCTCGCTAGTGCCAAACTCGAGCAAGAAGAGGAAAAGAGAAGTAACGAGGGTGAATGTCGTGGATGAGGAGGCCGCCATGTTATTGGAGCAGTTGGATAAGAAGCAGAAGAGAGTGGATACAAAGGTGCAGCATGTGGAACACAAGACAGTTCAACTTTTTGAGGGTGACGCAGAGAGAACTACAAGAATCGGGGGGCAGTTGAGTCCAACGATGGAATCAAAACTGATAAAATTTCTCAAGGCTAACACTGATATTTTTGCGTGGAGAGCTGCCGACTTCCAAGGCATTGATCCCGAGGTGATAGTGCATCATTTGAATGTTGACCCAGAGGCAAAACCAGTTCGTCAGAAAAAAAGAAATTTTGACCCTGACAGAGATGCCATTATTGAAGAAGAAGTGAAGAAGTTGCTAGAAGTAGGCTATATAAATGAAATTCAATTCACTGAATGGCTAGCAAATGTAGTACTAGTACCTAAAGCCGGAAACAAATGACGCATGTGTACTGATTTCACTGATCTAAACAAAGTTTGCCCTCGGGATCCTTATCCTTTGCCTCGTATTGACCTGTTAGTAGATTCAACTGCAGGTTGTGCTTTGTTAAGCATGATGGACGCCTATCAAGGTTTCAATCAAATTATGATGGTGAAAGAAGATATGGAGAAAACCTCTTTCGTCACGGCACGAGGTGTATATTGTTATAATGTGATGTCATTTGGACTTCGGAACTCCGGAGCCACATACCAACGATTGGTCAATTCGATGTTTGAAAACGAGATAGGAAAAACCATGGAAGTCTATATTGATGATATGCTCGTCAAATCTATAGACGAATCAGACCATTTGAGTCACTTAATGAAATCTTTTGAAATAATGAAATGATATGGAATGAAATTAAACTCAAATAAGTGTACATTCGGAGTTTGAGGGGGAAAATTTTTTGGGTATATGGTAACTGAACGAGGTATTGAGGCCAATCCTGAAAAAATCAAGTCCATCTAAATATGAAATCTTCCTCAAGTGTGAAGGACGTACAAAAACTAACGGGGAGAATGGCAAGCTTGAATAGATTTATATCGAAGTAGAGTATGAGGCCCTCATTGCAGGTTTGAGAATGGCTAAAAGCTTGGAGGTAAAGAAGCTGATGGTTTATATAGATTCCCAGTTAGTGGCTCGACAGGTTTTCGGGTCGTACGAAGCTAGAGAGAAAACGATGATAAAATATTTGAGGAGAGTGAAGGAATTGATGCTAGAGTTCGAAAAAGTTGAGTTGCATCAAATCCCAAGGGATGAAAATGAACGAGCAAATGCATTGTCGAAGTTTGCGAATCAAATTGTGGGTTTGAAAAGTAGGAAGGTAACTCTGTTGGTTGCTGAACACTCGAAAATAGCCTCGGTCAGGCCAGTCTTGGTTGAGAGATCATGGAAGGATGCAATTGTGGATTATTTAGTAAACGACGAGCTACCTACTGATAAAGTTGAGGCTAGAAAGGTGGTTCAAAGAGCAGCGAGGTTTGTAATGATGGGCGGAGAGCTTTACAAACGGTCGGTAGGGGGGCCGCTGCTACGATGTGTAACTCCATCAGAGTCGGAATATGTTCTACGGGAAATCCACGAGGGGAGTTGTGGAAATCATTTTGCGGGCAGATCATTAGCTCAAAAAGTAACGAGGCAGGGCTATTTTTGGCCTACCTTGGTCAAAGATGCGTATGAATTTACCAAGAAATGCCGATGTCAACTACACTCTAATGAGATACATCAACCTGGACCCTTATGGAAACGATAAAAATTGCATATCCATTTGATCAATGGGGCATCGACATCTTAGGTGGGTATAATCTTATCGACTCACATGTTGTAAAAAGACGTAAAATGTTGTAAAACGACTTAGAATGCATGTTTAACTGATTAAATTATATGCAGGACCTTTCCCTCCAGCCCAAAATCAAAAGAAATTTGTTATTGTGGCAATTGAGCATTTCACGAAGTGGATAGAAGCAGAAGCGGTGGCTCGTATCACGGAAAAAGTCATCATTGACTTCATTTGGAAGAATATAATATACAGGTTAATTAACCTAAATACAATCGAATAAATACGAATGACAATTTGAAATTCTCATGTGGAAGAATATAATATGCAGGTTTGGTATACCCCGAATACTGATATCTGATAACGGAACGCAATTCAATGGCAAAGCTATCACTGATTGGTGTTCCGAATTGAAGATCCAGCAAAATTTCACCTCAGTTGGTCATCCCCAAGCTAATGGCCTAACGGAAGTGGCAAATCGTATACTTTTGCAACATCTCAAAACCAGACTTGATGGCGAGCGAACGGGATGGGTAAAAGAACTCAGTGGTGTGCTGTGGGCATATCGAACAACACCTCGTTCATCAACAGGAGAAACTCCGTTTTGCCTTGTGTATGGCTCAGAAGCGGTTATTACGGCGAAAATAGGAATGATGACTCATCGAGTGAGTACTTACGAGCCGGAGGAGAATCGATCTACAAGGGAGTTCGAGTTGGATGTCATTAATGAAGTACGACACAAAGCGTATGCCAATATACTAAGGCAAAAGAGCACGATGGCAAGAGCGTATAACAAAAAGGATGAAGGCTCGATTCTTTCAAGTTGGAGATCTTATTTTGAAAAGGGTGGAAGTGTCGAGGCATGTGAAGAAGTTAGAAGCCAACTAGGAAGGACCATTTAAGATCGTAAAAACTACGAAGGCAATGACCTATCGATTACAAGATCTCATGGGTAAAGACCTACCATGCCCTTGGAATGTAAATAACTTGAGGAAATTCTATGCATATGTGCCATCATTTTACGTCAATTATTATTTGGATAGGTGTTTATAATAAATCGACACTAAAGGAAATCCTAGTTCGATTGAAAAAACGAGTTCTCATTTAACAAATATGAAACAATGCAAACTAGCGATCCCAACGTTAGGTCAGATCAAAACGATGTAACACAAAAGGTTAAATAAATTTATCTCAACATTGGTATTGGGTACAATCTAAATACAATTTAATCCTCGATTACTTGAGGCTCATCAATTGTATCGGCTGCGTCTCCATTTTCCCCTTGTCCATCCCCTCAATCGATTGTTGCCTCTAGCTCTCGCTCGAACTGGATGTTGGCTCCAGACTCGCCGATCACTAGGGCGTCGAACTCTGGGAAATAAGTATAAGTAGCACTCTCGGCAAGGGTAGCTGAGGATCGTTTGATGGGAGCTCTCAGGTATGTGTCAGCAAACTCTTCCTCTTGAAAAGTGGACGGGAGATTTCCTGTCTCTTTCAAGTAGTCGAGCGCCTTGTAGAAGCCATCCTGGACGTCATTCAAGGCTTGATCGAGCAAATGATCATCAACTACAGTGGATCGTAGCATGTCACGAGCCCCACCTAACCGAGCCTCGTCAATCTGACGCCTGAAGGAGGACGATTCCTGGAACTCCTTGCGACCAGCGGCTTTACCCAAGGCGAACTGACGTCGTCCTTCAGCCGCGGTACCCTCTTGCAATGTATTCAGCTGCTGACGAAGCTCAGCGTTGCCTCGTTCAAGCTCTGCCATTTTGAGCTTGTCCCCATCGTACGATCGGCAAATAACATCAAGCTCCGTCTATGATTGATGAGAGTAAAGTTCAAATTATGCAAACTATAATTGAAATAAAATACTAGTCACAAATTCAAATTTACCTGTAGAGAAGCGGCCTTCTCCTTATCCTCTTGAGCAGCAATAAGCTCAGCCTGGACTTGTCCCTTATAGTCGGTGAGCTCCTGTTGAGATCGCCTTAAGACCTCCTTCAAGCTCGAATTGTTAAGGGACAGTTGATGTATTAAGAGCTTCGTCTGAAAAGACATAATGTCAAACGAAGTTATAAAAAATCGAGGTGTTTAAAGTATCGAAATACTATGATAAATAACAATAACTGATGTACCCTTTCGAGATATTGAGCTGCTTGCTTCTCAACAAAAGGATGAGGCTGATCGAGGATAAGAGCCTTATCCCTGGGCAATAAAGTGCGATGAAATAGTTCAATCGCGGTATTGCCGCTAGGGTCCTTGATGATGCTACTGTCGGAGTATATATGTCAGTCTTGGATAAGTGGTTATTTGTCGGGTCATTGGGGGGCGCATTCTGTAACCTCACAGTCGAGGTAATCTTTCAGCAGTAGAGACTCGGCCTGATTGAGCAAGTCGTAGTCACGAGCATCGGGCTTGTCGGTTGTTTCGACTTCGGGGATCGGTAGGGCAAGCGCTGCTGGCGTAGCCTGGGAAGTACCCTCTCAGTGAGGACGCTTTTCTGGACGCCCATAGGGAGCGCCTGTTAGCTCTCCAGTTGGCTCGGAGTGACGACGACGTACGAGAAAGCCCTCCTCACCCTCTAGATCGTTTGTCGGGCTGGTGCTTCGAGGAGGACGAGATGCAGTTGTGGTGGTGCGTGGTGGCGGTGGCGGGGCACGAGTGGTCCTTTGGGGTTCACCAATTCTTAGTGCGGGTTGCCCCTGAGTTCGCCCGCGGCCGCGACCCCAGCCAGTACCTCGGCTAGCAGCAGCTGCTCGTTGAGCCGCCTCAGCCGCAATGACTGCTCTTTTGTCCAGACGAGCCTGCCTCTCTTCCATTGCTGCGAATGAAGACAAGAATAAACATTAGAGAATCTATAATAGAACATATTATATATTACGAAGTATAATAAATGATGAAACATGAGTACAAGTTTTTACCAAGATTCTCGACGACAGGCACGTCGGCACTACTTAGCCCACACGTGACAAGCACTGATTCACTCATCACGACCTCGGGCTTGAACAGCCGTTTGAGGATACGTTTTAAAGTTCGTCGAGTTATGGTAAGTCGACCGACGTTGCTTAAGTCAACGAGGTCCATACCCCAAAGACGAGGTACATTCCACGGTTCATTTGACGGTGGAGCGATGAAGAAAAACTTTTTCTTCCAGTCTCCGAAGGAAGATTGGGTTCGAGATTGCAGACGACAATGACGCTGGGGTGCGAGGAAGAAAAAGCCTTCCTCCTTAGATTGAGTGCTTCGATGCACGGAAAGGAAACCGTTGAAGTTTTTGATGTTCGGATGAACTCCGTACATCCTCATTACGACTATAAAAAAATTATATGCCTATAAGAATTTGGAAGCAGTTGAGTAGGACTCAAACGAAGGAAGCGAAGAATGTTTTCTATGGCAGGATGCAGAGGAAACCTAAGCCCTGAAGCAAGATGGGCCACGTGTATGGTGCAAAACCCTACTGGGGGACGATGCATTCTATCCCTTTTGTTGGGGACTATAGTACGATAGTCAGACGGGATATGGTATCTCGTCCGAATGTCGGCAATATTCGATGCGGTCAAAATTGAGGAATAACCTAGCCAAGGGACTTCTCTACGAGCCTTATCCATATCAGGAAATAACTGGGAATTAACATCCTCGTCTCCCTCGAGGTTTGGATAGGGAGGGGGAACGTCAGGAGACTCGGGCTCGATAGCAGGGGGGATCGTTTATATTGGGTTCGGGAGATGTCTGGGGACTACTAGAACTACTATTTGACTCGCTATGATTAGACGAGGTGGTCTCATTTTCCTCGTCAGAAACACGAGGTGAGGCACTCACACCAGAGGTACTCATGAGTAGCGATTGAAAAATGCAAGGTATTGGATAAATAAAAAAAAAAGATGAAGCTTATACCTAGCGAGTGGAGAAAATTCGGATTTGAATTAGAAGGTGATCGCCGAGTAGCAAGAACGCCGGAAGAAGTTGTGCAACTTTTTACTCCTGTGATTGAAGGTTTGTGGAAAGTAAAAACTCAAAATGAAAGGTAAGTCCTGCGTATATATACTAGGGGGAGATTTGAAATCTACGGTCCGGATCGACTAGTTAAAAGTGTATCCAACGGTGGAGAGACGTGACGTTTCGACTTCAACTAGCGTCTCTCGGAATTCGAAAGAACAGAGCGACAGATCCGGCACGTCTCTCGGGAAACGGCGTGTCAAAATTAATGACGAAAAATGGCTGCAATGTAATGATTGCAGGGGATGAATTATAATTAAAGATAAAAACAAGGAAAGAAATGCCCAAAAACGGTAACAGTTGCATTAATTTATACTTCGTCAGTCATGGGTCAAGGAATTGAAATTAATTTCCCCATGACTCACGAAGTGGGGGACTTAATGATATACCAAAATACTACTTGGAGATTTTATACTCGTCACCTCGCATTCATTGGGTCGTTAGACTAGAATATTGACTCGTATACGAGGAAACGAGGTGGTTTTTATGTCCGGTCCCTAAAATAATATTATTTGCATTACACTCCAAGATCCGCGTGTTATTATTATTCGGGTAGGGTCGGTCCATGGCCTGACCCGATGAAGGTCGAATCTGTGCCACCCATCAAACACACGTGTAAGGGACTCGCAGGCAAGACGTCTTATCAGTCATTCACTCTACAGTGCAGATGGAAACTCTATAAATACCGTCATTTATGAAGATTCAGGGGCGGATAATTGGAGCAATAAATATTACGAACCATCTATCGTATTGCTCGGGTTATTCGAAGACTTGAGAGTACGATCCTAGAATACAAATAAGAGAATTCCTCGATATTCGAGCCATAACGAATCCAACATCTTCACTTGAACTACGTTTAGACTTGATCTTGAAAAGGTACGTAGGCAGCTCGATATCAACCGAGCGCAGTCTATAATCTAGAGAACGTGTTATTTGGTACGTGTTCGAGGTCTTCTTAACTGAAATAGTGTGGGGTAAAATTCGTGCTAGATCAATATGTATAATCTTTTCTTTCTACAAGCTCGCAAGCTTGCAAAGAATTGATATAAATGTGCTTGAGTTCAACTCCTTTTGCTCGAGCTCGAGACACATCTAATCGAGTTGGCTCAACTTGATGCCCTTCTGTACTCGCAGGTTTAAATAATAGGAAGTCATCACAAGTTATATTAATGTATAATATTCTTAAATTATTAGAAAATCATCACAAGTTGCATTAATATCCTTAAAATATTAAAATAATAAATATGTAAAATCCTTGTTAAAAAACTTTGAACAATAACACCTAGCAAGATCTTCATATTTAAACATTCAAATTGAATCCTTAGTATATGGAATTGGCGATAGTATCACGTACAATACCCATCTCTTCACTTTGTTGTTGATTCATCGATTCGTATGTTTAATCATCATTTTTATGTTCATCTCAGTATGTCTCTTTGTTGTCACTAAAGTAACTTCCATCCTCATCATACTGCCTAAATATTTCATCAGCTATTGCTTCTTATCTTATATAGTTATTTACTGCTATTGAAGCCATGACAATAAGTCTTTGAGTATAAAAAGATTTTTGAAATATAAAAAGCTTATAAAAATATATTTTCACCCAAAGTATGTGTCCCATCAACTTTTCAATCAAAAACAAGAGCAATAGATTTTGAACCAAATTATCGTTGGTTTTTAAAATTAAGAATAAATCGTTTATAGATTTATTGAGATCATCGATTCAAAACTTCAATTTGATACATTTTAAAATTAAAAAAAAATCATTCAACTTCAGCCTTTTATTTTTATTTATTTGTATCTTCTCAAATAAAAAGTAAACTTTAAATTGTTTAACCTTTTAAGTTTAAGAAAGAGTGCATAAATATCTTAGATATAACATTAAAGGGTAATTTTGTAGTACAATTTACCAATTTGAGAAATCCTAATCATTTCTTTAATTTGTAATCTAAAAAGGAAAGGATAATTTAGTCCAAACTCCAAATCACCGAGTTACTAGATAAAAAGTTGGTAAAATCAATATCTTGGATTGAAAAATATTTTGATGAATTTTTTTAATATAAAAACTTTTTTCTCTAGGAATTTTAGTATAGAATTCTTTTTCTTGTAAAACCTCTAATCCTGAAATGGATGAACCAGCAACAAATAAAAATCCTAAGGTCATGATTAAATACTATCAGTCCAAGTATGTCGGGTCAGGGTAACCCTTACGTCCGGATTTAAAAAAAAAAAAAAACCCAACGAAAATGTGTGCAAAAGCCATCAAATGCTACGTTCCGAGCACCCCCTTTACCATCATTTCCAAAAGTACAGATTCCATATATAAAGTAGTAATAAAGAAACAAGAATATTTATAAAATGAAGAGAAAGGAAAAGAAAACTAATTAGTAACGTTCATTAGTATACACAAACTAACAGAAAACCTATATCTACCTCTGCACAAAAAACTCCACATCTCTTTCAATATCTAACCGAGTTTTTTTCGCTAACCTAAAGGATAAAAAGTCGCAAAACAATAGAGCTACGATACACCACTCGAGGGGAATGGGAGGAAAAGAAAGAGAGAAAAAACCAATATAATGTACAAGATTGATCAGAGATCAAATCATAGTCAACGGTTCCCAAGCTTTGCAAAATACGCCTTGTCTGCATTAGCAAGGCGATCCTGAAAAAGCGCCCACTCACTTTTGCACCTATCTCGTACCTATTAAAAAAAGTTGGGGGCGGGGGGAATATCAGCTAAGTCGATACGAGTTTGGAGATACATTGGCCAACAAACCATATAAATCACAAGGTGTATAGCTTATAAGATACACGTAGTTGTGGATATACATACCCCTTGCCATGGAGCTTTCCCATGTTCGGCCTCACCCTGAGAGTTAACAAAGCTTGAGTTATGTAAATATTTAAGTGGAAATTTGCATAAAGAGTAGCAAGCAAGTGAGAGCAGACCCCAAAAAAAATTGAAAAAAGAACGGTCATCATAAGTAACAAGGAAACGAAATTTAAATGAGAATTACCAAAAAAAAATACATAACCTTACTTTCCAAGAGTAAGGCCGGTTCACTCATGCTTATAAACAAGTTATCAAGTGTGGCGACAATAGCCATACTCTTCAAAAAGACCTCGTCTACTACCAATTTTGTTCTGATTAAGTGATTATGTTTACATAAAATACGTAACTTCATATTTGTGGGTTGCCACTTCAAAATGAATTTCCAAGTCTTTTCATACTCAAGTGCATGTCCTAGGCGAACATATCTCTACTCATTATAAAACACAACTCCAAGACATAATATGACTCACATATTACCTACCTCATATAGAGAAAGAATAAGATCAAAAACATGACCACAACTAAATCTAGTTAATGCATCAAGCATGCAATGAAATAATTAAAGAAATAAATGATATTCCAAAAGAAATAAAAAGATAGCTAGTTTATTAGTATCTGACCTGCATTCCAAGTGATGGAATCACTTGATGCACAATCCACTGGGAATCAACAACACCGATTTTTTCATGCGCAGGCTGCAGGGCCAAACTACAAGTTATTAGACGATTTTGACAAAGGACATTATGGTCCTCCAAGAATTAGCTTTCAACATGCAACAGAATGTCAAAAATGGGAAAAAAGATATCTACTGTCTAGAGCTTCCTCCCATAATCTCTGGCACATAATACGGGTGCCTCCTTTTCATGCTTTACATGCTTTCTTCTTTGTCTTCTCCTTTTATTTCCTTTTATTTTGGGTACCATTATTTACTATTTTATTACTTCTATATGTTTTAGGCAAGGGCGTTTCTGGGCAGGTGTTACTACACACCCACATCTGCATGCATGACACATGCCGAGAGAGAGAGAAAGAGAGAGAGAGACTAACATCCACACATCTTCTTAAAGCGAAATCCAATCCCCATCCATGTACTAAATCATTCTGCAAGCATATAATTAGAGAGAATTACTATTGAACCATGGGCTGAAGCTGAACCCACAAGAAAAGCAACTGAATACTGGAAAGCTCTGAATGAACAATTCCAATCATTATGAAAAAGTGAACACGAGGCAGAGCCATAAGTCCCTAAAAAGGCAACAACATATACCTGAATCATATGCCAAACACATCTCCAAGCTTCACGAGAAAACACTGGAGCCATAATTTCCACGAAGCTGAACAAGAACAGATAGAGAATTTATGGTTATTATAGTGTATCAACAAATTTTTGTGAAAAATGCAACTCTCAACAAAATCTTGTACTTGATTTCCAAGCACATTAGTATTCTTTCGTCGTAAGTCCAACATGCAGTCATGATCATCCATGCACCATACAGCCTTCTCTGTTCTATTAAGCATTCAAGTCTTAAACTCCAAATTACTAATCTGTCTATTTGATATAATATTTCTCCTACCTAATTTTATTTTCCATTAATATGTATATTACTAAAAACACTTGCGTCTCTTAAAATCATTAAATTACCACGTAATAGCTAAAATTTGTGGTCTTCTAATTTGATGTTACTAATACTAGATTCAATTTATCAATACACAAGTGCGCATACACATCATTTTCTGATAAATCCATGTAAATTTACGCAACAGCCAAACACTACCAAAGCAGGCAAACAATTCAGTCCAAGAATGAACACATCAATCGATTTGCTGACCGAAAAATTGAACGTGAGAGAGAAAGAGAGAGAGAGCAAATACATTCAGATCACCAGGCTCTCCCTTTCATTAAGAGCGCTCATTTCTCTCAATGGGAGATAACTTCTATTTTTTACCAAACAGTTATCCCTCAACTGCCAATATCTCAAATGCAATTGATGGCATTAACCATGCGTTCAGGACATACATATGAATGTCTATAATACATATACACATAAATGCAGAACTACACACAGGTGGGTCTGTAAAGTGGAGGAGAGAGTATTACGCTGCACATGGAGGCAAATGTGGATCGCTGCACCAACCTGGTTTCTCCTCTGTTTCCCTATTATCAATATCCATTCATCAATATGTTAAAATTGTGGATGGGAGGGGTGGGGAATTTTTATTGTAAATCAACCTACTTGTGAACTTCTTTGTCACCTCTCCTCTTTGTCATTTGCCACGTCAGTCCATTGTTGGGTTCAAGACCAGGTTGGGAAATATCTAAACCATGTTTCTGAACCAATTGCATATACCTAGAATTTTAAACAAGGTACGGCAATAGCAAGGAATAAAAAACACTACACAACACAAGATACATGATCTATTAAGGAGTAGAGACTGCAGAAAACAATTATTACATCTCAGGATTGAAGTGTTCCACTCCAAGATCTTCATCCCAGATAAAAATGTAATCATAAGCAGCTACAAGATCCGGATGCAGAAATCTCTTTGCATACCACCTATAGAAAGAAGTCATCAAATGTGAGAGAATAATCTTTACTCCCCAAAATAACATAACTTTTAAGTTGAGAGTCAGTTGAAAATGCCAAATATCTGAATGATTATGAACTGATACTAATAACCTTAAGCTTTAGCACAACAAACTAGAGTATTTAATCTTTTTGTTATCATATTAAAAGATTATTTCCATAAGTTTGCCAAATTACAGAAATTATTTAAGATTTGAGTTCAATATTGTCAAGAAAATGTATTTTTAAAATCATCACCGACTATGTTAACAAAAACTTCCAATCAGTCCACAATACTCCTCATAGGCATAAGGTAACAAGAGAAGATCATAAGCTGGTAAAGATCTGTAGCAAATTACCATTTTGTTTGTTTTCTAACACTGACATGTATAGCACGCTGTGACCACTCAAATTGATCCCATTCACTTGTCCGGCCATCATAATGAAAAAGCATTATTTGAAAATCCTCCGAAAACTACAATAATATGCCAAAATTAGTTTAAGTGTAATGGAACTTCAAAAAAAAAAAAAAAGAAACACATACATACATACATTCATATATATACATATATATATATATAAAATGAAATTCTAAACTGGAATAACCTTCTGCACTGCTGCATTAATATTGTTCCTTTGATTCAAACCAACTGTAAATGTTACTAGGTATTTTGGCTTCGTTTTCAGATCCTGAAAGTTTCGAGACTGTAGCTGTAAGCATACTCTTCCATAAAATTTCATCATAATCTATGTAGAGCTCTGATGCTGCAGAAATATGTTAGGACTCCTACTATTGTTTTCTTATTGCACCTAAAAATAATAAAGACGCTGAAACGTTGAAGCAGGCAATGCATCAGGGAAAGAGATGACAAGAGTGGAAGCAAAAATTTCTGACTTAAAAACTTTAATGCATACTACAGCCCTATAACAATAATAGGGAGAAAATACTGGGAGCAAACAACCAAGGATCAATCCAAATGCAGTAAAAGTAAATTAATATAGTATAAAAAACAAAAATGTCAATGAGCATATATTTATCTAATTTATAACTATCATATTACTGAAGATGGACATCAGTATCAACCAAGAAAGATAGTTTAAAACGGACAAACTGTTGCAGATGCTAGACCTATCGCCCCTTCCACATACTTCAAAACTTACCTCACTAGGTTCACCCCATAATCTGCGCAGATAAAAATCTGATTCTGAGACGACAATTCCTGGTGGTAAAGACTCTGCACCACGAGGATTTGTAGGCACATGAATCTGAAAAGCAAAAATATGATTGCAAATCAATTGATATCCTAATTTGATATCAAATGCAGACAGTCACAGTACAGAGAGCAATAACTATAGGTCCAGAACAAATTAATCAGAAAAGTACTTGATCACAAACGAAGACACCAATTTACAATCAGGAAAAAGATATATAAAAAAGTTGTTTAAAAGACAAAGGGAATACACAAAGCAGGAAAAATTGAGCACCATCCAAATGAGTGGCAAAATCAAAACCCTATAAAGATACCCTAAATTATGTTATAAATCAATGGCTCTTACAATGTCGGGGGACGTCCTACTGATAGCCTGCTAAACAATAATATAACCACCTTACCAATGAGCTGGGAGTTGACGAAAAATGCACTAATGCAATCAATTATCAGTATCAAGACAAATAACTAAATGCTTAAAAGTTTCAGCGAAACCAACATAAGATACCAACTGAGCATCTAGGATCAAAAGAAGTACCTTAGGTGTTTCAGGAGTACTCCCTGAACCAAGATTCTCAGGAAAACTACGACTAGTCTCATGGTCATCATGAAAGGCCATGTCAAAAGATGATATTATACTTGAAGGTAGATTGATCTGAAAATGAAAAAGTTGATTATAGTACAATGATCCAAATGGGAAATAAACATCCTTCCCTCAGCAAATTATGCGGCAGTCTGGGTCATACCTTACTTAAAGAAACAGATGGAAATGAAACACCTATAAAATATCCTAACACCATTCCCATGATGGTTGTTATAATGAGTCGGGCACTATCATTTGACTTCTTAAAGACCCCACTGCATATAACAGAAAAAGAAGGAAAAAATGTAAACTAATGAGCACGTCCAATATACCATTTCAGATTAATCAAAAAGTGCAGCTCTACACACCTGCGATGTGAGGTTCCCATTACGATAAATGAAGTTGCTCAACTCAAAGGTCACGCACTAGGCAGAAACCAATTTCTTGAGCAACTCCAGAAACATATAATCGCATCTGCCACTTTTACAAATCTGAATTTTTCACCTCCACAAAGACAATCCTGTAAAACACATTCAAAGCTGTAAAATTTATATAGCAGAGGTTCATCCAAAACCTTTCATTCTCACATATCAATATCTATTTCCTATAAAACTCTTCAAATAATCAAAACACTTAAGACAGCATTCTACTGCCTATGTCCTAGTCATTTCGTATACCCATTCTACAACTCATTTAGCAGACAACAGTATAGGTGCAAAATGAACTGAACCTCAATCACACTAGAAAATCAACGAGTCCGATGCATCGTACCACCATTCACCACACCAAAATAAAAACCTCTTCCTTTGAATTTTAATCTGCCGAGGCACATGCTACCGCCTGGTCGAATATAAAATGATCTGTGCCTACTTAAAACTAATCAAACTAGAAATTTCTCGACTCAATCTGAAATTTCAAGTAAATTAGATTTAATACAATAAATAAATCTTAAACCCAGGACGCGAAAAACCGAAACAGAAAAATGTAAAATTTACGCCACCATTAATCAATAAACTAATAATGCCAAAACTTAAATTCACAGCAAGAACACCTACCAAAATTGCGTTTCATTTATGTAAGATCGATCATCGCATTCCGCAAATACACGAAAATAAACGGAACAGATATAAAAAACTTATTCGAAAACAAAAACATAAAAAAGATATCAAAATTAAAGAAATCAAATGCTGAAATTCATGAATAAAAAGCTAGGGTTTGAGAGGCTTACAGAAATTAGGCCTGGAAGAGAGAGAAACCATAAAGAGGTTTCTTTTTGTGTTCCGTAGAGATCGGTTTCAGAGTTTTTATTATTATTGCGGGCAAAGATATGGAACCGACTTTTGGTTCAATGCAAAACTTATATATATATATATATATATATATATATATCACCTTTTCTTAAATTTGCAACTTTTTCACTTGTAATTATATTTGAGACTAGTCTAATACTGTACGTTCAATGCGTGTGCAAAAATAAAACTTTGACAGGAAATCAGAAGTAGTTGAAATTAAGTACAAGAAAAAATATTAGAAATAAAATTTAATGGGACTAAAAAAATAAAGAGAACACGTTGAGAAAAGCTTCCGTATATCAAATTCTATGCACCATGTAAGTGTTATTAAGTCATTTTATCAAAATATATTTGCGTATCTTTATAATATTTACATGGTGTGTGTACATTAATTAAAAAGAAATGTTAGTTTCATCAAAACTGTTTAACAGACCAAATTTGACTTTGGTTCCAAAAAAATAAAGATAATCTTTGAATTTGTTCCAATATGATAAAATAAAGTATTTAAAATTGAAATTTAGATTCATAGGAATTAAATAATCACTATTAATTAAAATTATAGACTGGTTGTCGTTGAGTTTGATTGACTTATAATTATTTATCATGTTATAATAAAATTGATGAATAAGAATAATACTCGAGAGTTATATAATTAGATTAGATACTCATATTATATAAAAAAAACTCGGATGGTGTTAGTCAAGATTTGAAACCTAGTCTAATAATGCAGAAACTATAAATAAATAAAATGTGAGGTAATAAATATATTTTTATATAGAACTAATATCTGCCTCCTATAGGAGTTGAAGTTAATTCATAGTGTACTTTTAATATTACTTTCTTATGAAATAAATATTAGGTCGAGTGGTACACACAATGATTATCCCAATAAATATTTTAACTGGTACATAATGTTTTTTTCATTAAAGTTCGTTGAGATATGTAATCAATATGTTGATATCACTTGTATTATATGTATAATAGTACTTTAACATATACAATATATATTATGCATTTGTTGGATTCATGACATTTCCATCTCTCTTGCAACATATTTAAGGTGAAAGTGACATAACTGTTTTTTGTTGGTAAGCTAAAGTGACATAACTAGTTAGGCATCATTTTGCTCTGGATTATTCCTAGTATAGTTCTTTTGATTAATAATATCACCGTCCATAAAGTTTGTTCACTTAGCAAGATGGAAGTTCTAAAATTATTGTCTTGATTCTGTTTTTCAACTTATGTTTCATTTCTTATTTTATTTTTTATATACAAATTGTGTGTATAATTTTTTTAAAATATATAATTGATATAAGTTTTATACACATAATATTTGTATATGAAATGAAATGCAAAATGAAATACAATTTTAGAATAAAGAATATGATGTTGTAGAGTTACTTAAGTGGTGTTCCATTTTATAAAAGTTATGGACCTGTTTGTTTGTGTTTTCAAATCACTTTTTCCATTTTCAATTTCATCTTAAGATGAAAATGTACACTTTATACTGTTTTTAACTGAAAATATTTTCATTTTCATTCTCATTTTTACGTTCCCAATAAATTTTAATCATTTTTTTTTAATTACATTTCACATCACTCATCTCACAGTTTCTTTTTATCACTTTTCTCTCTCATCTCATTTCAATTTTTTAAATATTTCTATCTCCTCTCTTTTAAATTCTTAAATACAACACTATTCATTTAATCATTACTTTTTAATCACTTCACATATCACAATCACCAATTTCAATTATTGTTAAAAATACAACCAAATTCACCTACTTTTTTCACTTTTCTCACAAAAAAATAAAACAACTCATTTCTCTATATATTTTAAAAAATCTTGATTAAAAATAAAACGAAAACACATCCAAATTTATACTCTTATCCTAGAAGGAAGTGAAAGTAAAAGGCAAATTCTCCTTTTTGCTTTTACATACTTTTATTTCCACTATCTAGATAATTCTAAGTGGCCTTTTTAGTCTTGTAAAATGAAGATTCCCATTTTTATGCAACAATAGTTTGTTTATGACATTCTAGGGCCGTTAGTTTTTTGGAATTTTAAAATGAACAATAATGATACATGTATCAAGAACACGCAAAACTATGCTAATAAATAATTATAATTATATTAAAACTTGAAAATATAACTCTGTGTGATAATCACTCAAATATTACGAGACCAATTTTAGTGTGATCAAATTTGATGTCCATTTGGGTCACCAAAATTGACATGACGGTACTCCTTTTTCCTTTTCTCATCGCATGTCTTGTTAATAAGTTATTTTAGGAATTCTTTTAATAATTGTTCCAACATAATTACAATCAATCATTTTGTTACGATTTACATTAAAAAGTTGCGATTATATTTGGATTTGAAGTCTAAAGCTCCCTAAAAATTCACGCATTGCAGGTACATGTTTTCTAATTTTATACTATTTTTACTTTTTATTTTTGCATAAAAGAAAAAAGTAAAAAGGCACAAGAACAAAGGAGCTTTTCTGTAAGGTATTTGAATTTTCAAAATTTGATTTTTATGATGATTAATTCATGCAATAATTAACCCTTGTATTCTTGTGTCAATTTTCGTCTTGACAGGCAATTATGGGCGTTTGACATTAAATTTGAAATTGAAATCCATAAGCCAAGAACAGAGTGCTATAATAGAATTTGAAATCCATTGCTTGAAATTATTAATTCAATGGATTTGTACGTATGGGGATTTCTCTATTTTACATAGTTCTTAGTTAATTGTTTTTACTATTATTTATGACTTGAACTTTTGAAATTCTTTTAACACTCCAATTTCTTTAATCCAAAATAGCAATGGTACCACGCTCGATCAATGTGTTTAGACACATAATATGTAAAATCAAAGATTATTAATTTATTTTGTATGAAAATATATTTTTTATTATTCCAGCATATTTATCTGGATTTGGGATAAATTAAAAGATGAAATAATGTGATAGGATGACAAACAAAGCCAAATGGAGAAGAGAAAAATAAGAAACGTTGAAAGCGACAGTAGATGGGAAAATTTGGTGGGCGAATTTTTGGGGTTCCCCACCCTTGAGCACAAACTATGTACAAATGAACCATGTACAAATCAGGGGGTGATTCTATGGTAGATTCGGTGTAATAGAGTCGGTGCCCATTACACCACACATGAGAACACATGGGCACTAGCTCCATTACACTCGCTCCAACATAGATTTATCCACAAATGAGTTGCTTACAAGTAGAACTATTAATTTCTTTTCTTTTTCCTTTTTTGGAAAATCGAATTCATTAAAAATAAAGGATAAAGGAACATACAAAAAAATTGCAGAAGATACTACCTTGCCACAACTAAAGTAGCCAACAAACGATCCCACTATCTCATAAGACTAGTATGTCAACTAGGGGTGTACATAAACCCGTCCAACCTGTCCGAACCGTTCAACCTGAGTCGATCTCCCAGAAAACCACCGGTTTAGAATTATTAAATAATAATGGCGGGTTGAAAATATTGCAACCCGCCACTTTCGGGTCGGGTGGTGGGTGTAATAATTGTAACCCGCCTAACCCGCAATCCGACAGCTAATCATTTATATTATAAGTATAAGTATAAGTATATATAGTTAAAGATTAACACTAAACTTTGAAAACTATATATGCATATATACTCTCTAATAAGAGTAGTTTATTCATATTCATGTAACATACTTTTTTTATTTGAGCAAACAAATTAACTCGTTTGAACACTTGTTTTTATTTAATTTGAACGAAAAATTTATATATATATATATATTTTGATGATAAATTTATGAAAAAACTTTAATTTTATTAATATGTGAGAGTTTTTCACTCATTAAAAATTTTGATAATATGAATTTTATTTAATAACACCACTTATTTGTGTATTTCTCACCAACTCAATATTTTTTTAGTTAAATGTACGACAAGTATAATATTTAATTTCTTACTTACTAGTTATAACTAAAATTAAGTTGTAAAAATTATAACTACAATTTGATAATTCGCTAACCCGCCCGCTAAAACATTAGATCTGACCGACCTGAACCGCTCGGTTTGAAAAGATAATTATGCGTTTTCAGTTTGATATTTTGTCAACCCGCACATGTCGGGTCGGGTTAATTTTTTTTCTAAAATCGCCCGAACCTGACCGTGTACACACCTAATGTCAACTAAAGTAGGTTCATGAATAGAGCCCCGTAACCCGTGCAATGTGTCATCTTATTAGGATTTCTATATTGCCCCTGTAACAGGCTTTCAGCCAATGACTCCCAAACTAGATAGTTTTAGGGCATTAGGTCTTAAAACACCCCCTATTCACTTAGGCAATAAACACCACATAATAGTACTTAGGTCATTATGCTACTACCAAGCCTATTATAATGAAAACTTGATCATAGAGATAATGGTTATACACGAGTATCAAGTGCACAAACAAAAACTTCGACAAATAGATATCTAGAACATCATGACTACCAAGCAATCCTCCAAATTCTTTTCAAACACTATCGATTGAAGTGACTATCACAATTTAAGAGAAATTAGTCTATTTCTCACTATATCCAGCGCCTGCAAAGCTATTGTTCTCGGATTATTAATTTTGTCGTTGAATATATGAGAGTTTCTTTCGTACCAAATCAAATAAACAATGGTTGTCAATAGCGTACTTTAACTGACGGTAACTAAATGTCGCCCTCTTTAATCCTTGATGCTCGAATGACTCCATGATTTAGTGGCACACAAAGTTAACCTGCTGCTTAAGAATTGAAATACATTGTGAAGAAAGACAGCCCTCAAAGAAAAGGCGATCATGTGATTCGATAAAAGTAGAGTTACAAAGAATGCAATACGAATTTGAATTACCGATCCATGACTAAATCCTTTGTTGATAGCCGGCCACAAATATCTAGCCAAAGAATGAACCTATGTTTCTGTATCTTACTTGGTCCGCTTAGGAGATTGCTCCAGACTTTTGGTGTACCCCTTTCTTTTAACAAATTCCGTGCAGATGCCGAAGAAAATTGTCCATTGTTGGTTAATTTCCAGCTAACCTTATCCTCCCTAGTGGCGTGACTAGGAGGCAGGCTTTCCGAAAATTCCATAGTATTTGCGCTCGGCCAAATCCATTCTCCTCACTCAATTACCATTGAAAGTTTCGAATCTTTAGGATGCCCTAAGTAGGAGGAACCGTTAGGATACACGTCTCCTAGAATTCCTGTAGGATGCCATGGTTCAAACCATAGCTTAAATCTATGACCATCGCCAATATGAAACTGAGTACTTGTTTGAATCAAAACTCTTAGTTTGAGAATTTGTTTCCAACTCCATGGGCTCGTCGGCGATGCCTTAATTTTTCCAAATAGAAGAATTACTCAAACGATTCGCATATATCTAATCCACCCTGATTGATTCTTTTGATTCAATGTGATTGATTAGTAATAAGTATCGATTGTACGCCTAATCCTCCTTCTTGATACGGTAGACACACAGCTTTTCTACGAGACTTTCACATATCTTTTATCCTTATATCCATACCAAAGGAATTTCCTTATAAGTGTTTCTATTTCTCTAATTATCCCTTTAGGTAAGATAAACGCCCCTGCCCAATAAACATACATAGCCGATTTTGAGGGAAAAAAAAAATTCCCTACAAAATTTTTACTTTTTACATTTTGACCCTATAATTTTTTGATTTTTGACATTTCGCCCCCCTCAAAATCTTCATAGACAGTATGAGAGGGCGTATGGAGAATGAATAGAGATGCATCAACTCGACTATGAACAAAACCAAGAGTAGAAAGAAAAGAAGCGAAGCGATTATGCCAAGCACGAGGAGCCTGTTTGAGACCATAGAGTGCTTTCTTGAGACGACAGACATGAGTAGGATGCGTAGAGTTGAGAAACCCAGGGGGTTGTTTCATGTAAACCGTTTCAGTGAGATGACCATGAAGAAAAGCATTTTTAACATCAAATTGATGAATGGGCCAAGAACGAGAGGTGGCAAGGGCGAGGACAGTGCGTATAGTAGCAGGCTTGACAACAGGGCTAAATGTATCATTATAGTCGAGACCCGGGCGTTGAGTAAATCCCTGGGCGACAAGACGGGCTTTGTAATGTTCGAGAGAGCCGTCGGAGCGAAGTTTGTGACGAAATATCCATTTTGAGCCAACGAGATTGACATTGGAGGGACAAGGAACGAGCTCCCAAGTGCCATTGGAGTGGAGAGCAGAAAGCTCAGCAAGCATGGCATCTTTCCAATGTAGATCACGAAGAGCTTGAACATGAGAGCGAAGAAGAGGAGAGATATTGGAAGAAGAAGAGGCGGATAAATTTAGAAGTGTACGAGGTTTGGATATACCGGATTTGGAGCGAGTGGTCATCGGATGAGATGGGGGAGGGGGAGGGAGAGGAGGCGAAGCTGAAGTATTCGTGGGGGGTGGGAAGCCAGGAGGCGGACCAAGAGAGGCAGGAGAAGGCGAGAAAGGGGCAGCGGGAATAACAGGAGCAGACGAGGTGGGTGGATGCACAGGGGTGGAGGAAGAGTTAGCATGACGGACAAGAGGAGAGATATCGTCATTAGAAGAAGGAAAGTCATGGACGGGAGAGGTGAGAGGTGGGTTGTAGGAGAGATAAGGAAAAATATTTTCGTCGAACCGTACATGGCGAGAGATAAGGATTTTTTTCGTGGTAAGATCGAGACAACGATAACCCTTATGATGAGGAGGATAGCCAAGAAACAAGCAAGGAATGGAACGAGGGGTGAGCTTGTTAGGAGTGGTAGAGGAAATATTAGGATAGCATAAGCAACTGAACACCCGTAAATGATCATAAGAGGGAGAGGTTTTGTAAAGAATTTCAAACGGAGTACGAAGAGAAAGAGTTGTAGTTGGGAGGAGATTGAGAAGGTGAGCAGCCATACTGAGGGCCTCAACCTAAAAAGAAGGTGGCAGCTGAGCCTGAAAGAGTAGTGTTCGAATGACATTGTTCACAGATTGTATAACCCTTTCTGCTTTGCCATTTTGTTGTGAAGTGTGTGGACATGAAAAGCGAAAATTTATGCCATTTTTAGTGAAAAAAGTATGAAAATTGTGGTTATCAAACTCACCACCATGATCACATTGAAAACTACGAATAGTATAATTAAATTGAGTTTTAACATACGACGAGAAATTTGTGAAAATATCAAACACATCAGATTTATGGCGTAATGGAAAAACCCAAAGAAAATGAGAATAATCATCAAGAAAAATAATGTAATAGCGGAAACCGTTTAAACTAGGTACGGGAGAAGTCCACAAGTCTGAATGAACAATATCGAACAAACGATTACTAGTAGAGTTGGAAATAGAAAAAGATAACCGCTTGTGCTTCCCAAGCTGACAAGCATGACAAAGAGTATTCGAACGAATCTTATTACAAGAAATAAAGTTCCTAGAACAAAGAAATCTAAAAATAGAACTGCCCGGGTGACCAAGACAACGATGCCAGATGTCGGGAGAGACATGAAGAAGAGCGTGACATGGGGAGGAGGGAACTGAGGTGGGACGGACCAAATACAAATCGCCCTCGCTATCACTCCGGAAGATTAAATCGCCAGACCTAAGATCCTTCACAGAAAAACCAGACGGGTCAAACTCAATTGAACAATGGTTATCACGTGTGAGCTGACGTACAGAAATAAGGTTTTTAACAAGACCGGATGAGACGAGAATATTTTGAAGATGCAAAGGACGAGATGAGGAGGTAAGAGAGAAAGAACCAAGAGAATGCACCGGAATAGCATCACCATTACCAACAACAATGTATTTAGATAAAGCACAAGGTACGATATTATATAGGTTACCTGGGTTGGGGGACATGTGGGATGTCGCCCCGGTATCCATGTACTAATCATCATTAGGCTGCTGAAGTGTCATAATCTGAAATAGAGATGACAGGTCCGTAGTGGGCTGAGCTGGAGATGGAGATGGAGATGCCGGAACGGGAGAAGGAGACCAAGCAGGCTGTGGTGAGGTGATGGCCGACGGTACCTGGCCATATGGAGCAGGGCCGGGGCGAGGCAGTAACTCGGGCTGAGTAGATGGAGGTGGTGGCGCAAACCATGGAGATGTGGAGCTCGAAGTGAACTGGTGAGCTGCAAATGATGAAGTCGGGGACCCAGATGGCTGCTGAAAAGGTCCAAGTAGACGAGGTCCAGATGGAGTGTGCTGGACATACTGCAGAGTAATCCCAGAGGTGGGATAAGAGACATGAGGCCGAGGGGGGTTGGATGGAAACCCCGATGATGGGCCGTGCGGTTGATCTCCTCCACAACCAAAATTTCTTCTCTGAGTTTTACTTTTGTTTCGATTGTTTCGATTTGTATTGCGACTAGGGGTAGATTGAGTGTATAGGGTCGTTTGTGGAGTAGGAGGAGGGAGGGGTCGATGGAATCAATTTTCACGTGTTTCATGTGTGAGAAGTAAGTTTCGAACATCATTAAACGAGGGTGAGGGTTTGATTGTGGTAATGATAGTGACTAGGGGAAGATATGACTCAGGTAATCCCTGTAGGAGTTGAAGAATGAAATCTTGGTCCGACACAGGTACATCTAAGTAGGCTAAAGAATCGGCCATAGCTTTCATTTCTTGGCAATATTGGGAGATGGAAAGAGGCCCTTTTTGGAAATTTCGATATCGTTCATTGATTTGCATGGAACGAGTCGGCATTTTGTTACGAAAATTGTCCTCTATTGTAAACCAAACCTCACTGGCCGTGGCTGATTCAAGGTGTAAATTTTTCAAAAGTTTAATTTCGACGGTAGAATAAAACCATCGTTTTATCGTAGAATCGAGAGCAAACCAATCATTATCATATTCATCTTTGGGTGTCGATTTACCAGTGAGAAGGTCAATAACATAATAGCTACGACAAACATCTAAAAACATACCCCGCCATAGTTTGTAGTTGGAGTCTTGATCCGACAATTTAAAACCGAAAGATTGGAAAATGTTGCCTGCATGCAAAGTGGGATGAAGATGGGGTGGGCGAGACTGATGGGGAAGGTTAGGGGCTGTTTCGGTAGGGTTGGTGAGGGTTTCATCAGTTTGAGACATGGGTTTGTCGCAATACAGAACCAAAACCCAGGAAAAAAAGATGAAAAATCAAGAAAGAATACCTGGACCGGAAAGAAGGAAGAACAGTGACGGCAAGGAGGCTGTGTAGTGCGGAGATGTGCGTTGAGGGGAAGAACAACGTCTTAAAGAGGGAGAGGGAGTGGCGGCGCAGCAAGTGAGGCCGACGGCGGCGTGGCGCGGCGGTGAGTGCAGCGGAGACGGCTGCTGCAGCGGCTATTTTTGGAGAAGGAAAAAAAACTTTATGGCTGCTGCAGCGGCTGTTTTGGAGAAGAAATGTTTTAGGGTTTTTGGAGAACAAGGCTTGATACCATGTTGGAATGTGATTCCCCTTGTGTATTATTTCATAGAAGGCAAATATATATAATGTATTACAAAGATTAAAAAAGGAAAATAAGAGACTTATCTAAATAAACAAGTAATAAACCTATCTAGATGAATAAACATAAAAGAATGAATATATAGTTTAACAATACTCACACTTTATAAATAGGCTAGTGATAATGCCAGAGCCCATCTCCTCTTGCCAGAGCAAACTTAGCATTCTTCCTGTTTTGCCCCTCCTCCGTCAATGGAATAAATGCAGCCACATTTTATCAATCTCTCTCCTAATTAATCATGCTATAATTTATTACTATTCTCTCTCTAACCTTATTTATTTGTAACCTATATTATTTTACCCATCTCTCTGCATGGAAAGACAATATTAGTCCATTTCCATGGCAGATCATATCTTTTTTTTTTTAACTTTTTGCTGTTTGTCATATCATAAAATTTTCATTGTTTTCTTCATTACTCAAAAAAGAATTCTACATTTTTGCTGATGAGTGTTAAAGGTGAAATCTAATTTCTTTCATCAAGAAGCAATTACGTTCAAGAAGTCAATAGTGATTTTGGTGAGTGCTTTTCAAATGCTTCTTTTCAATATCAATTTTTTAAATATATTCTACATCTAAAAGTTTTTAATCAAGCATCCAATATTCATTAAGTAATGTCTTTTTTTTTGCTTCTTTATTGGATAGTTGAATAATGAATAATCACATTGATTATATGAATAAACTGGAGAAAAATTGTATAATTACAATATATATTTTTCTTTATAATAGTACATTTATTTTGGGAACCAGAAGTCTTAACAATTTAAGAGCAAATTTTGATATTCTCCAAAACTACTTAACAAAGAATTAAGTGTTAATTACTTGGATATCTCCTGAGACTTAGTATAAGCAGGGGTGTAATAGGATCGAATCAAGTGGTATAGGTTATCCTTTAAGCATGTTTGACTTCTTATTGAGCTCGGTTGATCATGATTGAACTGAACTTTAGTGAGTTTTAATCAAATCGAATACAAGTTGATCGAGGTTGAGTGATTTAATTATACATATATTGTTTCTTTTTAACTGAGTTAATCGCATACTAGCTGAATATCATCAAGTATAATTACCTTCTATTTAATTCCCTCTTTTGAATTTCTTTTAGAATTTAATATAATTTATATATTTGTCATGCAGAAAAATAACAAGTTATGGATATTCAAGAAGTTGATGAATGTCTCATTACACGCAATATAGCAGCTAAAGACACTGGTCATAAAAGTTTAATTGATCACGGTGATGTATCTAAACTACTTGATAACAAGTTTGAATCCCGTGATTATCTTCTTAACGTTGCGAAGAGTTTTTATTTCAAGAAAGGTTACACTTTGTCTATCAAAAGCTTTTGTAAAGACAAATATGTGACTATTGGTTGTGATCGTGGAGGTCATTATCGTGACAGACTAAATATTCCTTTTGAAAAACGACAGAGGAATACAAAGACTCGTCTCATGAACTGTCCATTCGAAATTCAAGGGAGGCGAGAAAAAGATGGCATTTGGAAAGTTGTGATAAAAAATGACTCACACAACCATGAGACGTTGGTTGACATTTGTAGGCATCCATCTGCCCGGGTGCTATCAAAAGAAGAGATTACCAATGTCAACCAAATGACTCGAGCAGGAATAGCGCCAAAGCAAATTCTTACATCTCTTCGACAAAGAAATCCAAACCTCCAAGCAGTGTCTAGAAATATTTACAATGTGAAAGGCAAGATTCAAAGAGAAACATTGGTTGGTCGCTCTACGATTCAGGTTTTATATGAAGAACTTGGTAGCAGTGGTTTTATATTTGATATTAAATATGATGAAGTGGGTCACGTGACACATTTATTCTTTGCTCATCCAACTTCTATTACATTGAGCAGAAGCTATTCAAATGTGTTTGTCATAGACTGCACAATTAAAACCAATAGATATAACATGCCTTTGCTTGAAATAATAGGTGTTACAAGTTTTAACACTTCATTTTTTTTCGAGTTTCGCCTTTTTGAAAAGTGAAGGACATGAAGACTACACTTGGGCTTTAAGCACATTTAGTAAAATTCTTGGTCCAGAATGTCAACCGTTGGTAATTGTGACTAATCGAGAGTTGGCACTGATGAAAGCTATCAAATCTATTTTTCCAGGGTCTACGAATATGTTGTGTGTCTGGCACATTCAAAAAAAATTAATTGCTAATTGCAAGTCTAGTTTTGAGAAAAACGAAGACATGGATGAGTTCTTCTCTGCATGGAACATGATAGTATATTCTTTAACAGAGGATGCATTTGAAAATGCCTGGCGAGATCTTGAATTAAGCATAAGAGTGATGCCTTGAATTATGCCAGAAAAATATGGCTTCCTCATAAAAATCATTTTGTCGGTGCATGGACAAGAAGTGTCTACACTTTGGAAATCGTGCTACATCAAGAGCTGAGGGTGCGCATTCAAAGCTTAAATAGTATTTGCTCATTTCAACTGGTAATCTTCGAGTTGTAAAGGAAAAAATGTGTCTTCTTATTAGAAATGATTTCCAAGAGATAAAAACTAAATTATCAAGTGAAAGATTGGTAACTCCCCTCAATTGTAACATCCCATTTTTTAGAGAAGTTGTCAGTCGTATTTCAGCTTTTGCCTTGCAAAGGTTACAAGCAAATTGAAAAGGTACGAAAGAACACAATGACAACCATATGCACTGGTCAATTTATGGTTACCATAGGTCTACCTTGTGCACATATGATGAGTAATTGGAAAAAAGTGGTATTATCTATTGACGCTATCCATTCTTAGTGGCATATTGATACTAGATCGTCTCTATTCGTTGATAGTGAGATGAATATTGAAGAGAGTTCATTGGAAGGGATCGTTAATAAGTTGTAGGACAAATACAATCAATGGCCTTTATTTGAAAAAGAAGATGCCTAAGCCAAATAATCTCAACTTGCAAGTAGCTCGTCTCCTTTACTTATTGAGCCAAATGTACAAACTAGTAAAGGAAGACCACTTAGTGCAAAAAAGAGAAAGGTGTCCACTTCCACTAGACGGGATCCTTCAAAGTTTGAAATTGTGGAAGCATCAAGAAAGTGCATCAAGTGTAAAGCACCCGGGCATGACATCTGTACATGTCTATTGAAAGATAGAATTCAATCACTGGACTAACACAATAGTTTGGTTAATGGTGGAGGCCCAATGAATTCTATTGATTTGAATATGATGCCTAATTTGAGCAACGGTTCTTTTTGGGACTTAGAATTTGAGGCGAGTTTTTCTTCCTTCTCCTTCACTTCAATTATTTACATCAACAAGCTATGTTCTATAATAATAAGAAAAAGTGGAACTATTTATTGACTTCATTGTATTTAAACTAAATCTAATGATAAGTATGGTTTTGTTCTTTTTCAGGGTATAGATTGAAATGTTATTTCTTTGCAGGTATATATTAATAAAAATATTTTTGAAGTTACCGTGAATATTTCAACTTATATTTTTTATATTGTTGTTGACCACTTTCACTTTTTGGTTTTAGTTAGGAACAAGAGCAAACACTATTATTGATGCAAAAATTTAGAAAGTTCAAGTGTTCGATGCATTTGAGTTGTAGATTTCGTCATTTTATTTTCCTTTGTCTTAATACTTTGTCTTTCTCTTTACTTTGACTATCAATTTTGAGCCTTTGCATGAATAAATAATTATAGTAGACTTTTATACATTTGTTTTATATCACATGGTTCGTAGGAAATGGTATCCGATCGTAGTAAGCTTCTACTTGAAAAATGTATTCTATCATACCAGAGAAGATGTTTAGTTCTAATGACGGTACTATATAAAGGTTGTGAATTCAACCAGAGTCAAAAGATTTTATTGATATTTCAATGGTGTGGTCGAGTCAAAATATCACTTGATAAATATAGTAAATATGATTGTTTGAAATGTGATGAAACTCAAAGTTCAAACAGTAAATGGAAAAAATGGTTATTGACGAAAAATAGAAAAATTATTTTGACTTACACATACTTTTTCATGTGTTTATGGTGAGGGACTTCGTTTTAACCGGATGTGTGCCGCTCACAGTGTGCAATTTAAATTAGCTGGGCCCCACAAAAAATTTAATTAATGATTTTCTTTGGCTTCCTTATATATATTGCACTCTTGGAAATTTGGGTCCCACATAAAATTTATTTTGATTGTGTTTCATTTGGTTTTCTTCCACGTGGCTCATAAATTAATCATTTCCCATTTTATAGATTGACCAGGCAGAACAGAAATAGTGCTAAGTTTGCTCTGGCAAGAGGAGATGGGCTCTGGCATTATCACTAACTTTATAAATAATATAGATACAGATGTCATATATCCTTAGAAAAGTCAGATATTATTCTTAATGTATAACAAAAACAAAAACAAGACAATGATTCAATTACTGTTCATTTGTAGCCTGATTGATTGGAATTCAGACAAACATAATTGAGACTTTTCCCTGTACTTTTCCAATTGTACGGAAATTTCTAAGAGTTGTATAATCCCAATTTACTTACGCTTATTGTCCACATAAGATAACGGCTCTAAGTGTTAAAATTTAACATTTATATTTCTTTAATTATTCTATCAAATAACTATTGCAATCCAAATTGCCTAACTTTGTTTCAGTGAATGAGGGACCAAATGTGGAAGTTTTGTAACAATTAACTAATTTTACATGGTCTGATAGGTTATTATGGTAATGATTATCCTAATTGATCTAATCATGCCATGTGTACAACATATAAAACATAATGTCCTCCACGTGATGGCATCACTGTTGACCTGGCTAGTTTGCATTATACTTTGTTTGCCAGAAACTCTGACAATATATATATATATATATATATATATATATATATTTATAATATATTCATCTTTTCTTTTTCCCTATAAATTTTATGAATTGATACTTGTAATGAGATCAATTTATCAAAATGACCACAATTATAAGGGTTTCTAGTGGCATTTTTGGGGTTTGGATTAAAATGTGACAAGCCACAAGTTTTCAAGAGGCATAATCTCTTTTTATGATTTTCACTCTCTATTTTTTGGGGAGTGGGGTTGGTACAAAATTTGATATTCTGCCCTGAAAAATTCAATAAAAAATTAGGATAATAGCATACACCCCCTTTAGTTATGGGGTGATGTGCATTTTGCCCCCTAACTTATTGAAATGTGCACTTTGCCTCCTCACTTATCATAAACTGTGCACTTCACCCCCTCAGGCAGTTCGGGCAGATTTGCGCACCACACTTATCATAAAAATTGGACTTTTGCCCACACTTATCATAAAAATTGGACTTTTGTCCCCTGATTTATGTGTCTTTGTAGCACTTTGCCCCCTGACTTATGTGTTTTTGTAGCATTTTGCCCCCTCATTTATGTGTTTTGTAGCACTTTGCTCTTGCCCGAGCTGCCCGAGGGGGTGAAGTGCACATTTTATGATAAGTGAGGGGGCAAAGTGCATATTTCAATAAGTTAGGGGGCAAAATGCACATCACCCCATAACTGAGGGGGGTGTCTGCCATTATCCCAAAAAATTATGTTGGCATCAAAACCCTAACAAGTATAGTTGGTTAGACGTGGTAAATCAAACGCGAGATGTTTTTGTAATTATAATCAATGTAGAAGACGAGTTTTTAATTTAATTATTAAGAAGGGAAGTAAGTATTGAAATCACTCTTTGACATTGTCAATTTTCCATATCATAGAAGTTTGCATTAATACGAACAACTAACTAGGAAAGGAGGCAACTTCTTTTTACACTGCACAAAGTGATACTATGCTGCAACAATTAAATTGGATCTTTTGTTGTAAATTGTTGTTTCATCTTTTATTCTACTTTAAGTATACTAGCGACGTGGATAATTTTTTGAATTATTAATTTGATTTTGGTTAGATAATGTTGGATAAAATGAGTTTTACAAAGTGTGTGTTCCACCACTTTTGTGTACGAAATTCGAACACCGTAAATATCCGGGATACGAAAGATTATTGGATAATCTTAATCTACGTTCGGAGTAGATGAGTTTAGCACTTCGAATTTCTAAATTCGGACTTGTAACGAATGAGAAATTAAGTGCTAAAGTGAGGTGTTTAAACTTGTGTATCCCACATAGGATATAAACCACAATTTAATTGGGTTTATAAATCCTTACCTCAAGATAAGGGTTTGGCCCTTGGGTCATCCACTTTGGGCCTTTGTGTGAAAGGAAGAGGAGCTATGCAATTGGACTTAGGCACAATTTCTTAGCTCTTCACTCAGGCGGTCCGGTGGACTGGACCGGACCGGACCACGGGCCGGGTCCAGGCTTGGGCTTGTGGTGTGAATAGTGTGGGTTTGGGCTTCACAATTAATTTTTTTGGACAAAGTTTATTTGGACCTATCCAGAAAAATCCAACAATAAGAAATCTGATTTTATTAAAACCTATTTGAATTAATAAAATGCTGGCCACATTATTTTAATTCGAATTTAAATTTAATTCAGCCTTCTAGAAGGACCTTTGACTGCAGTAAAAGTCCAACGGTCACATTTCCATAATAGCTAATTTTTGTTTGCTGTTACAGAAATGTTTATGGCAGAATTAAATTTTTGGTTTAAATACTATCTGATTTTTCAGTTATAAAAGGGGCTCCTCCAGCTTCAGATTTTTCACACCAACTCAAAACAATTCTCTCTAATTGTTCTTGAGTTCTTCATATCATCATCATATTTTTCTTGAGATTTCAGCAGTTTAGTAAAGTTCGTTGGTTTCTGAAATTAAAGTGGTTTAATCTTCAGAAATTTCAGAAACGTTTTCGTTGTATCTTGGGACACGTTTTGTCAAGCCGGTACCACCTATAGCCGGGGCAATTTCGTATTAAGGAAAGAGTTAACTCGCGCCTCGAAAAACACATCATCCTTCTTTGCATTTTCAGATTGTTCGTTAAAACTTGTCCAACAAACTTAACACGAAATTCTCTTTTGTTGTTTCATTTTTTTCGAAATTCTGAAAATGGCAAACCGTGATGTATCGTTGTTGTTGATACTCTTGACTTTGGCCTAGGTCCGGCAGCAGGCCTTGGTCTCGGCATTGGTTCCAGTTCAAGGCTGGGTCCTACTTCCGGTTCAGGCTTCGGTTCTGGTTTAGGGCCGGGTCCTGGTTTCGATTCCGATTTTGGTTCTGGTGGGGGTGCCGGGTTAGGCTTCGATTCAGGGCTAGGTCCTGGTTCCAGTTCTGGCTCTGGTCCGGTCCCTCCATTTGCTCCAATGGCTAATCCAGTTATACCGGGCAGGCTGAAAAGCCGACGAAGTTCAGCGGGGCTGACTTCAAGCGGTGGCAGCAAAAGATGTTGTTTTACCTCACGACTCTTAGCATGGCAAGGTACTTAAGTGAAGATGCTACCTATGTCCCAGCTGAGTCAACTGATAGTCAACTGAGGATGGCATATGATGCCTGGATCAATGGTGATTTCCTTTGCAGGAATTACCTACTCAGTGGATTAAGTGATTCGCTTTACAGCGTATATATAGAAGTAAAGACTGCCAAAAACCTCTGGGAGGCACTGGACAGGAAGTACAGAACTGAGGACGCCGGATTGAAGAAGTTCGTGGTCGCGAAGTTCTTAGACTTCAAAATGGTGGACTCTAAGTCTGTCTCGAGCCAAGTCCAAGAGCTTCAAATTATAATACATGAAGTTCACGCTGAAAAAATGGCTCTAAGTGAATCTTTCCAAGTAGCTTATGTTATAGAGAAGTTACCGCCCTCATGGAAGGATTTCAAGAACTACTTGAAACACAAGAGGAAGGATATGAGTCTCGAAGACTTAGTTGTCCAACTCAGAATAGAGGAGGACAATCGGGGCTCTGACAAGAAGCCTCAAGTGCAGGCGATGGCTAACATTGCCAAAATTCCGGAAGGCTCCAACCGAAAGAGAAAATTCCAGGGAAAACCCAAGGGAAATCACCAGAAAAAGCAAACTGGGAAAGGAAAGACGAAACAGGATGGAGGCTGTTTCAACTATGGCCGTCCGGGTCATTGGGCTAGAGACTGCAAAGAGCCCAAGAAAAATAAGTCTCAAGGGCAAGGTTCTGGTCAGAACCAGAACAAAGGCAAGCAGGTTCAGAACCAGGCTCCGAACCAGGTTCAAAACCAGGCTCCAAACCAGGTTCACTTGGCTGTTGATGACGTCAAAGGCATCAACGAAATGATCGATTACCTATCTGACAACAGGGTCCCACTAGACTTGTCTGAACTCGATCTCACCGCTGTTGTGTTCGAGATAAATCTGGTGGACAATCCAAGGGAGTGGTTCATCGACACTGAGGCTACTCGCCACATCTGTTCTGATAAGGAGACGTTCTCATCATACTCTCCTTCTGATGGGCGAAGGCTGTACATGGGAAACTCTGCCACTTCTCCGGTTCTAGGAATTGGTAAAGTGGTGCTGAAGATGACATCTGGGAAAGAGCTGACTCTGACCAAGGTGCTACATGTTCCTGATATTCGCAAGAATCTGGTGTTAGGATCTGCCCTAGTGAAGAATGGGTTCAAACTGGTGTTTGAGGTAGATAGGTTTTCTTTTACAAAGCGTGGAATTTACATAGGAAAAGGTTACCTCGAGCAGGGCCTTTTTAAAATGAATGTAATGAATGTTATTCGCGCTGTTGTAACCGAAATTGATGATAATAAAATTACATCTTCTGCTTACTTGCTTGAGTATTCAAATTTATGGCGTTAGACTAGGACATGTGAATTTTAATACTATGCGAAGACTAATAAATTTAAATTTATTACCAACCTTCAAAGTTGATACGCAACACAAATGTGAAACTTGTGTTGAAGCGAAACTAGTCAAACTACCGTTTCCCTCCGTGGAAAGGAACTCCGGACCTCTAGAACTTATTCACAGTGATATCTGTGATTTAAAGTTTGTGCAAACTAGAGGTGGGAAAAAGTATTTCATTACATTCATAGATGATTGCACAAAATATTGTTATGTGTATTTACTTAAAAGTAAAGACGAAGCGTTTGGAGCGTTTACACATTACAATACTGAAGTTGAGAATCAACTTGGGAAAAGAATAAAAGCTATCCGAAGTGATAGAGGTGGAGAATACGGAATGCCTTTTGATGAATTCTGTACCAACTCTGGAATTATTCATCAAACGACGGCACCATATTCACCTCAATCAAATGGTGTTGCTGAACGCAAAAATCGCACTCTCAAAGAAATGATGAATGCGATGTTGATAAATTTTGGATTACCTTAGAATTCGTGGGGGGAGGCAATCCTCTCCGCCAATTATATACTTAATAAAATTCCCCACAAAAGTAGGAGTGAGACTCCTTACGAACTCTGGAAAGGTCACAAACCTTCATATAAGTACCTCAAAGTGTGGGGGTGTTTGGCTAAGGTAGAACTACCCAAACCCAAACAAGTTAAGATAGGGCCTAAAACTATTGATTGCATATTCATCGGTTATGCACTTAATAGTAGCGCCTATCGATTTCTGGTACATAAATCTTAGATTTCTGAGATTCATGAAGGTACTATCATGGAATCTAGAAATGCTTCTTTCTTTGAGGATATCTTTCCAAATAAGGAAAGAACTGAAGAAAATCCTCTTAAAAGAACACATGAAGCGACTACGAGTAGTTCTAATCCCGGGGATGAAGAACCTCGGCGTAGCAAAAAGACAAAAGTTCCTAAAACGTTTGGTCTCGACTTTGTATCTTATACATTAGAAGGTGAGCCAAGGACGATTAAGGAGGCAATGTCCAGTCCAGATGCTCAGCTCTGGAAAGTGGCTATCAAAAGTGAAATTGAGTCTATTATGCTGACACGAAAAAGCCTTACGTGTATTAAACAGCAAGTGAACTGGTCGTGTGTAGTAATAAAGTGGACAATAAAGTCCGGGTTGTCGAACCTCAAGGACTTGTATTTTATTTTATGATTTTAAGCAATTGAAGAACTTAAACTAAAACAAGAATTAACTAAAATATTATGGAAGTAAGATATAAGAAACAAGATGTTGAAATCAAGATAGCTATGGAAAAGAGCAACTAAGACACATGTGTTGGCATAAATTAATCAATTTTCATTATAAACATGTTCTCATATTATTAGACTAATGTTGCTTTGGTGGAAAAAAACCTTAAATAATTACTACCCGATTTCTCGGCTGTAATAATCCTATGATTAATTGATGGTTCTCTAGATATGTCTATCCGAGAATCTAACCAACAATCATGCATTCAAGTTCTAGAATTTCCCCGGATTAATCCGACTAACTGCACCCGGGAATCTCTACCTATCTCTAGGGGCAATTCCCTATTTTTTACGGATTATGTGGTGATCCTCTTTGCACCTTAAATTACCTTCTCTCGAATGAATAATTTAAGCAATAAATCATGCATATGGTAACTAAGCATATGATGCATTCAAACAAGATCAAGACACAAAATAACAATAGAATTAATATGAAAAACACAATTTATAACTCAATTATCATAATTTAGCCTCAACATGGCCTTAGTTCGAAGAATCTATTTCATCATAAAAGATAAAAGATAGGAACTTAAATTAAGATTCATATTCATAGACAAAAACAAATCTAAATCTAAGAAACTCCCTCGTATTTTTGATGGTTGAACTTCGATCTTCATCTCTTCCATGCTTCTTGATTTCTTCACCTTCAAAGGTTCTTGATAATCTTCATAACAAATCTAAGGATGATGAAGATGATGATAGGATGTGTTTAGGCTACCCCAATGGGGAATGTGTTTTCAAGTATGTTTGTAGGATGACATCCAATCCTCCTTTTATAGCCAAAAAAATTCACCAACCAAGAACATGTGCTTCCATTCTCTTTTCTTTCCACCTACCATTCTCTTGCTTTCCATCTACCTAGAATGTGAACTACCATTCTCTTGTTTTCCACCTACCATTCTCTCACTTTCCTCCTACCAAGAATGTGAACTACCATTCTCTTGTTTTCCACCTACTAAGAATGGGAGCTGCCACTTTTGTGTTTTTCAGCGCAGGGATAGTGTTTTATTCATAAACTTCTCCACAGACATAGATCTAAAACTTTGTAGAAGGACACTTCATCAAATTCGGTCTCTAAATTTATCCAAATGGCGTTCCAACGTGGAGATTGTTTCTGATTTGGCGCCCAGGTGTGCGGAAATGGTACTAAAACATGATCTTGGCTAACTCCAACTTATTTCTTGCTTGTTTGGTCGTGGAGGTGTGAAGTATCTTGGCCTAAACTTGTTTTATACGTCGTTTTTCAGCCCGTTCTTCGATTGTATCCATTTAAGGTCTGAAATCACTTAATACACGAATTAAATGCACATGTGGAAAGAATCAAGCGATAAATGAACCTAAAACATAAACGGAAAGGGGCTTAAAAACACGTAAAAACGACTCCTATTATATGCACAACCATACCTGGGAGTTGGTTGATCTTCCAAAGGAAAGTAAGCCTTTAGGTTGTAAATAGATTCTGAAAAGAAAATATAAGACTGATGGATCTATTGATAAGTATAAGACCCGTCTGGTAGTAAAAGGATACAGACAAACGGAGGGTCTTGATTTCTTCGACACTTATTCTCCGGTAATGAGAATAACATCCATAAGATTATTCATCGCTATTGCCGCGTTGCATAACCTTGAGATACATCAAATGGATGTTAAAACTGCGTTTCTGAATGGAGAATTAGATGAAGAAATATATATGAAACAACCCGAGGGGTATGTTGCTCCTGGACAGGAGAAAAATGTGTGTAAACTTGTAAATTCCTTGTATGGACTAAAACAAGCGCCAAAGCAATGGCATGAAAAATTTGATAATACTGTGTTGTCAAATGGAAACGAGTGCGACAAATGCGTGTATGTTAGACCAACACATAATGCATATGTTGTAGTGTGTCTCTACGTCGATGACATGTTAATTATGGGTAGTAATCATGAAATCATCATGAATACTAAAGGAATGTTAAAGAAGAACTTTGACATGAAAGATATGGGGTTGACAGATGTCATACTTGGGATTAAAATCTTAAGGACATCTGAAGGAATCATACTGTCGCAGTCTCATTATGTTGAGACAATTTTGGAAAAATTCCTTCCCAACGACAGTGCGATTGTTAAGACGCCAGTAGACATGAGCGCTAACTTACGCAAGAACTATGGCGAACCCGTATCGCAGTTAGAGTATGCTAGAGCCATTGGAAGTTTGATGTATATCATGAACTGTACCCGCCCTGATCTAGCTTACTCTATGAGCAAGTTGAGTAAGTTCACGAGTAATCCTAGTTTAGACCATTGGAAGGCCTTAACTAGAGTACTTAAGTACTTAAAGCACACAAAGAGCTTTGGATTACACTACTCAAGATATCCAGCAGTAATAGAAGGATACAACAATGCTAATTGGATATCAGACACAAATGACTCCAAGTCCACAAGTGGGTACATTTTTACCATCGGTGGTGGAGTAGTGTCATGGAAATCATCTAAGCAAACTTGCATAGCCCGATCCACAATGGAATCAGAATTCATAGCTTTAGACAAAGCTGGTGAAGAAGCTGAGTGACTACGAAATTTCTTAGAAGATGTTCCCTGTTGGGAAAAACCAGTGCCCCTTATCTTAATTCATTGTGACTGTCAGTTGGCAATTGGTAGGGCGCAAAATAGTATGTACAATGGTAAGTCTAGACATATTCGTCGTAGACACAATACCATTAAACAGTTGATCTCTAACGGCCATTGATTATGTGAAATCAAAGGAGAATATTGCAAATCCTTTGACGAAAGGATTGCCTAGAGATCAAGTAGAATACCTATCAAGAGGAATGGGTTTAAAGTCTACAAATTAAAGAATGGACACAGTGGTAACCCAACCATGTTGACTGGAGATCCCAAGATCTTGGTTCAATGGGACAACTAAACTGTGAATATTCAGTAAGGCACTTAAGAGTTTAATTCACATAAACTCTAAACCCATTGCCTAGGATAAAGAAGTGCAACCTACAAGTTGTAGCAGAGGTTAAGCTGGGCTTTTAATGATTCCTACATTGTCTAAATGAAGTGGAGTATGACAGGATACTCTTAATTAGGAAGTCACCTATGTAGGTGTGAGGTGTAGGCTGCCTCAACATTGAGTAAAATGTAAACACTACTGAAACCAAGAGGGGGTGCCACGGCCAAAATGGACCCAACCGTGAGAACTGAAAAACTGTTGCAAGTTTATTATGTGAATATCGTTGTCTGGGTTTACACAAACGGCTGACCAATTCAAGACATCACGTTTATTGGGTAACCTAGTAAATCCGATGATATTTCACTAGGAAAGGTTCAAATCCAAAAACTATCTCTTCTGATGTGATAAACTTTCAATCGAAATCTCAAGAGCATCCATTGCATTAATTTCATTCGTGTGGGGGATTGTTGGATAAAATGAGTTTTACAAAGTGTGTGTTCCGCCACTTTTGTGTACAAAATTTGAACAACGTAAGTATCCGGGATACGAAAGATGATTGGATAATCTTAATCTACATTCCGAGTAGATGAGTTTAGCATTTCTAATTTCTAAATTTGGACTTGTAACGAATGAAAAATTAAGTGCTAAAGTGAGGTGTTTGAACTTGTGTATCTCACATAGGATATAAACCTCAATTTAACTGGATTTATAAATCCTTATCTCAAGATAAGGGTTTGGCCCTTGGGTCATCCACTTTGGGCCTTTGTGTGAAAGGGGGAGAAGCTATGCAATTGGGCTTAGGCACAATTTCTTAGCTCTTCACTCGGGCGGTCCGGTGGACCGGACCGGACCTCGGACCTTGGGCCGGGATCGGGTCTGGGTCCGGGCTAGGGCCGGGTCGTGGGTCGTGGGTCGTGGGCTTGGGCTTAGGCTTGGGTTTGTGGCTTGAGGTGTGAATAATGTGGGTTTGGGCTTCACAATTAATCTTTTTGGACAAAGTTTATTTGGACCTATCCAGAAAAATCCAACAATAAGAAATCTGATTTTATTAAAACCTATTTGAATTAATAAAATGCTGGCCACATTATTTTAATTCGAATTTAAATTTAATTCAGCCTTCTAGAAGGACCTTTGACTGCAGTAAAAGTCCAATAGTCACATTTCCATAACAGCTGATTTTTGTTTGCTGTTACAGAAATGTTTATGGCAGAATTAAATTTTTGGTTTAAATACTATCTGAGTTTTCAGCTATAAAAGGGGCTCCTCCAGCTTCAAATTTTTCACACCAACTCAAAACAATTCTCTCTAATTGTTCTTGAGTTCTTCATATCATCATCATATTTTTCTTGAGATTTCAGCAGTTTAGTAAAGTTCGTTGGTTTCTGAAATTAAAGTGGTTTAATCTTCAGAAACGTTTTCGTTGTATCTTGGGACACGTTTTGTCAAGCCGGTACCACCTATAGCCGGGGCAATTTCGTGTTAAGGAAAGAGTTAACTCGCACCTCGAAAAACACATCATCTTTCTTTGCATTTTCAGATTGTTCGTTAAGACTTGTCCAACAGATAATACTTGTTGCACACCCTCTTCTATAATAGAACTATGAAGCGTATATTTAACAAAATATTATATATACTTGAATTGGCAAGTATTAGTGTATTACCACTTTAATGGGCCAAATTAATTTGTCATTATGAATCCCAGTTCAAAGTCCATACTGAGTTTGGGTTTGCTAAAGTCCAAAATAAACAATAGATTTTGGGCTAAACTTTTTGAGTATATCCCAGTGGAAATCTAAGCCCATATAAATAGTTTTCAAGCCTAAAACAGAAATAAATAAATTTTAAGGTAATAAATCCTACCTGGTCTTTGTGTCTATATAAAACTTAATATCTAGGGATTGCAATGGAGCGGGTATGAAGCGGGTTTGGCAAAACCTGCTACCCGACCCCATTTAACTTTATTGATACCCACAACCTTCCCCGCCCCGCCAAGTACCCGACGGGCTCGGGTTTTACTTGTTAAACCCGAATGAGTTATGAAAATTTATTAATACCCAACTTGAAATCATTCAATCCGAATAATCTAACAACTAAAAAACTTACGACATAGACAAACATCATGAAAATCCGCACAAATAATAATTAAATCACATTCATAAGTCCAAATTTAAAATCATATCAATACGATACTACACTAAATAACATTCATTGTACTTGTATTTCAATTCTACCACATCAAATTAAAAATAATTCATAAAATAATAAAATATAATTTGATGGTTGATTTGAGATGATCTAACGCTTAAGAATAAGTGAGGATAAATTAAATGAAAATAAAGATAATGCTTATAAAATTGAGGGGCATAATTGGTGTACAGTAAAAAAACTTAACGGCGTTACGCTTAGTTAACGGAAAGGGAGAGTGTGCAAAGTAAAAAATAACATATGGGTATATAAGTCTATTATTTTAACACAGGTGATTTTCATGCAATACAGAGAGGTGATATGCAATTTTTCAAATTATTATTCGACAGCTTTATTTCGTACTTTTAAAGTACTAGTAAATTTCGCGCGTGTTGCATGTGTTCTACTACAAATATTTAATTTAGTTTTTAGGTAAAATTGTATGTTTGTTCGGAGGAGTGGCAATTTGGGTTCAAAATCATAATTTAGACCCAACCCAACTAGTTTTTAGTTGGCTTGGGTCTTAACTTTTTTTTTTGGATTCCAATCCAACTAGTTTTACTAAATATCTGGGTCCAAAAAAGTTCCAAGTTGGGCCCAATCTGAATCTAAGTTGGGTTGAAATTGGGTCCAACTTGGTTTCTCTCACATCTTTAACCCAGAACCCAGAAGCTCTTTATTCCTTAACACAGTTAACTCGATTCAATTGCAGAAATCCCATCCCAAAATACTCTGCCGCGATTCAATTGCAGAAACCCATCCGTCGGACCGCTAGTCAAAAGAATGAGTAGTAAACTTCATTTAATGATGGAAAAATTATACTTATGTTACATATATATAGTATATATATTTAATCTGCATACTGAAGGAGATGGTCAGAAGGAGAAGCGAGTTCTCATGGAAGACTCTGCGTCCTCAACGCCGGGGAGGAGCGGCGGCGGTCGTGGGGATGAGAGGATGGTGGTAACAAAAGGAGAGTTGGACAAGATGGTGCAGGAAAAGGTTGATGAAGTTTTGAGTCGTCTGATGGCGTCGGGACCAGTGACCCCGAATGCTCAGAAGGCTCCTGTGGTACCGTTGGCGCCTAGGAAGCTGTTTCAAGAACAAGAGGGGATGAACCCAGAGCGTAGGAAGAGGGCAGAAGTGGAGGCACGGTCTGATGAGGAGGTCAACAGTAGGGATGATGCGCATTTGGAAGTCTGACGAGGAAAGCAGCCTATGCAGGAAGAAAGACCAGTTTTGTCAAGGGCTGAAATTGATGATATGTATGAAAAGCTTGGCAGGGTAAACCGTAAACCCGAGGCTCTTCGACCAAAAAGTAGGCCGTTTTCAGCGTTGATGGCCAGGAATTCTCCATTTTGTGAGAGTATAATGTTTGAAGAACCTCCAAGTTCATTCAAAGCTCCTCTTTTGCCTACTTATGATGGGACAGGTGCTCCGGGGCGGCATCTGATGACTTTTGAACTGTTGATGTCATTGTATCACCAGTCGAATGCGATTAATGCAAGGGTCTTTGTGATGACCCTGGTCGAGCGGGCTCATGATTGGTTCACGAGTCAGCAACCCGGTTCGATGGGATCCTATGAGCAGCTCATTAAAAAATTTGAGAATCATTTTGTGGCCAACAAGAAGGCCAGGAAGTCTGTATCTTCCATGATGGGATTCAAGCAGGGTCCTAGTGAGAGTTTGAGGGATTTTGTTCATAGGTTTAATCAGGAAGTTTTAGAAATACCTGAGTTAACTTATGATCTTATTGTAATGTTTCTTTTGTTGGCTTTGAACAAAGGTACTTTGGCATCCGCTTTAGCTCGACGCGCACCAAAAGATCAAGAAGAATTGATGCAGTTGGAAGAGCAATGCATCAATGAGGAAGAGATGAATCTATCAAAGGATTCCGAGGCTTGCAAGCTCGTAAACGATCGAAGAGATCAGAGAGATAATAGTTATCGGCAGGAAGGGTCGAGGTCTGAAAAGAACCACGAACGACCCCCTCGATACGCAAAATACGAACAGTACACTCCCTTGAAAGCATCAAGAGGAAGAGTGTTACTGGCAGTGCAGCACATGAATGCGATTCGATGGCCAAAGCCAATGAAATCAAAATCCAGAGCAAATCCGGACAAGTATTGTCAATTTCACAAGGACAAAGGTCATGATACCGAAGAGTGCTACCAGTTGAAAGATGAACTTGAACGTCTAATAAAAGATGGTGTTCTGAACGACTTCATTGATCGTACTCTTGCAGAAGTAAGAGCCCCAGAAGCCAACCGCGCTAAAGAGGTGAGACGATCGCGCATTCGGTCACCGGATCGGTCTCAATATAGAGGGAATGGAGGTCGATATGACCATCGGGCCCATGACAATCGCACATATGATCAGCCTCGAAATAATGAATATCATAGAAATGATAATTATCGACGAAGTGATGACAAGAGGGAGAATGATAATATTCGCCAGGGAGATCGACGTAAAGAGCATGCCAATGTGGCCAGGGCAGAGATACACACTATTGCGGGAGGGCCAGTTGGAGGCGATTCGTCCAGTGCAAGAAAAAAGCATAAGAGAGAAATGCATGGCAATCACTTTGGTCAGGAGCCTACGAGGGTCTTCTCTGTACAGAATCACGACCAACCAATAGCTTTTGACGATAGAGATTACGAGGGCATGATTGTTCCCCATAATGATCCGATGGTCATAACGATGGACGTTGCAATTTTGCGGTACACAAGGTATTGGTTGACACCGGTAGCTCAGCAGATATAATTTTTTGGGATGTGCTGCAAAAGATGGACTTGGGTAAGGTAACCCTGCGAATGGTGAATACTCCCTTAATGGGGTTCACCGGATCACAGATTATACCGAAAGGTTCAATTGAACTCGATGTATCACTGGGGTCGGCTCCGAAGAGGAGGACATTGCGCGTAATATTTTTGGTTGTAGATACCCCTTTTGCTTATAACATGATTGTGGGTAGGCCGATGTTAAATATGTTTGGGGCTATAGTATCGACTCCTCACCTGAAAATGAAGTTTAAAACCAGGGATGGTATAGGTGAAGTGAGGGGCAATCAGTTGGAAGCTCGAGACTGTTACACTACCTCGCTAGTGCCAAACTCGAGCAAGAAGAGGAAAAGAGAAGTTATGAGGGTGAATGTCGTGGATGAGGAGGCCTCTATGTTAATGGAGCAGTTGGATAAAAAGTAGGAGAGGGTGGATACAAGGGTGCAGCCTGTGGAACACAAGACAGTTCAACTTTTTGAAGATGATGCAGAGAAAACTACGAGAATCGGGGGGCAGTTGAGTCCCACGATGGAATCAAAACTGATAAAATTTCTCAAGGCTAACACTGATATTTTTGCGTGGAGAGCTGCCGACTTCCAAGGCATTGATCCCGAGGTGAAAATGCATCGTTTGAATGTTGACCCAGAGGCAAAACCAGTTCGTCAGAAAAGAAGAAATTTTGGCCCTGACAGAGATGCCATTATTGAAGAAGAAGTGAAGAAGTTGCTAGAAGTAGGCTATATAAATGAAATTCAATTCTAGCAAATGTAGTACTTGTACCTAAAGCCGGAAACAAATGGTGCATGTGTACTGATTTCACTGATCTAAACAAAGTTTACCCTCGGGATCCTTATCCTTTGCCTCGTATTGACCTTTTAGTAGATTCAACTGCAGGTTGTGCTTTGTTAAGCATGATGGACGCCTATCAAGGTTTCAATCAAATTATGATGGCAGAAGAAGATAGGGAGAAAACCTCCTTCGTCACGACACGAGGTGTATATTGTTATAATGTGATGTCGTTTGGACTTCGGAACTCCGGAGCCACATACCAACGATTGGTCAATTCGATGTTTGAAAACGAGATAGGATAAACCATGGAAGTCTATATTGACGATATGCTCGTTAAATCTATAGACGAATCAGACCATTTGAGTCACTTGACAAAATCTTTTGAAATAATAAAACGATATGGAATGAAATTAAACCCAAATAAGTGTACATTCGGAGTTCGAGGGGGAAATTTTTTGGGGTATATGGTAACTGAACGAGGTATTGAGGCCAATCCTGAAAAAATCGAGGCCATTTTAAATATGAAATCTCCCTCAAGTGTGAAGGACGTACAAAAACTGACGGGGAGAATGGCAAGCCTGAATAGATTTATATCTAAATCGGCTGATAAAGGACTTCAATTTTTCAAAATCCTACGAAAGGTTAAAAACTTTACGTGGACAGAAGAATGTGAAAAAGCTTTCCAAGAGCTTAAAGAATACTTAGTCTCCCCCCTGTTGCTAACAAAACCTGTTTTCGGGGAGCCTCTATTCTTGTACTTGGCTGTTTCTTTAGCAGCCATTAGTGCAGTTTTGGTCCGAGAGGTCGAAAACGAACACAAACCAGTATATTACGTCAGTAAGTTGATCCAAGGGGCCGAATTGAATTATTTGGAGATTGAAAAATGGGCACTTGCTCTAGTAACTTCCGCCCGTAAGTTAAGGCCTTACTTTCAGTCCCATCACATTGTAGTACTAACGAACAAGCCACTAAAGCAGGTGTTGGCAAAGCCCGATGTTTCGGGAAGACTCATAAAATAGGCCGTTGAGTTGGGCGAATTTAACATTGAGTATAGAAGTCGGGCGGCGGTAAAAGCACAGATAATAGCAGAACCAGCAGAACCGTGGCTATTGCATGTGGATGGTTCGTCAATGACAAAGCGAGGAGGAATTGGAATCTGGCTACTAACACCAGATAAGTTGGATATAGAATTTGCAATTAAGCTAAACTTTGAGGTAACCAATAACGAAGCAGAGTATGAGGCCCTCATTGCAGGTTTGAAAATGGCTAAAAGCTTGGAGGTAAAGATGCTGATGGTTTATACAGATTCCTAGTTAGTGGCTCGACAGGTTTCCGGGTCGTACGAAGCTAGAGAGAAAACGATGATAAAATATTTGAGGAGAGTGAATGAATTGATGCTGGAGTTCGAAAAACTTGAGTTGCATCAAATCCCAAGGGATGAAAATGAACGAGCAGATGCATTGTCGAAGTTTACGAACCAAATTATGGGTCTGAAAAGCAGGAAGGTAACTCTGTTGGTGGCTGAACACTCGGAAATAGAGTCAGTAGCCTCGATCGGGCCAGTTTTGGTTGAGAGGTCATGGAAGGATGCAATTGTTGATTATTTAGTAAACAATGAGCTACCTAGTGATAAAGTTGAGGCTAGGAAGGTCGTTCAAAGAGCAACGAGGTTTGTAATGATGGGCGGAGAGCTTTACAAAAGGTCAGTAGGGGGGCCGCTGCTACGATGTGTAACTCCATCAGAGTCGGAATATGCTCTACGGGAAATCCACGAGGGGAGTTGTGGAAATCATTCCGCGGGCAGATCATTAGCTCAAAAAAGTAACGAGGCAGGGATATTTTTAGCCTACCTTGGTCAAAGATGCGTATGAATTTGCCAAGAAATGCCGGCAATGTCAACTACATTCTAATGAGATACATCAATCTGGGACCCCTATGGAAGCGATAAAAATTGCATATCCATTTGACCAATGGGGCATCGACATCTTAGGTGGGTATAATCTTATCGACACACATGTTGTAAAATGACATAAAATGTTGTAAAATGACATAAAATGCATGTTTGACTGATTAAATTACTCCCCCTAATATATATATGTAGGACCTTTCCCTCCAGCCCAAAATCAAAAGAAATTTGTTATTGTGGCAATTGAGCATTTCACGAAGTGGATAGAAGCAGAAGCGGTGGCTCGTATCACAGAAAAAGTCGTCATTGACTTCATTTGGAAGAATAATATGCAGGTCAATTAACCTAAATACAATCGAATAAATACGAATGACAATTTGAAATTCTCATGTGGAAGAATATAATATGCAGGTTTGGTATACCCCGAATACTGATATCTGATAATGGAACGCAATTCAATGGCAAAGCTATCACTGATTGGTGTTCCGAATTGAAGATCCAGCAAAATTTCACCTCAGTTGGTCATCCCCAAGCTAACGGGCTAACGGAAGTGGCAAATCGTATACTTTTGCAACATCTCAAAACCAGACTTGATGGAGAGCGAACGGGATGGGTAGAAGAACTAAGTGGTGTGCTGTGGGCATATCGAACAACACCCCGTTCATCGACAGGAGAAACTCCGTTTTGCCTTGTGTATGGCTCGAAAGCGTTATTACGGCGGAAATAGGAATGATGACTCATCGAGTGAGTACTTACGAGCCAGAGGAGAATCGATTTATAAGGGAGTTCGAGTTGGATGCCATTGATGAAGTACGAGACAAAGCGTATGCCAATATACTAAGGCAAAAGAGCACGATGGCAAGAGCGTATAACAAGAGAGTGAAGGCTCGATTCTTTCAAGTTGGAGATCTTGTTTTGAGAAGGGTGGAAGTGTCGAGGCATGTGAAGAAGTTAGAAGCCAACTGGGAAGGACCATTTAAGATCGTAAAAATTACGAAGGCAATGACCTATCGATTACAAGATCTCATGGGTAAAGACCTACCACGCCCTTGGAATGTAAATAACTTGAGGAAATTCTATGCATAAGTGCCATAACTTTACCTCAATTATTATTTGGATATGCGTTTATAATAAATCAAAACTAGATGAAATCCTAGTTCGATTGAAAAAACGAATTCACATTTAACAAATATGAAACGATGCAAACTAGGGTTCCCAACGTTGGGTCAAATTAAAACGATGTAACACCAAAAGTTAAATAAATTTATCTCAATATTGGGTACAAACAAAACAATCTAAATACAATTTAGTCCTCGATTACTTGAGGCTCATCAATTGTAGCGGCTGCCTCTCCACCTTCCCCTTGTCCATCCCCTCGATCTATTGTTGCCTCTAGCTCTCGCTCGAATTGGATGCTGGCTCCAGACTCGCCGATCACTAGGGCGTCGAACTCTGGGAAATAAGTATAAGTAGCATTCTCGGCAGGGGTAGCTGAGGGTCGTTTGATGGGAGCTCTCAGGTATGTGTCAGCGAACTCCTCCTCTTGGAAAGTAGACGGAAGATTTCCTGTCTCTTTCAAGTAGTCGAGCGCCTTGTAGAAGCCATCCTGGACGTCATTCAAGGCTTGATCGAGCAAACGATCATCAACTATAGTGGATCGTAGCATGTCACGAGCCCCACCTAAACAAGCCTCGTCAATTTGACGCCTGAAGGAGGACGATTCCTGGAACTCCCTGCGACCAGCGGCTTTACCCAAGGCGAACTGACGTCGTCCTTCAGCCGCGGTACCCTCTTGCAATGTATTCAATTGCTGACAAAGCTCAGCGTTGTCTCGTTCAAGCTCTGCCATTTTGAGCTTGACCCCATCGTACGATCGGCAAATAACATCAAGCTCCGTCTATGATTGATGAGATGAGAGTAAAGTTCAAATTATGCAAACTATAATTGAAATAAAATACTAGTAACGAATTCGAATTTACCTGTAGAGAGGCAGCCTTTTCCTTATCCTCTTGAGCAGCAATAAGCTCAGTCTGGACTTGCCCCTTATAGTCGGTGAGCTCTTGTTGAGATCGCCTTAAGACCTCCTTCAAGCTCGAATTGTTAAGGGACAGTTGATGTATTAAGAGCTTCATCTGAAAAGACATAATGTCAAACGAAGTTATAAAAAATCGAGGTGTTTAAAGTATCGAAATACTACGATAAATAACAATAACTGATGTACCCTTTCGAGATATTGAGCTGCTTGCTTCTCGATAAAAGGATGAGGCTGATCGAGGATAAGAGCCTTATCCCTGGGCAATAAAGTGCGATGAAATAATTCAATCGCGGTATTGCCGCTAGGATCCTTGATGATGCTGCTGTTGGAGTATATATGCCAATCTTGGATAAGTGGTTGTTCGTCGGGTCGTTGGGGAGCGCATTCTGTAACCTCACAGTCGAGGTAGTCTTTAAGCAGTAGAGACTCGGCCTGGTTGAGCAAGTCGTAGTCACGAGCGTCGGGCTCGTCGGTTGTTTCGGCTTGGGGGGTCGGAAGGGCAGACACTGCTGGCGTAGCCTGGGAAGTACCTTCTCGGTGAGGATGCTTTTCTGGGCGACCGTAGGGAGCGCCTATTAGCTCTCCAGTTGGCTTGGAGCGACGGCGACGGACGAGAGAGCCCTCCTCACCCTCTGGATCGTTTGTCGGGCCAGTGCTTCGAGGAGGACGAGGTGCAGTTGTGGTGGTGCGTGGAGGCAGGGCAGGAGTGGTCCCTTGGGGTTCACCAATTCTTAGTGCGGGTTGCCCCTGAGTTCGCCCGCGGCCACGACCCCGGCCAGTAGCAGTTGCTCGTTGAGCCGCCTCGGCCGTAATAACGGCTCTTTTGTCCAGACGAGCTTGTCTCTCTTCCATTGCTACGAATGAAGACAAGAATAAGCATTAGAGAAGCTATATATAGAACACATTATATATTACGAAGTATAATAAATGATGAAATACGAGTATAAGTTTTTACAAATATTCTCGACGACAGGCACGTCAGCGCTACTTAGCCCACATGTAACAAGCACTGATTCACTCATCACGACCTCGGGCTTGAACAGCCGCTTGAGGATACGTTTTAAAGTTCGTCGAGATATGGTGGGTCGACCGACGTTGCTTAAGTCAACGAGGTCCATACCCCAAGGACGAGGTACATTCCACGGTTCATTTAACTGTGGAGCGATGAAGAAAAACTTTTTCTTCCAGTCTCCGAAGAAAGATTGGGTTCGAGACTGCAGACGACAGTGACGCTGGGGTGCGAGGAAGAAAAAGCCTTCCTCCTTAGATTGAGTGCTTCGATGCACGGACAGGAAACCGTTGAATAAATAAATAAAAGAGAGAGAGAGAGAGAGAGATGAAGCTTATACCTAGTGAGTGGAGAAAATTCGGATTTGAATTAGAAGATGATCGCCAAGTAGCAAGAACGCCGGAAGAAGCTGTGCAACTTTTTACTCCTGTAATTCAAGGTTTGTGGAAAGTAAAAACTCAAAATGAAGGGTAAGTCCTGTATATATATATATTAGGGGGAGATTTGAAATCAACGGTCCGGATCGACTAGTTAAAAGTGGTATCCAACGGTGGAGAGGCGTGACGTTTCGAATTCAACTTGCGTCTCTCGGAACTCGAAAGGACAGAGCGACAGATCAGGCACATCTCTCGGGAAACGGCGTGTCAGAGTTAATGACAAAAAACAGCTGGAATGTAATGATTGCAGGGGATGAATTATAATTAAAGATAAAAACAAGGAAATAAATGCCCAAACAACAGGTAACAGTTGCATTAATTTGTACTTCGTCAGTGATGGATCAAGGAATTGAAATTAATTTCCCCATCACTCACGAAGTGGGGGACTTAATGATATACCAAAATACTTGAAAATTTAATATTCGTCACCTCGTATTCATTGGGTCGTTAGACTAAAATATTGCCTCGTATACGAGGAAACGAGGTGGGTTTTATATCCGGTCCCTAAAACAATATTATTTGCATTATACTCTAAGATCCGCGTGTTATTATTATTATTCGGGTAGGGTAGGTCCATGGCCCGACCCGACGAAGGTCGAATCTGTGTCACCCATCAAACACACGTGTAAGGGATCCGCAGGCAAGACGTCCTATCAGTCATTCACTCTACAGTGCAGAAGGAAACTCTATAAATACCATCATTTATGAAGATTCAGGGACGGATAATTGGAGCAATAAATATTACGAACCAACTATCGTATAGCTCGGGTTATTCGGAGACTTGAGAGTACGATCCCAGAATACAAATAAGAGAGTTCCTCGATATTCGAGCCACAACGAATCCAGCATCTTTACTTGAACTACGTTTAGACTTGATCCTGAAAAGGTACGTAGGCAGCTCGACATCATCCGAGCGCAGTCTATAATCCAGAGAACGTGTTAATCGGCACATATTCGAGTTCATCTTCACTGAAATAGTGTGGGGAAAATCCGTGCTAGATCATATATATATATATATATATATATATATATATATATATTTAACACAATTAGCGCTATTCAATTGCAGAAACCCCATCCAAAATCCTCTTCCGTCGGACCGCTACGCAACGGTGCAACCACCACCACCTCCAGCCGTGAACCGCCACGCAACCGTCGAGCACCACCGCCACCCACTCCTTTCACGTAAGTTAGAAGTATTTTAGTAAACTTTTATGATTTAATTGGGTCATTTTAGCTTCATTATCCAAGTTTTGAGTTGCTGTCGGGTGAAAGATAGTGATTAATATAATATTGGAGGGGAAAATAAAAATTTCTTCATTATTATTATTTTAAAATTAATTTATGAAAATGCAGCATAAATTAATTTAAAGGGGTAATTTGGTGTTTATATTCGTGGGGTTTCACGTTGTCTTTGATTTGTCACCTTTTTTATCGCCCTGTTTTAGATCACTCTGTTTTGTTACTTTTCGTTCATGTTTCTATATTTTGATCTGTTTCTTTTACAAGTTTTTATGCAAAAAGTGGTATGATCTGATATATTTTTGTACTAATTAAGGTTAATAAAAGGATAATAAACTTTCTATTAAGAGATTCCAAGCCCAGTTCATCCGTACTGATATATGATGTGTTTATATAGATTCCATATTGTGTATATTTATTATTGTTTTAGATATCTTGTTTAGAGTAATATTCTTGGATGGTTTTTGGCTTATAACTTAATTTCTTATATATCTACAGATGTTGACTACAGATCTTACCTTAATCCAAATTTCTTCACTTTTAATGACTGGAAGTTAACTGTCCAATTAACCTTCTAGTTTCTAGTTTTGTGTATGCTATCTTTAATGTTAGAATTTATGTAAATAATACTTCATGTTTTCTGTTTGATAATAGCTGCGTGAATTGATTATTTCTTATTTCTATAGGCTTTGTATGTTTCGGGATGGAGAATGACAGTGAAGTTAGTTCGTCGGTTGTATCGAAGAGTGATAGGAAAAATATTTCCTTTGTATGGAAAAAATTTGAAAGATTTAGTGAGAATGGGAAAGAAAAGGCAAAGTGCAACAATTGTGGACAAATTTACGCTAGTGGTGCATCTGGGACAACCAATTTAAAACGTCACATCAGAGAAATTTGTCCTTTTCGTGATCAAAGTGCTGTCGAAGTTCAAAATAATGAATTTGATCAAAGTAGTTTTAGGGAAAAGGTAGCTAAAGCAATGATTAAGCACAATTATCCGTTTAAGTTTGTTGAACACGAAGGTATTAGGGATGTTTTTTCGTACTTGAATCCTCGAGTTCAACATGTATCACGAAACACGGCTAAAAATGATATTTTAAGAATCTACGAAATGGAGAAAGAAAAGATCAAGGAAATTTTAGCATCTACTACTAGTAGAATATGTTTGACATCTGATTTGTGGTCTTCTCTCGTATCGAATGGTTACATGGCAATTACTGCGCACTACGTTGACAATAATTGGGTACTACAGAAGAAACTGCTTATTTTTCGACATCTTCCTCCTCCACATGGTGGCCAAAATGTAGGTGAGAGATTAATTACTTTCTTACAAGAATGGGGCATTGAGAGCAAGATTTTTACAATCACTTTGGATAATGCAAAATATAATGACGGTGTGGTTGATTTGTTGAGAAATCATCTTTCTTTGACAAATTCCCTGTTGTGTGACGGTGTGTGAAAATGTTCATTGTGTGTGTATAAAAGGTGCTTGACTAAACTTGTTTGAAGCATCTTATAATGCAATTTTGGGTCCTTATTGGGTCCTAGTTGGGTCCTCATTAGGTCTACTTTGGGTCCTTGTTGGGTCCATTATGGGTCTTATATGTAATGCAATTTTTTTTAGCATAAGACCTGATTGGACCCGACCCAAACCCGACCCGATCCACCCAATTGCCACCCCTACTTGTTCCTATTGTTAGGGATGGTAGCATCAGAGTACGAAAATAAACAAGAAATAATAAATCTAAGCCTAAACATGAAGATGAAAAACACGAGGATTTTAACGTGGTTCGACAATCTTGCCTACATCTGCGAGCCAACCTAGACTACATCTTTATTTTTCAATGAGTGAATCAACCAAATACAATGTTACAAACCTCTATTTATAAGTGAAGAGTCTTGATACACAAGAAAATTAAAACATAATCTAAATAGGAAACACAATCCTATTACTAGGTAATTCGGAAAACACTCCTAATACAAGTCAATTACCAAATCCAAGCCAAAACCACTTGGGAAATAACAATTCCTTACTCCAAGTCACTATTCACGTTGTCAAGCCCGTGTTGACCACGCGGTTGACTCGGTCAAACCCACATTGACCATGGTCAAAGTACATTTGACCGCCCCGAGACCCTTTTTTTGCATCTTTATTGACTTTTTACAATTCTTTGTATCAATCAGTTTTCACAAACCCATCAATCTCCCACTTGGAGACTGATCTCAAATAGTCCCGAAACACTATCCCGTGCTCCTCCATGGGCTTCTATCAATTCATTCGTCCTCTAGTGTCACCCACTTGATGAATTCTCTTTGTGAGCATCGTTCTCTCTCTTTGAACCACTGCCCTATTCTTTTGGTGATCAGCCAACTTCTGAATACCGTGACATATCCATCTCAGTCCAACTGACTCTCGGATATAGGTTACTCCAAAACCCGAACATGTCACAATCCAACCGCCTCGGTTAACCCGTCTACTTACATCTTTCTACTAAGGACTTTTTCCAATGGCAATCCCGAATCCCTCATATATCTGCCCTTTGCCCCTGCATAAGCTATGTCCGATCCATCCGCCTATGCCAACTCGGGTCACTAACACATCTGCTCGAGCTCCCACTCCACGAGCTATGTCACATCCCTCTACCAAAAAACCCATTGCTCTGCAATCTACTTACCCGATTTTTGCATCTTGCCTCCATGACTTCTGACTCCACTTTTAACCCCTCGGCATCGCTTCCTGTCTTCATGGTTTCTCTCTACGTGATCACGCCTCCACAACCTTGCCCTCTGGTCTCTTGACTACACGACTCTACACTCTCGATTATCGATTCTATCACTCTGACCTCTGGCTTAGTGAGTTTGCTTTCTTGGCACTGTAACTGCTCCCACTGGCTTTGTGGTAACACAAATTAGCCTCTGCTGCTGCGGATTTGCCTCTACTTCTGGCACCACGTTTTTCAACGTTTTCTCGTTAATGTTCAACGGGATTACTCCTCTTTGGTTGGCAATCAACCCGATCCCATCCTCCCCTGTCATCTTCTCTGGTTTCACCACGACCTCAATTTGTGCTCCCTGCAATGAAATTGTCGAGCTTGATTACTCTTCCATCTCCTACCATTGTTCCCACGATGAAATCCGCGTTTAACCAAAAACGCTTCTCCATAGATCTAGATTTAAGACGCGCATTTCATAAATCTACAACCCATGGCTCTGATACCAATTGTTAGTGATGGTAGCATCAGAGTACGAAGAATAAATAAGAAACAATAAATCTAAGCCTAAACATGAAGATGAAAAACACGAGGATTTTAACGTGGTTCGACAAACTCACCTACATCCACGAGCCAACCTAAACTACATCTTTATTTCTCAATGAGTGAATCAACCAAATACAATGGTTACAAGCCTCTATTTATAAATGAATAGTCTTGATACACAAGAAAATTAAAACCTAATCTAAATAGGAAACACAATCTTATTACTAGCTAACTAGGAAAACACTCCTAATACAAGTCAATTAACAAATCCAAGTCAAAACCACTTAGGAAATAACAATTCCTTACTCCAAGTCACTATTCGTGAGGTCAACCCCGTGTTGACCACGCGGTTGACTCGGTCAAACCCGTGTTGACCGTGGTCAAAGTGCATTTGACCGCCCGAGACCCTTTTTTGGCATCTTTATTGACTTTTTACAATTCTTTGTATCAATCAGTCTCCACAAACCCATCACCTAGAAGATACGGAGTTGTGTACTTTCAATTCTAATCTTTATGGAACTTTTACATATAGTATCATTAGATGAAATTTTTGAGCACATTGAGTTCTCTCATGTAAAAAGTTGTTATAGATCATGCTATGGGATGAGAGACATAAACAAACCCACCATCTCTCGCGAGATTCAGACCGGTTGGTGCTCTTGAAAATATTAGGAAATATTTGGGTAGGATTTGATGATTCTGTAGGTTTTCAAATTAGGGTCTCCAGTGTCTTTTGCCTTCATGTATAGAGAATGTTCGGTTTGGTAGGTTGAGAGTTAATAGTTTTTTTTTAATTGATTATTAGTTTATCATTTATTAATTAATTGATGAACTTGATATTTGATAATTGTTAATTGTTAACTATATATAATTAGTGGTTATAAACAACGTGTCTCTCTCTCTCTCTCTCTCTCTCTCTCTCTCTATATATATATATATATATATTATAGTTTATTTTACTATATTAATAGAAATAATAAAACATATACATCACATTACATATATATATATATATATATCTATATTGATGTGGTCGTAAATCTCATTTATTCCCGTTGGGCCTCGAAGAATTGGGCCTCGAGGTCCTATGGTGAAATTGGGCCGAATTAATGATAAAAATAAATGAGAAAGATGGAAAATGGAGCCCACGAGGATGCTCATGACATATATGAGATCCAAGGTAGATTACCAGGCTCGAGGGTGAGCTCATGAGTTACCTAAAGTTAGTGCTAAAGGAAGAGGTCAAGGATAGCAGGACGAGAGATCTCATAGCTGAGCTGGTGAGAAGATGAGAGTAAATCAAATATTTGGTCAACCTACACCCCTACAATCAGGGGATTGATCCCAATTCCCCTCTACCACCAAAAGAGACCACTTGACCAAGGAAAGAGGGGAGGGGGACGGCCATCCCTAATGTAATAGACTAGGATTTTTAGTCTTGTAGATTATTATTCACTTTCTATTAAAAAAATAGAGAAAAGTGGCGTATTCTTCTGTCTGAAAATAAATAAAATAGTAACTCTATATTATTTTCCTCCATACTCTCAGTGTTCTTAAATTATTCAAAATATTTCTAGTTTAGTATTCATAACATAAATCGAGTTTTCATTTATATGATTTCTTGGTATAAAAATTGAACCACATCAAATGGCGCCGCCTGTGGAAAAATTTGAATTGAAGACGTGAGTTACAATGACGAATCTTGAAGGAAACATCATTTCATCAACATCAGGGCTGGCACTGTCGATACCGCCGCCTCACTCTCAAGAAATCAAGCTCGTGGCACAACCAATTGTATATGTGTGACGTCAAGAGTCGCAATTTTCAGCTAGTTCAAATCCAGTGATGCACGTGCTCCCTAGTCCAGCTATTTCAGGGCTAGCACTGCCATTGACTCATGACGAATTTTGAAAAAAATTAATAAAATTCTGTGCAATTTCCTGGAGAAAATGCCATTGGGCCGGGCCACCTTCCAAATAGAACTTTCACTTTTTTTCACTTCTTGATTTGGAGATTTCAGTTTGGAGTGTAAAGTGTTATTTTCGACCAAATTAGGCGATTTTGCGTTGTTCTGAAAAAATTGACATATCTGGAGTTATGAATCGAAAGCCAAAATATGAATCGAAAGTCCATTTTTATTGATTTTTACATGAATCGAAAGCCAAACTAAATCCCTACAATTATTATGTAGATGTCTAGACCTAGTTAGGAAGTATAAAGGCTCGAAAACGTTCAAGAAAATACAGCAGGATTCGACCGCGGACTAGATTGTGCAGTTGCGATGCAAGAATCATCAGTCGAGTTACGAGTCTTGGATTCGGTCAAGGCTAGTTGAACTAAAGAGACCACGAGTAAATATACAACTTTCTATAGGGAAGCAAAGTCAGATTCGGATGAGATTATTTGCAAAACAGCGCTCAAAGTTATGGAAGATAATTTGAGTTCAATACATGAGATATTATGACTTCTGAAGAAAGCAATTGCTCTCTCCCCCTTACCTCTTTCTAAACCCTAGCCTTCTTTTTTCTTCTATTTTCCTCCGCCGGCGATGGCTTGGTGAAGCAGTCCTCTACTTCACCACTGTTTCCACCACCATTGTCGGTGGGTTGGGTTGGAGCACCCTTTTTCAAGATGTACATCACATCTTCAAATCTGACGAGACGAATTTGGATCTAACGAGACAGAGACAGAGACAGATCTGACGAGATGAAGACGGGTGATACATAAATTTTTATATAGCGTTTTAGATTTTTTGTTTAATATTTTATTTTTTCTCTCGTATGAGAGTTTTCTTTCTCTCTCGAATGAGAGTTTCATCTCTCCTTGAATAGGAGTTGCACAAGAATTTTCTTGTGTTCGTTTGTGCGTTCTTAAGATTTGCTATCTTCAAGAAACTTGGTAATTGGTGTTTCAGATGTTGTTACTACATCGTTTAAGTCGATATGAATTGTATTGTTCCAAGCATTGTAAACTTTCGATTGAATAATATATAAGACAGATTTTCTTCAAAAAAAGAAAGAAAGCAATTGCGATTTCATGCAACTCATCGGGGAGAAGGCCAGCGTACTGGAAGTTTTTGGATTGAAGTCCTAGTCACACACATCTCACATTCCATGAGGTAAACCCGATTTTGCCTCCAGTAGGGAATGCACCACCGTTAGCTGATCAGTGGGGATGCTTGTTTGCAACTGCTATGGCGTCAGCTCTTCAAAAGAATGCCCTCCAGTCGATGTCATCCGCACTGTGAGCTATCCAACTAGCACGCTTTTCGTCCTCAATGCAATCGTGCTCATCATTTTGAAGGATAGAGCGCTAACATTTGTTTTGTAGGTTCTCTTCCTCGATTCTTGATGATAAAGTGGCTTCACTTGGGGTGATGCAATATGCTCGGTCAGCACACGTAATTCCAGCACATACCAGAAGGCGTTGGAAATTAGAAATGAAGATTTATCCTTCCATTATTCAAATTATTTCTAGTTTAGTATTCATAGCATAAATTGTATTTTCATTTACACAATTTTTTGGTGTGAAATTCGAGCCACATCATATATAATATATACTGCAAATACAATATTTTATTAAAACTTTCAATTATTAACAGACAAAAACTTATATAATTTGACTGCAACAGTTACTTTTGTTCCCTCGATTAATAAAACCAAACACAGTCTCGCCAAAAAACCACCCAAAAATTAATTTCCAAAATAAAAGCAAATGGAATCCAATAAAATACGACATTTATCAAAAAGACTTCTTACCAATAATTCGTGGTAATTCTTACCAAAAGTTAATATCAGATCTGATATTTCAAAAAAAAAAATTGATATTTCAAAATGGTGTAAAGTTTTGTATTTACAACATTGTTTCATGCCGAGTTTATATACTATTTCATTTTTGTAATTATATATATATTTTTGATATGCATACGTAAAATAAAGTATGAGACAAACTGAGATTTTGCAATAGTAGATTCGAATTGTAAAATAAAAATCAGAGGATTAATCTTCAATTTCATTTCTTTCAAAGATTGTTACACTTTTCTTTTATATATTAATTTAGTATTATAATTTACCCGTATTTTTTATTTTCTTCTTATTTTTGTAGACTCCAAATTATTGTGTACGCATTTAAAATACCATCCATTTTTCTATGCTCTTGCTGCCCATCATGCAATCAAGAGATGTTTGCTCATTGAAATACTTGTCTCTAATTGTAATTTGTAATCTAGAGTGTCAAATTTCGAAATATGAAGTCATACTGTAATCATAATTATTAGGTATATGATGGATCATACGTGGATCCTCTCGTATGAATAGCTGTAATTATTTCGATTGTCTCCGAGAATGATTCCCTCCGAGCAACAAATTATAAATTGGACAAATGTCACTTATTGTCCCTAAATTATTACGTTTGTCTCACTTACGTCCATAAATTAAATTTTGTTACGCTACCGTCCCTAAAGTAATAATTTCGTCTCACTTTAGTCCTTTCTAGTGGTTTGTGACCAGATGTCAGTTTTCGATGATCCCCCAAGTATCAAATTTGTATCACTTTGGTCCCTAAACCAAAAAATAATGATTTTTTTTTTTTTTTTGCAATTTTATAATCCACCTTAGTTTAATTATTATTATTTAACTAATTTACGTTAGTATATACTTATAGGTAATGTTGAATATAATGATAAAAAAATTATATATATTAATAATCAATTCTTAAATAAAAGAACAGAAACAACCACCTTATTTTGATTGTTATTATTAAGCTAATATATATCAGACCCAGGAACCTCATGCGCAGCTACACAAAACCATACGTATAAAGGTCTTTTTTCAACATATAATGGATAAATTACTAAATTGGTTTTTCTAGCATTCATTGTGAAAAACTTTTTTTGGTAGTAGATTGATTGCTTTAGAAGTGTCCAAAGATCATAATGCAAAGTACATGTCTGAATATTTGGTGGTGGCGGTTAATGAATATTTTCCTTTTATTGTACCTTTTTTCATGCTTTTTTTTTCCTATTCTTAACGAATATCAATTGTTGAAATTATACTTAATTTTTCTAATAAAAAAATAATTTAGGTGTTATTATTCTATAATAGATAATTAATATATTATTGTAATAAATATTTAATTGATTATTAATTAATAAATTTTTACGTATCTTGGTAAAACATTCATCTTATTACAAAATTAAATAAGTCAATTATTATCTTGTAATTTGTGAATTTTATTATTTATTAATTAAACCTAATTAATTGAATGATTAAGCAATTGTTTAATTATGTAATGAGTAAAAACTAATTATTATTATAATTTTATTTAAAGATTGACCATTAGTATATATTGGCTAAATAATACAATCAATAAGATAGTTGTTTCTATTCTTTTATTTAGGAATTAATTATTAATATATATAAATTTTTTATCCTTCCATCCCACATGTATATTGGTTAAATAATAATTAAAATATGATAGATTGTAAAATTGCAAATTAAAAAAAATTCCCTTTTTTTGGGTTTAGGGACCAAAGTGATACAAATTTGATACTTTGGGGACCACCGAAAACTAACACTCGGTCACAAACTATCGGAAAGGATTAAAGTGAGATAAAATTATTACTTTGGGAACGGTAGCGTAACAAACTTTAGTTTAGGGACGTAAGTGAGACAAACGTAATAGTTTAAGGATTATAAGTGACATTTGTCCTAATAAATTTTATCCAACATTATCTATCTATACTAAAAGTGTGGATATCTTATTGTTTGTTCCAATTGTGATTTTACACTCCTACCCTCAACTACAAAATTAATCTATACTAAAAGTGTGGCAATGTTTTGAAAATCGGACCGGACCGGCCGGTCCGACCGGTTAAAACCGGAACCGGCCATCAAACCAGTCCGGCCGGTCCGACCGGTTAAAATCGGAACCGGCCATCAAACCGGTCCGGTTATGCTAAATAACCGTTCGGGGGTCAAAACCGGTCAGAACCGGTCAAAACTAGTTGAACCGGACAATTTTGAAATTTTTGAAATTCAACCTTTTAAACTCTAAAAATCTGAAATTAACCCCTTTAAAATCTAAAAATATGCAATTGGCCCCCAAAAGTATAGAAAATACATATTTTTTTTTCATATTTTCATATATATATAGGAAATACATATTTTTTTTCATATTTTATATATTTAATAGTATATTAATTATTATTTATTGCATAATTATGATGTCACCGGTTCGACCCCGGTTGACCTGACGGTTGAACCGGTGACCTGTGACCCGGTCACTTTTCCGGTTCGCTGTCCGGTCCGATTTTCAGAATATTGAAGTGTGGATATCTTATTGTTTGTTCCAATTGTGATTTTACACTCCTACCCTCAACTATAAAATTAATGAATAATAAAATATACCACTTCCATTTTCCTACAAGAATAATTAATAATGAAGTAATTAGTCACAAAAAGGGCACCCCACTTCCTAGAAAATTGATATCCCCTAATAGCAATTAAAAGTTGGTCAATGCTTAGTGTGAGAGCCTAAAAGTCTAATTCACTTGTAACCGATCTTAGGTAAAATTTCTATATAAGATTGGATTTGTGAAGGTTGTGCTTACATTTGAATAAAAATAATGCAACAAAACAAAGAGGATGATAATGTAGCAGAAAAATGAGGGTTTCTCCATTTGTTCATTCGATTTTTTTATTGGTATTAAGCATAATTTTTTACTAAGAATTTAAATATGTTTGCATCATTTGATGGGAATGAGACAATTAAGTAATGTGTAATGTTATAATTGATATTAATGAAAGGCAGTTGAAGAGTCCCTCAATTGTTTCTCCACTTTCTTACATTAACCATGTAATAATCAAGATCCAACTTTTTGTATCCCTATGGAACTCTAAAGGACACAAACATAATTGAGGAAGTTTATGGTTATGGATTAAATTAGTTACTATATATATGCCACCATGAATACTCTCATTCAAAGCAATATTGGTGTGTGCTTCTTGATAGAAATATTAGTTCCTTAATGTGACGAAGGAGGTTGCATGAAGATCACTTTTGAGAGGCATAATCGATTTGTTTATTAGCACTTGTTGCTCATTGTGGTGGCACACCGAAACAAAAATAAATAAATAAAAGCAATGAAAGTTGTCTAAACCAGATGGTCTAACCCCCACCCCCCACCATGCAATTCTTTATGTATTGTGTGATTAACAGATGGAAAGGGATTAAGGATGGGGTGTGATGATCACACCGTGTGATCATCATCCAACGGATGGCCTCAATATATAAAATTCTTTTGGTAGGAAAATGAAAGTGGAGAGGGATATCAAGGCAAAAGAATTAGGGATACAGTCCACAATAAAGAAGTAGCCTTCTCATTTTTAACAAGACATAAGACCAGAACCAATAAATCGAATCAAGGGGAGAAGTTAGAATTTTAGTAATCTCCCAAGTTCAGAAAGTTGTAGAAATGTTTTATGGCTTAATGCTCTTGTGATATATATATATATATATATATATATATATATATATATATTATAATGTTGCATAGGTATAATTGAGTGTGATTTGGCAATTCATAACACGTAGAAGAATTTTACACAAACTTCAAAATTTTATTCCCATTATTACTTGAGCCACTCGAGTTTATTATATTATTAAAATTTCTATTTTTTTTATCTATAGTAATTTTTCATTTCAACTTAAACATTGCTTCTAATTAATATTGATGTTTGTTTGGAGGAATGCTTCGAGATTAATTGTGCCGTAATGCTTGAAAAAATTATCTTGAAAGATATGATCAAAAATATCAAAATTGACTGAAAAATAGAGTGATTCGTAGAGAGTCTCCGTATTTTAATTCCCGTAACAATCATTTGTTTATATGGCCCATGGTACATGAATGTTTATGATTGTTTTGGGACTTAAAACTTCGAGAATCCTAAGAAAAGCCTAAGCAGACACTTCGTATTTTCAAGATCTACAATGTGTAATGTGCAATGGACATATAAATAAATCAAAACATCAAGTAGTTTTGTACTACATCTCATAACTTAATGTTTATAATTATTTATTTGTAATATATAAGAAACTCTTGTGGTTACTTTTCATATAAATATATTGTTTAAACTAATATCTTTTATTATCGGTGATATGATCTTAAGAGAATAAAATAATTAGATAGTGGGAAGAAAGAGAAAATATATGAGTCATAAAGAAGATGGTTACGGTAACATATATATATTTATTAATATTTAATTACATTGACATATTTAATTAAGTGTGTTTATGATATCAGAAGAATAAATAATTAATAAGACTATCATGTCAAAAAATTATATTTATAAATATTTAATTACATTGACATATCTAATTAAGTATGTTTATGATATCAGAAGAATAAATAATTAATAGGACAATCATGTCAAAAAATTGAAACATGGATAAAATAGATGCAATGGCAGTTCTTTTGCAATTATTTTCAAATGCAATAAAAAATAAATTAGTCTCCTCTATTCATTATTCGTATGATTTAAATTATCATTTAACAAAAGTTAAAACTATTAAAAAATTCGGAAGTTAATCAAAATAGCTACTAATTAGCTTCTCCAGTAAAACGTTTAAATTTAAAGTTGAACATTGAATTTTGACACAAATTTCAATGAAAGCACCTGCAGTACTTTCATTTATTACCTGATTATTACAATATTCGATTGTTATGATTTTTAAAAATTTAGTTAAAAATAATCAATCATTACAATATTAGATTATTTGGTTTTTAAAAAATTCATTTAAAAATAATTATCAGAAGAATAGGGCATCCACGTGCAACGCACGTACGTTATGCTAGTTTATGAAAATGAATAAAGCCATCTTGAAATAGGGGTCTATTATAAAAGATGAGCCATTTTTTGGCTGCAATACATCACAAGCTCATGCAGTATATAACTTATCACTACATATCCTAATTCCCCTTCATCTTGATCTTCGTTTACTTCCTCTTATAAACCCCACATTAGCTTTTGTTTTTACAATTGATAAAATAAACAAAATAAACAAATTCTTTTAAATAAATCCAAAAAAATATGAAGTAAAATAATCAGAATCTTGCACAATGTGAAGGTAAACCTGTTTCATGATTCACCATCACTATCTCTGTTGGATTGCATTCAAGTACATCTTGTCCTAACTTTGCCCCTGCAGCCTTCAACCCTTTAAGAGACAATGCCTGGTTAAAGAGGTTCAACGACGGTAATTTCGACGCCGGTGGCAATTTTCCATTAGGCAAATAGTTTCTAAAGTCTTGTTTCAGCAACGGCACCTCAAAATCCGACTTATCGTGCTTTACAATGTTGTCCTTCGCGCTAATATGAGCCCCCGGCTCCATATGATTGGTCGAAAAGCTCGCTTGGTTTGGAAAGTTCGGGTATAGACTGACGTACCCCCTTAGGTACATCATGTCAATAAGAAACTTCTTCCACGATGCTTGCCACCCATTCGTTCTTGACTTTGGGATTTGGACCGGGTTTTGCTTGGCATCCTCGGTGAACCTCATGTTCATGTACACATAAAATTCCCTCCAATGCTTCGGGAAGAAAACCGCGCCCCAACTGCAGGGTAGCTGGTGGAGATAAGGCGTGTTTGGATGGATGCGTTTGAAGAACTCCGTTGCGTTCCATTTAGGCCTTTCTTTAACGACTTCAACCAAACGTGGCGTGTAGAGGGAGATTGATGAGAGCTCGGGTAGAGATATTTGAGGATCGTAGTGGTAAGCCAAAATGGCGTATTTGATCCAAAGGTAGTAGTAAGGAGAGACTTCAATGTCGTCCTCAAGTAATAGGCCAAAATCGTCGTCTGAGGAAGGGTACCAACTTTCACTAACGGCTCGGATTAGCCCTCCTTGGATGATTCTTCTACGAAGAATTTTAGGCCCGTGAGGCCAGTCGAATGAGTTTACTAGTTTTAAGGTTGCCTCATCGACTTTGCTATCCATGTTGAAGGTGATTGGAACCTCGTCTCCTAAATAATATGCATCACTTAGAGACTTCAGAAGTCGTGTAAGAGAATAAGCTCGATTTTGTGTGATAATGCTTATCGAAAGCCTCATTCGGTTCCAATCTGCATATACATCAATTGAATAGGTAAGGAAATAGGAAAAGTCGAAGAAACTTGTGAAAATTATTATCTATGTCAAAACAAAACTTCTTGTTTCTAACTCACTCTATGTATTTAGTCGCAACTTTTTTCACTAGCAGCTCAGTTAGCATTTAATCACTTTTTATCACGGACTATCACTTGATGTTTTATCACTAATGTTTGTTTTTCTTGCAGTGGAAAGAAAAGGAATTTTAGAAATAGCGAGTGATCTTACAAGGCAATGCCGTTGAGCGAAGATCCGCCATCCACAGAGCCTTCGGTACAGTAGATCTCGGCAAAAGTACTAATGATGAACCATTTGTAATAGTCTCTATTGCCATCTTCAAAGCTTTTTTCACATTCGTATCAACATCCGCCACCGTGATGACCACGCTCGGGTTGTGAATTTTTATCAACCCCTTCATGCTAGCATACACCGCTTGCAAAACGGGCACCTCCGAGTTTGACATCCCGGATAGTGCACCAATCCCGAGATCAAAAATCTTGAATCTTCTCTCCTTGCACACCGATTTAGGCCATTTTAGAGCTACCGCCGCATCTTCACAAGGGCAAAAGTCGCCCCCAGAGACGACAATATACGCTTTCTTCCCTAAAGTTGTTCTGAATTTCTCGAGTAGAGGGGAAAGGGCTTTAACTTCTTCGATCGAATGGGCATAGAATAGTGCATCGATCTTTTGAGGGTACATTGCCGCCCATTGAGTGACGTAACCAGTCGATAGGGCTTTCCACCATTGATCGTCTCGAACTTGGACAATGTCTTTGAAGATCACAGTTGTTTCAGAAACATAAGCAAGCCTGTGTTCACTGTCACCCCATGTTTCTTTGTCTTTAGGGTCGACTGGCAAAACGAATGAACCGGCATTTCTGTACTTCTGAAGCTGATAGCTGCATGCAAATTATATCAATGTTTGTCATATGTAATTGAGACGAGCAACATAATATGGATCGTTATTTAACCTTCTCATTTTTTCACGTTGCTCTAATTCTAGTAAGCAAAATATTGCAATCAGGCATCAATACTTTCCAAATCAAGACAAAGTTAAAAAAAGAGCTAACCGTTAGCTAGTGATTTATAACATTTCTCTATTCAGACAGTTGATCAACTCTGAATCATGCTTCTCGCGTTCAAATCTAATATGGATTCATTAGAAATGATAATAATTGTCTGTAATAGTTTTCTATATACATATATACACGCACCTATTAATTCTTTTGATCAATATAATCACAATTATCTGTATCTACGGTAAATAAGCACCAATGCAAAATGGTATAAGCATAAAACAAGAAATAAGTGAAATACCTTAAGTGCAAATCTTCCCCTGTCATGAAAGTGAACGGCGTCTCAATAAAAAGTGTCTTCACGAGCTCTGCAGAAAGAAACCAAGAGCTAGACAGAAAGTCAACCTGTACAACTCTGTCAATAGTGATATCATAAGCTGGATCAGGCAAATAAAGTCCAGCCTCCTTCGAACGAAACTTCCTATAGCTTGGAAACGTAAAATCCTTCTGTCGAAAGGGCAATATCCTCCCAATACTTCCTAAAACAGAGTTCTTATACTTCTCTGTTCCAGCTACATGTGATAAAATCTGAAGCATTTTTCTCCCTGGTATCATATCGTCATCAAGAATGTAAACAAGATCAGCTTCGGTTTGTAAAGCCATTTGGAACCTTCCGTAGTACTTGAAATCGTAGCTTGAACTTATGAAGCTTATCCTTGAATTGTTATAGCTATCTACTATTCGCTTCAAGGATTGCTCGTTAGGACTACCGAACGAAAGCACCCAAACATGATGGAAAGGTAGTGTTTGGTGAAGTAATGAATCGAGTTGTGAGCATAGCGTTTTTCTCTTAAAATGGTTTAGAATCACGGTAACTTTCGGGCTTTTCAGCCCGTGCAAATCCCACTTGGATTTCATCGCCAATAACTCGGCTAACGTCTCGGTTCCTATCTTTTGCCTTTGAAAATCGAGAACTTCTTTGTAAAGTCCCGTCTTTAACTTGATCATCATTTGGTCATTAGACTTCTTTTGCACGAAATCTATCTTCTCGTGCTCACAAACTTCAGCTCTGCTAATCGGGGGGATCTCGGTGCGAATAAGGGAATTGGCTTCTTGGTAGTGGCTCACAACATGAGGGGTGACTATATAATGCTTCCATTGGTTCGCAATACGAGTCGCCCATAAAAAATCGGGTTTGGTTCTTAAATCTATAGAAGGGCTCATGAAATACAACAAAAACGTCGCATAAATTGCAAAGGCGAATTGTAAGCACGTTAAAACGGTTACAAGACGAGACGATGAGCCCTTTTGTGCTCTCAACTTAGGTTTTCCTCCCATAATATCACTAAACATCCTTTCAAAATCCTCTCCACTTCTCGGATTTCTTGGTAATCCCATCATCTCATCAACTGCAATATAACAAAAGCAAACAATTTACATCAAAAACAAAATAAACGAATAAAGATTACGGGCTACATTATACGAGATCAACAAGACTCGGGCTATGTTTACCTTGAATTTGAATTTTTAGTCGAAAACAAAGATTTGTTAGCAATGTAATGTGTGGAAGTTGTGATTAACATATATAGGGGTAGGGGGCAACACAAAGAAGTGTGTGTAAAGCAATAAAGGGTGTTTGAAGGACACCATGAGAAATGCAGCAAAGGTCACATGGGGTTAGCCCCTATACATATATAATTATATATATAAAAACTAGTGTAAACGAGTTTCCTACACTTTCTTTTACATACAATATCTCATTTAGGGACTAATTAAAAGCCTCTACTATCGGCGCGAAAATAGGCCTTCTCCTGCATTTTTTGGCTCTTCAAGTTTGGTTTCTTTTTACATATTGAATGAACTTTTTATATAAAAAGGTAACAAATATTTACTTGTAAAGTTAGATTTAATTCAGAAGTAACACAAAAAAGGAAAAGAAATATGTTTAATTTCTTCAAGCAACATTAAAATGGAAGATGTTCAAGAAAGGTAAAAAGATGAAAAATAACGGGTATGTCACTTTTAGTCCCTCATGTTTGCTGTTAAAATCAACTTTTAGTCCCTCATGTTTAAATTGGAATTTTAGCATCCCTAGTTTTCTAATTTGATTTTATTTAAAAGTATTTTTGGACATACTTACCCTTAAATTTGATTTCGCTTTAGTATCTTCATGTAATCAGTGCATAATCCTATTTCAGGATAAAAATGTCCAAAAAAACTTTAGTAAAACCAAATCTGAACATAAAGGATACTAAAATTACGATTTAAATACGAATGACACATCCCATAAATAATAGTTAAAACAATCCAATTCGCATCTAAAATTAAAAAAATTATTGAAGTCGAAAAGCAGAAACTCTTAAGCAATGGATCTTCATAAATTCAAATTGGTCAAATATTTCTCTTCAACACAACTCAAAGCCCACATACCACATTTCACAAACTTTCACAGAATCATTTATTTAAAAATCATAAAATTTGTTCCTCAACCCAGAATCAGAAAAAGCACTAAACTTAATCTGCACTGCAGCTTATTATTCAGCTTAAAAACAACAAAAATTATGTACTTAATTATTAAGGTACAAAATAAGTTTAAAATATTATATATATATATATATATATATGTGTGTGTGTGTGTGTGTGTGTTAAGAGTGGTCAATACCTTGAGAGCAAAGAGAAATAATGTATGACGTCGAGCCCTTTTCTTGTTGAGCAAATTAAGCAAAAAGCTGGGATTTCAAAAGCTTAGAACATGCAGCTTATGGATTAATTTATAAGCCACGTAGAGCTGTAAATTATTAGGATGAATGAGAATTAAGTTGTAAGCAACTTATAAATGTAATGAGAAAAAAAAAGCTGTGTGCGAGGTTGACTTTTAGCTTCTACATGTAGGAGGCGTAGAATGTGGATGAATATTGCAGAAATCATTGTTAATGGCGTTTTGCCAAACTTTTGGTTTTTTTGGCATTGATTTTTGCTTGTATTATGGAGAATTCAATTTTGTTGGGCTTTTGTTTGAACGAAATAAGCTGGAAATGTATTATAATCACTTAATTTAATTTTATTTTCCCTTCTGTGTGGGGTTTAAGGTTTGGAGGTTTTGTAAGGGGGGTTAGCACTATAGAATAGAGTAGGAGAAGAGAACAGACTGGAAAACCAAAAAAAAAAAAGAAGGAAGAATTAGGTTATTTTGGACTTATATAATTATGTTTAATAATAAATAAAAAACCTGAACTGCTACGTTGAAGAAATTCAGAATAAATTGTCATAGGAAAATTCAATTTTCGCCCCTCACTTATATCCCAATTTCAGTTTTGGTCCACCACATATCGCACTCATCTAATTGACCCCTCACTTATCTCAATTTCATCAGTTTTGGTCCACCGTTAACTCATCCGTCCAATAGTTAATTGAGTGCCAATTTTTCCTCCAAAACACACGATTTTATGGCAAGAAAATCGAATTTCAGCATTTTTTTCTTTAAAATTAGATTTTAATCCAAAGAATCTCATCTTCTTCAACAACTAAACTCAAAACATGAGCAACTCATCATCTTCAACATCATTGATTTCAGTTCGGTTTTCGGATCAAGTGATTCTTTTCTCCCTGGTTTACATGACAATGTTGCGGTAACATGCCTAGCTCAACGTGTAGATCGGATTATGCTTCTTTATCGGGCTTAAACGTGAGATTTAATACACTTGTATAAAATGGGTATTTGTATAAGTTGAGAAGGCAGTTGGGATTGTGGAGCATTGGGTGTATATGGTTTGTGATCCGAGGGGATGGAAGGCATTCGACCCCTTCAGGAAGAAGTGGATGAGATTGCCCAAAATTCCTTGTAATGATTGTTTCGATTATACGGATAAAGCATCACTCGCGGTTGGGAGTGAGTTGCTAGTTTTTGGACGTGAGTTGTTTGAATTCACCATTTGGAAGTATAGCATGACATGTCGTGATTGGACCAAATGTGAAGGAATGAACCATCCTCGTTGTCTTTTTGCTTGGGTCAATTGCTATAATAGCAGGAGGGAGCGATAAGTACAGTAACATGTTGAAATCCGCAGAGCTTTATGATTCTTTAACGTGCTAATGGAAAATGTTGGTGTTGGCCATGAATTATTGAAAGAAGAACGAGAATTTGATGTTGAAGATAATGAGTTGCTCATGTTTTATGTTTAGTTGTTGAAAAAAGTGGGATTTTTTAGATTTAAATCTGATTTTAAAGAAAAAAATGGTGAAATTCGACTTTCTTACCTGCAAAATCGTGTGTTTTGGAGATAAAATTGGTCTTTCGTTAACTATTGGACGGAGGAGTTAACGGATTGGACGGAGGAGTTAACGGAAGGACCAACACTGATGAATTGACATAAGTGAGGGGTCAATTAGATGAGTGCGATATGTGGGGGACCCAAAACTGAAATTGGGGTATAAGTGAGAGACGAAAATTGAAATTTTCCCAATTGTCATACATTTATACGCATGGGTGAAAAGTACTGGGAAAGGAAAAAACATGCATATGCATATATATATATATATATATATATATATATTTATTTATTTATCATGTAAAATTGAAAAAGAAAAATTTGTAAAAAACGAAAAATAAACGGAAGACAATATTAACGGTTACATTGATCTCTCTCTTTCTTTTTTCATTTTTCGGTTGCAAAATACTTGGCATTTAACATTGATATTTAGTTAAAATAAAAATACTACAATGATTAATTTTACTCATTTTATTTATTAACTACACATTTACTAAATGTACCTGATTTTAAGTTGAGATACGCGTCTCAACAATATTTTATAAGTTTCAAATTTTACCCATCCGAAGAAGAAAAACAAAATTTGAAATTGGACTCGATGAGAAATATTAAAATAAAAAAGTAGAAATGGCAAATTTACGAATTTTACGTTCGCCTATTGCAAAATAGTAATTATCATATAGTTCACATAATGTATATACGTCACATGGATATCTTAAATATAAAGTTGATGAAATAAGATTCGATGCATTCGTCGTATATGTATATTATGAAATTCACGATTATAAAATAAAGTTGATATCTTTTTTAATGAAATGGGAGCATGCTCACCTTGAGTAGTTGTGAGTTGAACAACGTAAAATCATTGACAACAATTACTATTTTTATCTTACTAAAATTGAATTCAATTTAATCATAGTACTAATCTTCATTCCTTTACTTTTATACCGCATTCTATCAAATTTTGATCTTCTATTACAAACCATGTTGCAATCTCATATTGCATTTCATACATGAACGATATGTGTATAAAATATTTCCTTAAAGATAAATGTATTATGGTTTATCATGGGACATGCATTTATTGCATAATTAACTCTCTAGATTTACCATGCTTTTACCTATAATCATTCACCTTGTATTATTATTGAAACAGAAGCTATTACTAGACTAAAATCAATTAATTAAACTGAATTACGATTTGACTTGATCCTATTTGACTAGATACGTAGGCAGTTTGACCTAACTCACTATAATCCCTGTTATTTTAAGTCTGGGTTTGACCTCTTAAATCATTAATTTAGTCCAAATTGCCCAACAAAATTCGAGCTAGATCACATATCTTTTTAAATTAACACTTCTTTCGAAATTAATAGCTAGAGATGTTTATAATAAAAAGTGAGCATTTGAAACTGAAAATCTTAATATACCCGTCAACATTATATCATTTTATCATTCTCCATTGATATAGTAAGATACCCATTTTTTATTATAAATTTAAATTACGTAAATGGTGTGCCATTAATATAATGGCTTATAAGGAACTTAGTAATTTCTGCGCAACTAGAAATGGATATGTGCTGATAATTGTGAGTTTGTGTAAGGTAGAGATGACTCATTATAAAGATTTAATAACCAAAATAAAATAGTAATGAGGCCAAGCCAATGACCCGTTTAGGCACACCTATAAATATCATGGTAACCAATACATTTTAGACACATTCAATAATCATACTTAAAGTGAAAAAAAAAAAAGTAATCATACTTAAAAAATCTAATCACTATTAGTTTAGAGGGCTGTAATCTATCATGTCGTAGGTCGGATCGAATCTTACCATGCACACACGTGTGAATACATTTTTGCTAAGCTTCTCATCGACTCTAATTTGATCTCACATTAGTAAATCTATTGTAATTGTATTTACTACATTATACTTTTTATAAAATAAAAAAGAGTAACGAAAAAGTGGGAAATTCTAGCCCGGATCCGGCTCGGCCAAATTCATGTGTATTTTTTAAAATAACTTATTAATTATATGGAAACTATAATACACTCTCCAAGTGAAATATACTTGGATGTGGTCAAATCGGGTTTAGGCTAGAATTTCCAAAAAATTGATACATAGAATGGTGAATTGGTGATATATGTAAATATATATATAGAAGACATTCAAGTCTTTCTATTGTGAGAACTCTCTTTATCTGTAAACCCTAGTCGTCGTCTTCGTCAGGCGGCAACATGTTGAAGCACGTGTTGTCACTGCTTCCACCGTCACTATGAATCGCGTTGGAGCACCCTTCTAAAAGTTTTGTATCCATAATTGTGGATCATAACAACACATTGACACGCATAACTTATATTTTATATTTTTAATTAGTTTAATTTATTTTAGTAATTGCTAGGTATTTTGTTTCCTATTTTTTTGAGTTTTTCGATCCGTTTTATAAGAATTTGTTGTCTCTTTATTGAGAGTTTTAGTAATTTGAAATCACAAAGAGATATCCATCTTTCGTGCTTCAATTATGCTAATTGCTTTGTTGTAATCATTTTATTGTTCTCAATACTTAAACTTTAACATTGATAAGAGTTAACAAGCATTATTTAAGTGAAGCGATCAAAAATATCAGTACCATGTAAAAGCATAGTATAGCAATTAATGTAAAAAATGTGTTGAAGAAAAAATCCACATGGTTGACCTCATGATATTGTACAATCAAATTAAGCTCAATTACATTATTCCCAATTGATAAAGCAAACAAAACATTGTAGCAATTAATTGAAGTTTTAATATAATTGCACTTGGAGAATTCCATTCCCTTCAAGACTATTTCAATTCATTTTATTAAGGTTTGGCAACACTATATCAGTAGTAAAATTATTTTTTTAGAGCTACTATATAATTGCTAGTTAAAGTCTTAATATCAACACTACCATGTAAAGAAAACAAATCTAGTACTTTTAATTTCACCAAACACTACCATTGGTGGCGTAGCATGCCTAAATCAAGCTTAGGATTGGAGTTATTTTTAAGAGAAACTATCAATTAAAATAAGTTGTTATTCTTAAGAGAAACTATCAATTAAAAAAAAACTCTATGCAGATGAAACCTAGTTCTATTGACGAAATTGATGTCCCAAAATATTAAAGATCTTGGTAATTACTTCTACCTACAGTTTGTGAGTCTTTCTCTACTTTATTGGTAGTTGTTAGCTATTGTAAATTAATATTAGTGTTATATGTTAATTGACGATCATATTTATGATGTAATTAATACATGTAACTGATTAATATTTCAAAAGAAAAAAAAAGTTCTCTTAATAACTTGCGACGAAATTTCAAAGAATCATATCACAATTACAAGACAAGTTAATTGTCATTGAATTCAATCAAATCAAGTTCAGAATAGAATTTATCCATACTCAAGTACAAAGGAGCTTATACATCCTTATATCTAGTTTTATGTATGAACTCTCAATATATCAACTAAGTACAATAGACAATTACCGAACTATGCATTAATATGGATATCATATGAAAGCTCCTTCCTATGCCAAAAGCTTTTAACAACGAAAAGTGAGTTCCAATCCAAGTACTCAAACAGAGTCGAAATCTTTTGAAAATCCAACTGTCCAATTGATCGAAGACCTCAATGCATCTTAAAACATTTCTCATAAATATAATTAGTTGCTCCAAAACAACACATAGTTAGAGAGAGAATTATTACTATAGTAGATAAATATTTTTACATAAGTGATGATCGAAGTGAATACTCAAACCAAAAAAATCTTAAATTGAATTAACTATCGAGTCTCAATTTTACTATTTTTACGATGATGAAAAATTCTAGTCCCCTCTTGGTTCGACTACATCTAAGTGTATTTCACAATATGAGTGATCAATTATATAACAATTGTAATTCACCCACGTAATGAAGTACACTTAAATGTGATAGAATCACGAGAGAGCTAGAACTTTCCACTACAAAACCTAATTGACATATAGGCTTGAGAGCTGAGATGCCAAAAAATTAGTCAGCTTCACATGCTGCTATGAATTTTCCATCTGATCCATCCTTTGCACCTTTTAGTGGGTTGACTTCACATTCTAATGAGAAATTTACTCACTTCCTTTTTCATAATAATAATAATGAGATAATCTTTAAAAGAAGAATTAAAAGGAGAAAGATAAATTAAAGGGATAATTACAATAAATATCCCTCTTATTTAATATAATTACAGTCCACTCCACTTATTTTGAGCACATAACAAATACTCCTTAAAAAGCTAATGGAATTTGCTGACATCATTTAAAAAAATATTTTCTAAATTTTCTATTTTGTCCTTGAAAGGGTCATTGTAATTTTTCATACTAAAATGATGTAATTGTAACTTTCAGATTAATACTAAACAAATGATTTCGTTAAAAACTTCTTAACATCTTAATAATGAAGTGCAAATTCGTATTTATGTCAATTTATATTTTTTAGAAAAAAAAAGTAAATTTCGAGTTTCCATTTATTTTTAAGGAGCAATATCATAATTCAGTGCAGATAAATCTAAATTAGTAAGTTGCCAAAAAATATCAAATAAATTAGTAAAAAAAATAAGTTGAAAGAAAATATATACATATATATATATAAAGTTATAATAAAAAGAAGATTTAAAAAGTATATTATGGAAAAATATATAAAAAAAAAATAGAAGTAACGGAAGGTATTCGCAGGGGATTGGATGTAAGGTTTTATTATAAAAGAGATGTGTCTGTTATATGATCCAATAAAACGAACTACATTGTAACTACACTAAATAATTAAGGAGGGTGTTAATGTAGTTAACCCTTTTTAATTAATTTTTATTTTTTCTAAACCAAGGATAAGATTGACATTTTACAATTTTCGTCATGCTTGACTGATGGGCATTATTCAGAAGGGGTTCAATGTAAAGTTTTATTGTAATAGGGAGTATTTGTTATAGACCAACAATGAAGGGACTGAACTATAATTATACTAAATAAGAGGGGTAGTAAATGTAATTAATCGTAAATTAAAACGCGTTTTTCGAAAAGATTGATTTTCACCTGGCATGCAGTGCATGCATATTGGATCTCTCACACGTGCAATAGTCACTGCAAATTTCATATTATTAGGGAATAATGACGTTCTTGATTTTATGCTAATCCAACATTAGTATTATTATATATAAAAAACTCTATGGTCAAAACTCAAAAAACTTTGTATATATGGAAGAAGTCAACGTTCTTAATTTTACATTAATTTATTGCGAACTTATTCATCAACGTAACAGTTAAAAGTGCCAAACGCACTCAAATAATTTAGCAAGACTCCACTCGAGAGGGCTTTCAATGGCATTCCAAACTTGACCTTAGCTATAATAAGATAATCTTTTCTAATTTGAGAGTTTATAAGATTTTCTATTACAATTAGTGATAATACAACATTTCAATAACAAGTTTCTCATCCAAGAATAACGCAATGGAACACTTCGAAATAAGTCATTTGATTATAATATATATCTCCGTCAAAGAAAATGTAAGTATATAGCCAGGGGCAGATCTATGCTTAGTTCAGGGGCAGTGCCCCCACTGACTTTTTTTTCCCTTTACTTTGAGTTTGACCCCCTAAAACTCAAAATTCTGGCTATAACAAAAGAGGTATAAGAGTATAAATTATGTCAAAAGTTATAATTGAACCTAATTTCTTATTATATTTTATCCCATAAATATAGCGTACCGTACCGCGGGGGGCAAGCCCCCCGCACCCCCCTTAAATCCTTCGTCTATTTGGGAAAAAATGGAAGGCCTAGACGAGTGCCCCCACTGACATTTATTTCTGAATCCACCACTGTATATAGCTAGGGTCAGGTGTTGGGTTGAGCCACTTCTAAGGCTCCACGAGCCAACGGGATTGGAGCTTCTCGAGCTTTTAAAGAGCCAAGCTCAATTCCAAACACAATCATTGGCAGACTCTCAATCGAACACATAATTACATACAAATTATTTATTTACAACTACATGTTTAATGATACATATATAATATGCATTAATATTTATATACAATATATACTTTTGTGGAGTTCAAGTTCGAGAGCGCGATCCCTAATTTTCTGACTAATGAGCTTGAAATTTCTGACTCAAAACTCGGCTCATGTGCAGTTCATACATGTAGCGTAGTTCATGAGCAAGGTAAAATACTCCATCCCACATCGGTTTGAGTGGTCTTTTGGCCAACCTTATCTCACTACAACAAAAAGTAATTGTTTACACTATAAAATAATTTGGGCTTTCGAAATACAGAGCCCAAATAACCCAAACTGTAGAAATTCGAAAAGAAGGAAATTGGGTCAACAGAAAATGGCAGCTCGAACATTTCAGTGGAAATTCGAAAAGAAGGAAATTGGGTCCACAGAAAATAGCAGCTCGAGTCAAGTGCTCGAGCAATCTGCTCGAGTAAGTTGAAGACGGTTGAAAGCGGTTCCCAAAGAAAAGGAACGTGGGTTCTTTGAAAATATTTGAAAGAGCAGTTGAAGGCGGTTCCCGAAAAAAAGGAACGTGGGTTCCTCAAAGACCCATATCTATACGAGCCGTGGAGAAAAGAAAAAGATCATCAAAAGATCATCAGACTTCTACATTTTCAATTCTCTTAAAATTAGCTCTAGCCTTAGGAGTAGTTTCTAGCGTAATGTAGGAGTAGATCGTAGCGTAAATTAGGAGTAGCTGTAATGTAATTTAGTGTAGATTCGATGACATTTGCCTTCAAGGCATGTATTAGCATTCGATTGCTTGTAATTTTTCAGAATTGAAGACTTTCATGGAGGTATAAATTACTTTGTATTCAGATTTAAGTATCGATAGGTAATTTGTATCTTGATTTGAGTTTTTCATTCGTCATTCGTCATTCTCATACTCGAAATGAACAACTAAAATGTCAATTAAAGACATGAACCACCGTTTAGCGAATCGAATGCAGGGGTTGAAAAATAATACATTCGATCGAGAGATTCTCATGGAGGTATAAATTATCTCGTATCCAGATTTAAGTATCGATACGTAATTTGTATCTTGACTTGAATTTTTCCTTCACTATGTTATTATTTCATTCGAAGACGATAATTATTTTCACCCATTGCGGTCCACTCGAAGAAGATGAAGAGAAGTTCGAATACATTTAATCGACGTTTAGTTTAAGACTTGAACCACCGTTTAGCGTATCGAACGCAGGGGTTGAAAGATAATTCTAAGTTGTGAATTATCGCGGGGCTTGGAACGACTATTCGGATCCACCTCATTCGTGTTTGTTTTTTAACGAAACAAATTTTTGGCGACTACAGTGGGAGTTAGTCGAACACTCATTTTCTTATGGGAAACATTGGTTTCTCGATTGTACCAATAAGTAAAGGAATTCCTACGTTCCCAAATAATATCCAAGTACCATACGCAGGGGGCAAGCTGTGCTCGATGCCCATATGGAAGGAAATATTGGAGGACAATTCTTTGATCCCTTCCAAATCAGATCGAAATGATTATGGAGAGGATGTATGAGGATGTATCCCAAATAGGGTCCAAGTTCCATAGACTGGGGGCAAGTTGTGCCCGATGCCCATATGGGAGGAAATATTGGGGGACAATTCTTCAATTGGTACATAAGCCTATCTCCAAATTCGATAAGTAACTGGGATGAGATGCAATTCTAATTTCAAAATCACTTTGCTCGAACAGATCAAGGGATCTCGATGAGCGATCACGCTAATAACCGCTTTAACAATTTCGAAATACCCTCAACATTTACCCAAGGGTAATACCCTGGGGGGCAGAGTCAAATGCCAACTTATTCAGGAGTTTCGAACACTCCTTTCCCGATATGAAACAATGGGTTTTCGAATCCCTCAATGGATCAAGAAATTCCCACATTCCCGAACAATATTCAAGTACCGTATACAGGGGGCAGGCTGTGCCCGATGCCCATATGGGAGAGAATATCGAGGGATAGTTCTCTGATCCTATTCAGAATTCGATCGAAATGATTATTGAGAGGAGGTACGGGTCTGGTTTTCGAAGAAACAATAGGTAAATGCCAGGAAAATTGAAGATTCATCTGAAAGAGTTATGAAGAAATTTGTACAAATCGAAATGGGTCAATCTTAGTGTTTCAAATTATGTTTTTAAATTGGTATTTATGGACAGTTTCAAACATTTGGTAAAAAATGCTTCGAAATCCATGATTATTTGATACAAATCTTGGGCATCCTCGCAATCCAAGATATGTGCTCGAGGGCTCGAGGAATGAAATAGAACAGGTTGTGCAAGGCAAGAATTTGGGGATTTGCCATTAACCGAATCTTAATCGAAAGGGTAACTCGAGAAAATGAAAGAAAGAATTTTTCTGCGATTTTCTCAGCGATCTCTGTTTACTCGAAAGGCAAATCAAAGAAGATGGCTAAGAGATGCTCGAATTGAAGGTTCGAAAAGGGGCCCAATTTCGATTTCGAGGGTGTTCACCATTTCGACCTCAAGAGATGCTGATTCAGTTAAAGATACCTCGAGAGTTGCAGCTTCATTCGAAGGACCTGAGCTTCTAGAATTTCATCCACGGGTTCAATGATTTCTTCAACTCGAATGCCCTGAATTGAAGGTTTGAGAAGGGGCCCGGTGTCAATTTCGAGGGTGTTCACCGTTTTGACCTCAAGAGATTTTGACTCAATTATAGGACAAGAGAGACCACTCGAGTCGATGGGCTCCAGGGGCACACAGTCCCTCGAACAGGCTTCCCGAGTAGCTGCACTCGAGAATGATTCCTCGAGCAGGAAACTGATCGAGGGGCACAAGGGCATGTTCGAACAATTGCGCTAGAGAGGCTTTTGCTCGAGCACAAATCCTCGATCTGACTCAAGGACAGACATGAGGACCCACCCGTGCAGTTTGTCCTCGAGTAGCTATGCTCGAGAGGATTCTGCTCAAGCACAACGTCTTGAGCAAGAAGCTTCTCAAGGGGCACGAGGACTTGCTTGAGAGGCATAATCCGGGCAGCAAATTTCAACAAAGTGAGCTGCTCGAGCAACATGAAATTATTATACCTCTTTTTTCTATATATTTTGTTAGTATAAATTGTTAGTTATGGTCAAATTACATATGGTACAATTACCAATATGACCTTATATATTGATAGCTGTCATATGATAATCAAATGGGATTTTCCATGTTTTTTCTTCGAGATGTATGACAAATTGTTAATTATGGTCAAATTACATATGGTACAATTGCCAATATGACCTTCTATATTGATAGCTGTCAGATGATAATCAAATGGGATTTTCCTTGTTTTTCTTCGAGATGTATGACAAGATAGCTCTTTTCTTCGAGAAAGTGAGGAGGAAGATGACTGTTCGAGAAAGTACAACAAGATGGGCTTTCTCTTCGGGAAAGCAAAGAACTAGAATCGAGAAATCAAAACAGGAAAGGGAGAGATTAAAGCAATACGAGTCTTTAACCAAAAACACGTGTCTTTTAATATACATGAACTCGAAACGTTCATGTATATTAGGGGGGCATTTGTTTACACTATAAAATAATTTGGGCTTTTGAAATACAGAGCCCAAATAGCCCAAACTGTAGAAATTCGAAAAGAAGGAAATTGGGTCCACAGAAAATGGCAGCTCGAGTCAAGTGCTCGAGCGCTCCAGCTCGAGCAATCAGCTCGAGCATTTCAGTGGAATTACCCTGCTCGAGTAAGTTGAAGACGGTTGAAAGCGGTTCCCAAAGAAAAGGAACGTGGGTTCCTTGAAAATATTTGAAAGAGCAGTTGAAGGCGGTTGCCGAAGAAAAAGAACGTGGGTTCCTCAAAGACCCATATATATACGAGCCGTGGAGAAGAGAAAAAGATCATCACAAGATCATCAGACTTCTACATTTTCAATTCTCTTAGAATTAGCTCTAGCCTTAGGAGTAGTTTCTAGCGTAATGTAGGAGTAGATCGTAGCGTAAATTAGGAGTAGCTGTAATGTAATTTAGTGTAGATTCGATGACATTTGCCTTCAAGGCATGTATTAGCATTCGATTGCTTGTAATTTTTCAGAATTGAAGACTTTCATGGAGGTATAAATTACTTTGTATTCAGATTTAAGTATCGATAGGTAATTTGTATCTTGATTTGAGTTTTTCATTCGTCATTCGTCATTCTCATACTCGAAATGAACAACTAAAATGTCAATTAAAGACATGAACCACCGTTTAGCGAATCGAACGCAGGGGTTGAAAAATAATACATTCGATCGAGAGATTCTCATGGAGGTATAAATTATCTCGTATCCAGATTTAAGGATCGATACGTAATTTGTATCTTGACTTGAATTTTTCCTTCACTATGTTATTATTTCATTCGAAAACGATAATTATTTTCATCAATTGCGGTCCACTCGAAGAAGATGAAGAGAAGTTCGAATACATTTAATCGACGTTTAGTTTAAGACTTGAACCACCGTTTAGCGTATCGAACGCAGGGGTTGAAAGATAATTCTAAGTTGTGAATTATCGCGGGGCTTGGAACGACTATTCGGATCCACCTCATTCGTGTTTGTTTTTTAACGAAACAGTAATGTTAATGACAAAATTGGAAGTGACAATGTTAAAGTTGTCACTATATATATACAACGAGTAACAATAATTTTTGTTTTGCCACAAAAAAAAAAAATTGTGACAAAAGTTTCTTTAAAGTTGTCACTATTGACAATTAGTGACACATGTGTAGTAATAACACAAATAGAGTGATAACTATAATTGTTGTCACTAAGTTATCACTAAAGGTGTGTCATTAATTATCAATAGTGACAACAAATTCCTTGTCACTAAGTATCAAGAGTGACAACTTCTATATAAATCTTGTCACTATTAAATATGTAAAACCTATTTTTGTGACAAAACAAAAGATCTTGTCATTAAAAATTTATAATTAGTGACAACTTTTACATTGTCACTTGACATTTTGTCAATAATTTATTATTTTTTTGTAGTGATCTAGCCATATACATATATGCAAAATACAATATATATCAAACACACACACACACACACCCCCACCCCACACCCCACCCAAAAAAAAAAAACCCAATTATTCCTGTTGTTAAGTATACCTTCCCAAAATTTAAAAAATACAAAAATACGTCCATCATAAAAATTCATGATTTCTGAAAATTTCCATCCAAATATAACCTTACAATATTTAAGCACTATATTGAAGATGATTCCTTTTTTTTTCAATGAATTTTGTCAAATTTAAGACTTCAAAGTTAACAAATCTATTTAGATCTTGTAATGTGCTAATTAGTAAATTATGGTGAATCATCATTATTACTATTTAGATCTTGTTTAATTAAATCTTATCAACTAACAAATCATTTAAATTTTGTTATTTCTAAATTTATAACTTATAAATTAACGTCTTTAATTTAAATTAATAAAATTAACAAATTGTAGATTTAAACTTACAAGATTTGTGTTTTTAAATTCTATCATACTCAAATAATCAGTTATAAGTTATTTAAATTTATCAATTAACAAATCATAATTAACTCTTGAATGAAGTTTATAAGATTTACAATTTCTTACAAATCTTATAAGTTCAATAAAAAAAGAATAATCAAGTAAGTTAATTTAGTGCTTTAATATTGTAAGATTATGTTTGGATGGAAGATTTGGCATAATTCATAAATTTTCATGAAGGACTATTTTGGTACATTTTAAAGTTAGGAAGTATATGTGATAATAAAAATAGTTCAGGGACATTTTGTATTTAGCCCAAATTAAGGCTCAGCAAGGAAAGGCCCACACTGCACGAGGACACATCATTTTGTGGCTAAGCTTATAAGTTCTTCTAAACATCTTATAAGATGTTTTAGAGTTTATAAGCTCTATAAATTTGTTTGGTAAGTTTTTTTAAAAAATAACTTATAAGACTAAAAAATAAGATGTTTGGGTCTTATAAGCTGTTTTTAAAAACGTAACTCAACCCCACCTTTTTTTAAAGCAGCTTATAAGATGTTATATCTTATAAGCTCCTAAAACATCTTATAAGATGTGGGAGCTTATAAGATGTTTTGGATAAGTTTAGCCAAACACCCTCTTAATATAAGGGTTATTGAACTTACTTATGTGACATATATCACAAGAAGACTTAAAATACTTAATATTCAACACTCAACTTGAGCTCGCTTGTTAAAATTTCATTGAAATTCGATTCGTTAATATATCAAACCAAATTTAAACAACATTTTATATGTTTGATAAGTTCGAAGTTTGACTTGAGCTCGACTCGATTAGTAGAAAAAATTGAATATGAGCACAAAAATCAAGTTACTAGAGCTCAACTCGTGTTTCGCTCGATTAACAATCAACCAAGTTCAAACACAAATTCTAAAGTTCGATAATAATTTAAACAAACTTCAACACCTTGTTCGACTCGACTCGTTTACTACCTTAATAAGTAATGTCTTTTACGGAAAATTCTAGTTTGTTCCCAACTCAACCACACTGAAGTGTATTTCACAAAATGAGTGGTCAATCATATGACAAGTGAAATACACTTAAATACAACCGAGTCAGGAGCGGCCTAGAACTTCTTGTCTTTTACCTACTAATTTAATAGTTCACCGAGTATTTGATACATTACTATATGTTAAAGATCTATAGTGGACCTAAAGGTTTCCTTCCACTTGTATTGTTAAGTTTTAAACAAAATTTGGTCAACACTAGGAATCTGAATGGACTTTCTCGAGGCATTTCACATGGTTTGGACCTTTCCCTATCAAAGAAATTCATTGTGATAATTACCATTTTGAGCTAAGACTTTTGCGCTACTAATTATCGTTTTTTTGGGCTATCGGTGAGAATTCCAGGCACAAATGAAGGCCATAAAGTCTTTAGAGATTGATTTTCAAGTGGGCATGAAGATCCATGGAACACAAATAAATAACTTCTTTAGAAGTATGGTTAGTAAGATTAATAAACAATTAGGCAAATAGATCAATAGTCATATGTTTTGAATCCACATTCTTAAAACGTTTTATGTCGTATTTTTGGTGTCAATTAATTTACCCATATTTCAAACATTTATTTTGCCTTTTTTAGGGATGGCAAGGAATTGGATATGAGCCAGGTAATTACAAGACTAGAGACTCGCCCCATTAAGCATTTTTAATATCTAGACTTGCCCCAGACCCGATCATTACCCTGACCTACCCTAGCCCCGGAGGCTATCCAGCGAGTCTGGGTACTAACCGACCCGATTGGACACTTATTTGTCTATTATGTTCTCTGAAACGCATTCAAAACAAATAAAATAATATCGAATCAATTATTTAATATAAATACATCGAAAAATACAAGTCATCCGGTACTTAAAAAACTAGTACACATGAGACGGTACTCAAAAAATAAAGTCATGTCCACATGAGACGGGTCCGGGTCCAGGGAACATACTCAAGTTAATATCAAATTTTCTTTTAAACTAACAGCTAGCTAAACTAAGTTGCTATTTGAAATAGCACTTTTTATGGTTACAATTTATTAATACTTATAAATATTAAATAATTAAATATATAACACAAAAAAAAATCGGGGCGAGTCCGAGTCCGGGGCAAGTATCTCCTGGATTCATTACCATCCCTGGATCCGGCTACATCTTGAATTTTGCGGAATTAAACCTGACCACATTCAATTGGATTCATACTTAGCCCAAATGAGACGGGTACTCGCTCTACCCAAATTCACCGTAATCCCTAGCCTTTTTAGTTTTAGTAGCTTGGTCACAATCCCCAATTAGCTGCACCAAAATCTCTATAATTTGAGTAATGCAAAATATTTTCCTTAATTTGATTATGAAGAAAAGTGACAAGTAATATTATCATGAGATTTATTTATCATATATACATCTATGTCATATTTTTTCTTTAATGATTGCATTAAAAATATTATAAATTATCACTTAGTTTTAAAAGAACTGATGAAATTTTGTTTTCCTAATTTTATTCTCTTATTTTGCTTCTTAACTAGGTAAATCTAGATAATGATTCTCCATCTTTGCACTTTAAATTACAGTTGTTCTAGTGCCCAAGGTTGACTTGAGTGGATGATCTAATGACAAAGCAAAGGCAAAAGTCGAAGGAAAGTGGACTTAAAAGGATGGTGTGGGCCGGGCCTCATCAATCAGGCCTTATCTTTCTCCTGGACATATATAATGCACTTTTGAATTTTTTTATTTTTAACCAAAATTTTTGAGTTAGATCTTTGATCTTGTTGTTACTGTTACAGATGACTGATGACAGTCGGCTGGGAAACTTACTTGAACAAGATTGCAATAGTAAAACATGGAATAGAATGGTGACTACGAACTCGGGTTTATCGAGTCGAAACCACTAGGGCACCCCTCGTCAATAGGGAAAAATACAAAGAAAAACTTTGATTTAACACATCAAACAAAATATTTTGTGGGCTCATTTGTGACAAAGGGTAGTTTGGACTTTGGTGTTAGGATGGCCATCGGGAGAAAAAGTCTGAGGCAAAAGATTAACTTTTTATTCTTAAGACGGTATTGTCACGTATTGGTGTTTATGAGTTCCCCTAATTATCTCATAAGATGCACGCATCAGGTATATAAAAATTATGCTTTCAACACTCTTTAGATGGGATGACCGAATTGCAGAAAAATATTAAATTAAAATATTTGACTGCGAACCAGAAGATATGTTGGACAAAGTTTACTAATAAAATAACATATATATATATATATATATATATATATATATATACACACAGACACACGATAAAGGCAGCCAGTTTGGTACAAAACCGTCACTACCGATTTGGCGTTGTGGTCACTTAAAAAATTTAAATCGCAGTTTTCATAAGAATTTGATAAAAATGATTTAGAGAGTGTTTGCAAATTCTAAACAAAAACACTTTTGAACTTTTAGCTAAAAGTTAGCAATGTTTGCAAGTCTTGCTTTTACATTTGATTTTCTAAAAATAAGCTCCCATAAGTCAAAAGCTCTAAGTTGGTCGGAGATGCTTCTAGGTGCTTTTAATATTTCTACAATTAAAATAAAAATCTTTATAACAAATATATCCTTGAAAATATTTCTATATTCCCAAATTAACCCATTAAAACCCAAAAAAAAAAAAACTATATTTCTTAATCATCTATGATATTTGTAATAAGATACAATATTTGTCATAAAATATTTATATTGATATTTATAGATAGTTGTTTTAATATTTTTTTTTCATAATTATATATTAAATATAGTCATACATGTGACCTTTTCAGATTCTAGTAGCAATACAAAACTTATTAAGATGGCATATTATCCTTCTTTGTATCCACTTTTACTCTTAAAAAGGTCACCCATATGGCTATTATTTAACCTATAATTATGAAAAAAATATAAAAACTATCCGGCTATAATTAGTATTTTCATAAATTATTCGGATTTGTAGTATATCATATACAATTATTAAGCTATCATATGCCTATTAATCATATATAGTTACTAAACATAATTGATTTTTATTTTTGAATTATTTTTGTGTTTATAATACTTGTTCAAATGCCTATTGCAAGACAAAGAGGTCTAGAAAAACTTAAGATGAAAAAAAAAAAAAATGAAGACACACACGTGACAGACACCTTTAGACTACATTAATTATCCTTTAGAAATTCATATTATTTCATAAATATATGCTTTTTGGGATAAATTGTTGAACAAAAATATGGTTTTTTTTTCTAATTTTAGGGGTAATTTATACTTTTGAAGAAAAAAATTAATTGATAATCACTTCTATTTGCAAATACTCCTTTACAGCTTTTCATATTTTCTGCTTGTGTTTGCAAACACTTTTCACTTATGCTTCTTAACTGATTCTACTTATTTTTCACTTAAAAGCATTTTTTCATAAGCAGCTGTGTTTGCAAACACTCCCGTGATGCGATAGGGTTCGAGCAATTTACAAAATTATTACTTACCCCTAGCTACAAAGATGCAAATCTCTTTCTAAAGACTTCGATATCCTTTGGGCCCAAATGGTTGTACCACACTGTACCAATTAATTCAAGTTCCAACGGGGGATATCAAACAAATTATAGGGCATCAAAATTATAGCCCAAATGCCACCAACAATGGAGCTTTAAGTTAAGGGGTAAATTCTAAGATGAAGCGGGTTCATTGGAGCCAATCCATATAACATTGGTGGATTCAGGACATTAAGGTGTTTATTACCATCATTTCCCTGCTAATGATGTTTAGTTTGCCTGTTTTAATGGATTCGGTGCGCCTTAGAATCACCAAGTTAAGATATATAACTAAGGTATCAAAAAAGTCAACATGTCCTAAAGACATGTATCTAGTAAGATTTTGTTTTCTTCAAGTTGTAGCTCTGCATACCCTCAAAAGTCTTTTTTTCTCCTCATACTATACAAGGGTAGGTTTCAATGTCTTTATGTTACTAACAAAATCCAGGACCATTAAATAGTGGACCAAAGTCATATCTAATGGTCGTAATAGTGTCATGGTGAGACTCTAGTTAGTGGCGATAAAGTCAATTCAAATTTTATTATTAAAAAAGTATTTGGGTGAGTTTATAAATTATTCAAAACATTGTATACAATATTTAGGAGTCTGTACGCTCTACAACTATGTTCGAATAATATTTTTTAGAGGAGCTATAAGCTCTTAAAATAAGATAGAGATTTTTTACGTTGCTTAAAAATATGCTAAAATCTTAACAAACCTCTTTAGTTTTGGTTTTATTAATTACATAAATGTCATTACTTACATCTTACAAGCTTTATGATCATAATTTATGCGAACAATCAAAGACTTTGTTTTGTAAAATGAAATCTAACATTTTATAAGCTCCAAAAATATCTACTAATTATGGTGTGGGCCAACTCATATTATATCAATATTTATGATTGAGCTGAATCAAACATATAAATATCCATCCACTATCGAAAAGAATGGGACATAAAAGTGAAACTTTTTTTGAGTTGTTGGATAGCTAAAAGCTTTGGATCATGACATTTTGGTTTACTTCGTTTCATTTACTTTGGTTGACATTGTGAGTTTGTCAAACTATTTATTTATTTAATTTTAATGTGGGCTGCGTTGGGCCTTTGCAGCCAGAGACTAAGCCAAGAATTATGGTGAGGGGGCAAGATTTTTGTGAGTTTCATTTATCCAGTAATGAAGGATTGTATGGGGAGTGTCGGGGGCTTAGCCCCCGCGGTACGGTACGCTATATGTATGTGAAAAAATTGAGGATTAGGTATAACAAGAACACTTTTGATATACTTTGTACTCTATACCTCTTTTGTTAATAGTGAAATTCTCTTATTTTCTCCTGTGAACGTAAGCAATTGCCGAAACACATAGAAATAATATTTGATACATTTTTCGTAACTAATTAAATAAAATATAATTTTAAAACTAAAATAGAAAATGATCCTAATATTAAATAAAACAAAATATAAAAAGTGTAAGAAGTATGTTTGGAGGGGAAAGTTAAACGAAAAAATTTAAAGTCATAACTCCTAACTACAAATTTATTGGACTGTTGTGAATGATTGATATATACAAAAGTGGAACTACAATTTAGCTTAATATTTGGATGTATGGGTCGAAATAAATAGTTGTAGTCCATTTGAGTTTAAAAGTGGGCTAGCTACTTTACAAATTACTATATATATAGGTTATTCTTTAGTTTATTAGAGATGTAAATTAAATTTGCAATTTTTGAGAGGGGGCGAAATCAAATTTTTCAAATTTTTTACGTGTGCAAATTGAATAAAATAAAAATTGAGGGGGGCGGTGGCACTTTCCCTCCGTCCCTGCTTGCAGCAGTGCAATGTACCCGCGACCCGCAGAGCCCATAACAGCAAGCTATCTTAGTAGGCCCTCGCCCTGCAAAAAAACATAAAAATGATAAACTTTGATATCGTGTGGCCAATGGCCCGCATATCAGATATTAAACTGATAATGACATATACTACACTATTAATGTGTGTAGGATCACGATCATATCATAAATGAAATGAGGAAACGGAACCCTCTTATATTACGTGAGTCTGCAGCAGGCAAATCGAAATAAAGCCCAGCAAACCACTGGGTGGAGCCTAAGTAAAGCCCAATAAAGTTATTGTCAGTTTTTTGATTAGGAATGGATACCTTTCTAGTCCTAATAAGGAAAGAGAATCCAAGTCCATTTAATTCCCAAGGCATATTCTATTATTGAATTTTGAGGGGTATAATCAGTAATTCATCCAAACTTTTTGTTTTTTCACACTTTTTTTTTATATATAATTTATTTTTTGTTTTACACTTTCTTATCTGAACTACACTGAATTTTACAAAATTTTATATTTTAGCATTTTCTGGAGAAATAGGCAAAATATTCTATAGGGATTCCATCACATATGACCTTTTAAGGATAAAAATGATATTTTATCCTTAAACCGAGTGTTTGGCTCCCTTTTTGAACAATTTGAATTTCTTTCTTGTTTTGGCGGAACTGGATCTTTGGCAAAATTGAAAATTCAAAAACTTCTTGTAAGCTATTATTTCATAATTAATTGTGCAAGATTAGGTCAAAATCAACTTTTTAGCCTGGAGGGTTTTTGTTGGGCCTAAGTAGATCGTACGTATTCGTTTGAATCCGGGATTGGTTGGAGGATTTTTGGTGCTAAACTCTAGTACACATCCAACAAATCCAGGATTAACTGTAGGGATGGATAATTCTTAGATGCACCAGAAGCAACACTCTTAACGCACCGAAAACCATTTAATTGAGAGGGAGTGAGTAATGCAGACCACCCATGCAATCGAATGGTGTATAATGCTTTGGGAGCGCACCTGGCGCCCCGTAGAGCCCCCAACTAAATCATGGTGGCATCATCATCTCTAGCCAGTTTCCATACAATGCTTCAAAATCTCCATCTAATCTCAATTGTTGGTGAAAAGAATTAAGTGTCAATATTGCATCCAATTTTACATACATTCTGATTGTGTCTTAACTCTACATATCCACCAAAACAATCAATCATCATCTACCGAAGAAAAGTCCGGCTCCGCCGGCTTCTGCAGCGCGCTCACCGCCCCCGAACCCGAATCACTATGCTTGTGTACACCTCTCCTACTTGCAGCCAATCGTGCTGCATAAACAGCAGTTCCCGAGCTCGGACCCGCCACTTCTTTCCCTTTTTCTTCTCCATTTGATGATTCGTTCTCGCCCGTTAGATCTTCCAATGCCCTAAGATCCGCCAAGCTCCTCCGCTTCTTATACCTCCGCCACGCCGCTTGAATAAAACACGCTGACCACGCCCGCCATTGGTGAGAGTAGAATCTAAATTTGTGCCTCAATTGCTTGCTGTGAAGTCTTCTAAATTGGCCCGCAACGAATTTTAGGTCTTCAGCCCGTAGAGCAAATGCTTCGACTTCGGATATGGCTTTCACCGTGCGGGTGGATGACGGGAGAATAACGCTTGGACGAGGGTCGAGGGCCCACGTTAGAAGCTCCTCGCCACAAAAGTCCCCGGGGCCAATGCTACACGAGTTGAAGAAACCGGTCCGTCCCCCGTTTGTGGTGTAGGAATCGAGGTTACCTCGAATTATAAATAGCATTTCATTCACAGGATCTCCCTCTCGCATGAGGCACGTGCCTTGCGTGCATAAAGCAGGTTTAAGCCGTTCGCATATGGCGTCCAACATCCTTTCATCCATTTGATCAAATAGCGGGACCTGTTGAATATTGTCAAGAAGGAAGCCATCGTTTATAAGATCCTCAAACAAAATTATATGCAGTAAATTTTGCGCTCTAGATAATACTGTGTTCGAATATTATCTATTCGATTTGACAGGGGGCAGAATTTTTTGAAGTGTAATACACTCACACCTCAGACCCTAAATACGAAAAATACATTGGGGTTTGAATCAGTAGGAAGCAAACTACAATTTCATGTCCTGTTTTTTGAGTTGTCATGGTGGATCTTGGTATTTTGCAAAACTTTAGGGAACTGGTGATAAATACTCAATAAGTGAAGGGGTGTGCATGTAACCATCTCATTTTAAAAAGAGAATTTAAAAAGTGAAACTTCTGAGTATCTCCACGATACTAAAACAGTAGTTCGGCCGTAGGGGGTCTGAGCTTTTACGAAACAGAGTCTTATTTTGGGAAGCTTCAAAAGGAAACACAAGTCATAAACCGAAAGCGCTAATTAGAGAGCAAGCAAAAGAATTAATGATGTAAAGACTAACCCGTCTAACTAGATCATAACAGAGGTGGCGTTTAATGTCTCTTCGAAGATCCAACGGAAGTCCTTGGAGCAAAGCTTCCTCATCAACTCCTCTAGTGGCCAACCATTTATATTGATCGTACTTCCGAACGGACTGTCTCAACTCTTGAGGGAGCTGCCTATGATGCATCCACTGTTCGGTATCAGTCCTCCTAATTCTCCATTCCTCTAATCTAACAGTTGTCGATTGAAGGTACGTCTGCATATGAACACGAATCAGTAATTTCAAGTATAATCTGAATAGCTAATAAATTATGTCGTTGAAAAATCTGAAAAGTAAAATGGAAGATAATGTAATGTCTAGTGCGAAAACAAGGTCGATTAAAAAATTCACCCCGTAAAAATAGATTGAGCATATAAATTAGGGATAAACAGTCCTAGCAATCTAGTACGTAACACTAGGTGTAGTTGTCCCAGTGTGTTTTATGTGTCTATATCTATCACAGAAGTGTGTTGGGCCGTGTGTGTGGGATCACACACAGAATGCACCATACTGCGGGAAAAAGATAGACACAAAGATACATTACTCTCATTGTTGCGTAGAATTTCCAAGAACAAAGCTTATGTCAACAAGAATTTAGTTAACGAAAGAAAAGCCCGTGTGGATAGAAATTACTCAAAGATCGAGAATTTGAGAATCCTTCATGTCGAAATTAATGGATGCTAAGAACTTAAATGGCTGTAAGATGTAACTGAGTCGAAGTCTATCAAGGACTTACTTGCATATTCCCTATGAGCAAAGCAAACAGAACTAGACCAAGACACGCAATAACGATGGCGAAGCTTATTTCTCCGACGTATGTGCTCGTTGCAAGATTTTGCCCCAGAGAACTGCACAACAACAAATACTCATTGTATTAGAAAAATTATGTTGCCTAAAAATCGAAATTCATTGAAAAAACCGAAAATTTGCTGATATAAAGAATAGGATCAATGAATATGGTTCCAACTCGAAAACTAAATTACGCTATGCATTAGTATACCGAATTAACTTAATTTTTTTGCTGACGCCAGCATTTTCCGTGCAAACTCTAATTGCAGGGGAAGTTTAGTAAAAGTTTGTCTCTAATTTCGAAAAAAATGACGGGATAAAGTGGTAATTATGCTATTTTGGAGGGGAGGCAGATGTAAGTAGCCCCGTTTGAAAACGAAATTATGGAAAGCAAACTTCCACTTTGGATCTCATATTGCAATTCGTATTTCATCTTGTGTTTCATTGCGCAAATGCCTGCCAAGTGTTGTTTATCAAGACACGTGTATATTTAGGAAATATTTAATACATGGTCATTCATATGTGATGTGAAATACGAGATGAAACCATCAAATTAGAATAGAAGATCCAATCTGATCTTACCTAAGGTTCTTCAACCCCCACCACAGACAGTAGAAATACTTATTGAAAAATTTTGCTGACGTGACGTCGGCAGTAATGGCATCTCCATAAATGCCAAAGGGATAAACACTGGTATCAGGATTGCATTGACTTGTGATGTTGCTCGAACGGAACCACGCGTCTCTTCCGTCTTCCCCAACTCTACGGCAGTCCAAGTATTTGATCAGACAAGATGGGCTCTCGAGATTGCAGGCGTGTCTCCAACAAGCTTCTTCCCTTTCGATGGAGAGAAGATACCAACAAGCGCCTAAAACCTGAATTTAAATTTATGTTAGTAAGGGTGCTTAAAACTGATTATGGTATTTTTATAAGTCAGTCAAAATTTATTTTAGACATGTTTATCATTTTTAATCGTTTTATGCAAAGATTCTCCAGCAGCTTTTTTCCATTTTTCACTTACGTTTGCAAACACTATCCACTTCAGATTTTTCTCAATACTAATTTTGTTCCACTTATAACCATTTCTCTATAAATAGTTGTGTTTGCAAACAACCCCATTAGGACTCTAGCTCCGTACCTCTTACGGAACTATATTAACGGCCCTTCCGAAGTTGAAAACAGGGCAAATTAACTGAGCGCGTATTGTTTTGTATTGGTAGAATACAATTCGGCTCGACATAGAAGAAGACGGTCATGGAACTTTTTTACATAACGAGTTCAAGATAGTTTACGAATTCACTTACATGGCTTGCTAACATGTAGAGCATCAAATTGTATGCAGCTCCAGCCCATGCTGTTTCTGTGACAACACCGGTAGCCTTGACAATTTGCGAGGAAAGTGGATACATAAGAAAAAGTCTCGGAATATACTGGAATATTATTATGAACCTAAGGACATTCTTCGTGTTCATCATTGTCGAGCCCCTTAGGGTCGGGATAACGCCCCAAATCAACACCTGCGACATGAACAAGTATAAGTCTATACACCACCATAATCATATTAGAGTATGTTCTGATGAGAAAATTACTAAAGAAAGATATTTTTCATACGTTTTTCCTTTCCCTAGCTAAAATCCTCAATTTAAACATAGAATTCAACAAGAATTTATCAAATGAGATTGTTTATTGCATCTCTTATTGCAAGGCAAGGCACAAATGAGTGACATTTGTCCAATTGATGAGATTTTTCAATGCAGGAATAAGAAGAAATTGTCGTTCATACGTGCCTTGCAATAGGAAATACAATAGAAGAGATCCTGTCTATAAATTTACTTTACGAACCTGAGGAAGAGGCAAGGCAGCAACTAGGTCGATCCAGAATAACCCCCGGAAGTATCTAGAAGCGATTTTTGAAGAGTCTATCACAAGCTCTCCTCGGCCAAAAACGCGAGAGGAAGGCGCCACATATGCGGTGCGAAACCGAATATATATTTGAATCATGTAGAAGACATCAGCTATTGATCTTATGATCGTTAGTACAACTTCAAGAGTAAAACCGATATCTATGCAAACATTTTTCTTCACCACAGGCAAGTAAAAAAATAGAGGGTCGACGAACAAAGAAACTAAACAAGCTACTAAGAAAATTTTGTTCCATTTACGAATCGTAGGCCCTCGAGGATCTAATATCTTTTTCTTCACTCGTTCGTAATCCTCTGAGAAGACTCGCGATAGTACTTTAGCTTTCAAAGATTTGCCACCCTTGCGGGGGCCGTTTTCGCTCGACTCTTGTAGCCGTGTTCCATTGATTTTATACTTGAATTTAATCATATTTTCGACGTTGGCCATTGGGAATTTCGTAAACTCAGCATCATCGCGAAATCTATACAAAAACAAACACATGTCAATAAGTTTGAATCATTTGATCGAATACGAAACGAAAAATAATAACAAAGGACAAACCTTACAGATCTTGAGTTACTATAAGCCATAGTTCTTGATCAAATGAAATTTTCAGGGCTGCAAATATATAATAAATAATGAGAAATTTGTTAATATCTGGCCAAAAAGAAGATGGAAAATGACTGATGATGAATCCATAGCCACCAGGAAAAAGAAAAAACAGTTGTGAATTTTTGATGAAGAAGAAATCATGTGAAGAAATAAATTAAAAGCTATCTTTTATTTAATAAATTTGGTTATATATATGTATGTGTGTGTGTGTGTGTGTGTGTGTGTGTATGGAGTATTAGACACTCTATTGTTCTTTGCTTTTCAGAAAACAAAGTAATTATCAGGTCAAACATGTGACTGATTCTTGAAGTTCATATGAATTTTGTCAATTCTTAAAACCCTTTTACTTTGGAAATTAATTAAAGAATCAGTCAAAGCTATGAACTATTTCTTTCTTGGTTGAATATATCAACATATAATGATTTAAATTAACGTAGCAGATGAATAAAAGTTGAGAAATTGACATTCTACATAAAAATAAAATAAAATGACAGTTGCATATTTTAAATAGCACATTAATGATGAAACTGCTGAAAATCAAAATATCTCTAATAAATATATATATATATATATAATTCATGAATCCCAGAAAATAAGAACACTAATTAAGAGATAAAAAAAGAAAATTTACCAACATTTGCCCAGAAATTGTTTTCCAGTTCTTGATGTTGCTGATGAGTTATATACTGTTGGATAACTCTCTGAGAATTTTATTTTTGCTTTTGAGCTCTTATGAAAAGTGAGAATCAGAGGGCAAACAATTAAATATTAATGAGAAAAACCCAAAAAGAAGGGCCGGATTAATAGTTCAAAAAATTGACAAATATGTATATATGTAAGGAGAAAAAATTGTATTGTATAATAATTAATTAGAGGGTCTCCATCTCTCCTTGTTCTTGCCACCCCCAGAGTTTAATCAGTGTGTATATGTATATATATATATATATGTATGTGTACGTGTGTATATATATATATATATATTTGTGTGTGTGTGTTTCCAGATTAGAGAAGGTTGAGAATGGGGTGGAAGCAGGGAGAGTGGCGTTTTGTTTAATGTCCAGTTATAGTAAATTTAGTACAAAAACATATTATTTTTTGTACAGATCCGAGGTCTTGACTAATATGGACTTCTCATCTATGGCATCTTGCCACGTGGTGTTATTAATTTCCCACCGTAAGGGAAGGCGTGTTTGGATACTGCATTTTTCAGACATTGCTTCACCGGACCACACAGTACATTAACAAAGTACAATCAAGTTGTTAATTGAATAATCCTTAAAGAAAATGCTATATATCAACCATTAAATACTCTTTCTAATATGATAGGTTAATCAACAAACCAAGCGACTTGAGTTTATATTGGTACATGATGAAACAAGAGTTTTTTTTTTTTTTTCGGAATACGAATGGCATATGAAAAATCGATGAAGTCCAACTCTACTGGTGAAGTTAAGTCTCCGCTTTATGATATTAGAGGTTTTAGGTAATTTCACCAATAGCGTGTGAGACTTTCTCTGCATTAACAATAGTTTTTAACTTGATGTAATAGTGCTAGCTAGCTAATTGTAAAATGTTAATATTTGATATTTATGACATGTATCAAGAAATCGAAATTAATCTTTTTTTAAAAAAAAATTAGCATTTGAAAAGACGATTAATATATATATGAAAAGATGTTATGAAGAATTTTATTGTCCTAGATGACAAATGCAATAAATACATTGAACTTGATTTCTATAGTTTATACTTAGCATAATAAATAAATAAATATTTTATCATATCAAGAAGTGATAATAAATCAGTGAAATACTACTGATGATATATAGCATTTCTCAATTATGTATAGCCCTAATCATTATATTATGCAGCACACTTTGTACATAAAATAAATGTTATCCTTCAGTTAAATTTGCAAGATACAAGAGGTTACTCATATATGAATCTAAAAAGAAATAAATAAATCCTCTTTGTATACGTCATGCATAATTGCCAATCGAATTGTGTCCTTGTTCTTTTCTGTTTATTGAAAAAAAAAACATGAGAGAGGGAGAGGACGAAATGCTACGTTTTAGCACAATGAGGACAATGATATATGAAAACAAATGGGAAAACAAGGAAGATAATTGTATAGATCGGGTTTTGAGCCCCATCTATGTACCCTGTGGCTAGGAAAAATACACATCACATGTTTTTTAATTAAAAAACAATTGATATGTGATGTGTCTTTTTTCCAAACACGAGATGCATGAGTAAAACCCAAAATCCGGTCTATATAAATATTTTCGGAAAACAATTGTCAAATCAAATTTCAAAGTAGTTTATAGGTTTTGACCAAATAATTTGAGGATTTTTCAAGATCTTTTCAATAATTGAGTCCAAGTATTAATAGAAGTTCACGTATCATGCATTGGTTGTTTCACACCCAAATAAAATGTTGCGTATTCTTTCAGTTATATTAAAAGACATATAGTGACCTTTTAGCATATTACTGTCAATACAACCTTGATCTAAGAAATAGGTAAAGATGATTTGATTTTTATTTTATTGGTAAATGATATTGGCCCTCCAAAAGTGTTATTGGCACTCCACTATTCAATACAAATTTCTTTCTAAAAATACTGAAAATGGAGCTCCAATAGTAATTTTTGGAGTGCCAATATCAACTCCCTATTTTATTTAGCCCATTAGTTAAAAACCGAATAGTTGTGATTTCTGGATTATAATTTTATTTTTTGGATTATTAAAAAAATGAAAAATTCACATTAAGTCAAATTCTACAAAAAATGCTTCAATTTCAAATTCTATCACACATTCCACTATATAACTACTCATCATTTCATCATTTCAATCACTTACATTCAATATCCAACCCCTGAACCGAACGAGATGTTGTTCAAGCTTGTTTGAAATACAATCGAACTTCAAAGTTTGTGTTTGAACTTGTTTGATTAGTAATCGAGCCGAGTTCAAACGAACTTTAATCGAGCCGAACACGAGTCGAGCTTGAATAGTTTGATTTTTTTGTACATATTTTTATTATTTTTTACTAATCGAGCCGAGTTCGAGCCGAGCTTCAAAACTTATCAAACACAAAAAATTGTTCAAGCTTGGTTTGATAAGTTAACGAACCGAGCTCAAACGAGCTTTTAGCGATCGAGTTCGAGCCGAGTATCGAGTAGTTTGGTTCGTCTTTCACCCCTATATCCAACTCATTCTCTTTCTTTCTTCATTATAAACAAAATATTAATCTAATTTTTTTCCATATCATCATTACATATATAATTAGTTCAATCAACTTTATATAACATCTACACAACTTCCAAACATTTCTCAAAACACACATCCAAACAAACAAAATAAATTAATATTTTTATACGAATTTTTATAATACACATTCTCCAATAAAAACTCAAAATTCATTTTCGAAAACACAACCATACGGAAGCCAAACTATCTTTAATATAACCTTTTACAACCGATACCAAAAACAACAAATTAATGGGGCAAACAAAGATTTAATAAAAACGTGTTTAGATTAGAAAAAGATATATTTAATTGATTCACATATAACCTAATTGAATGGTTAAAGTCTTTAACCAAAGATTAAGGACATATACAATTAATTAGTAAGGCTCTCCGTATTTTGCAGTAGATAAAGATTAGAGGTGAAAGATGAATCAAGTTACTCAATACTCGATTAGAGATTGATTTTTAAAAGCTTGTTTGAGCTCGGTTCATTGACATATCAAACCAAACTTGAATAACCCTTTATGTTCGATAAGTTTTGAAGATCGATTCAACTCGACTCAATTAGCAAAAAATAATAAACTATGTGGCAAAAAATCAAACTACTCGAGTTCTACTCGTATACGACTTAATTAAAGTTTGTTTGAACTCAACTTGACTAACAATCAAATCAAGGTTAAACACAAACTTTGAAGCTCAATAATAATTCAAACAAGTTTAAACAATAACCTTATTCGACTCAATTCAGCTCATTTCGTTTACAGCCTAATTACGATGTAATTCAAATATTCTATAAATGCAAGAGACTATTACGAACATGCCGAAAGGGCTTTTAAGATAAAAACCCTCCGTCCGTTACCCTAGCACAAAACAAAAGGCATGATTTAATTTAAAATAATTGTATGGCTGAGTTTAGGAAACTTCATGCACTAACTAATATATTTAATACAAACCAATAGTATTCGGAATCATGAAAAAGGAGCGAAAAAGGCATCTATTAGTAGCTTTCTTAAGGCAGCTGGAATAAAGCCATACTCCATTAGCACTAACATTTTATGCTTTCTTCTAGAAGTTGGAGATTTTCAATTGTTATTTTGACCACATATAATATGACTATCATTAGTATCATTACATCCATTATTATATTGTTTTTAATTATTATTTACATCCTAATAGTTACTATTCCATAAGATCACAAAATAATTAAATATGTTATCTTATCTGAGTTCGAGTGACCAACAATGCCAATAAAAGTAGAGATGCCAACGAGGATGGTACGAGCTGAGTACTATAGGTCTCGGGACTTGCCTCATTAAATTTTCTTTATACTCAAACCCCCCACCCCCCATTAGATCCGATTTGGTTTCTATTTTTTTCTACTATTTTTTCTGTTTAAATCATGTTCTTGCAAGCACGTTCAGAACATATAAAATAACATAAAATCAATATAAACATATTCAAAAATTCAAGTCAACTCTTACTTAAATGTGAACACATTATCAAGTGCAAATTTCAAAAAATAAAGTCATCTCCTACTCAGTTTGCCTGAGAAATTAGAATTGCTGATTTGCAACAACGTACTATGCTACCACCTGAAAGAATATTTTTCTCATTTTTTGAGTCTTAACTATTATATATTAAAATTAATGATATATAAAATTTAAAATAAATTTATATATAAAACAATCGGGATGAGTTCAGGTCCAGGTCGAGAGCGGATATCTCCTGGACTCATTACTCACCAACCCGGCCGGAGCGAGAATTCTAAAGCTCGGACTCAGATCCGCTCTCATTCAATTAGGTTTATACCCGCTTCAAACAAGGCGAGTTTGGGCCTTGCGAGTACTCACTCCATCCGGATTTATTTTTATTCCTAAATAAAAGTATTGTTTTGAAAAATGAATGCAATATAAAATTATGGTTATAGATAAATAAATACAAAAGAATTGAAGAGGAGTGGGGTGGGGGGTGGGGGGTGGGGGGGGGGGAACAAACCAAGGAAGAGATTCGACAAGCAAGCACTTTCCAAATTGGAGGCTCATAATCTGTAATTTGTCTTGGCTCATCCTTGACGGTGAGGGTATTTTCGTACTTTAAACAGGGACACCCGGCAGTTGCGAGGCTGGAGTTTGGGCCCAGTTACAGATGGTGTGTACTTTAACGGACGACATTCGATTTAGCCCACCGTCAACAATTCAATACAAACTGTAGCCCCAAATCCAATTGGATGACAATCCATTTCCTATTTCTCGATTTGCCAGTATTTTTTTCCCATTAAAAATACGTTTGTTTTAGGTGTAATTATTTTTTTAACCCGTGTTAGTTTAAAATTGCTAAATACCCCTCTCTATTAAAACAATAGGCAAAACTATCCCTCTATTTTTGTAAACCCAGCATGAAACCCCTTTTTGGTTAAAAAAATGATGCAAAATCTAGCCATTAAAACATTCATATACCTTTGCCCTATTTGAAGGGTTAAAATTTGCTACAAGGCAAAGGTATAAGGATGTTTTAAAGACTATATATTGATCAAGTTTCTAATGGAAAAAGGGGTTTCGCACTGAGTTTACAAGAGGGGTGTTTTTGCCTATTGTTTTAACATTGGGGGGGGGGGGGTTTAGCAATTTCGGACTAATACAGAGGGTAAAACATAATAAATCCTTTGTTTTATATCTCCTAAAAATATCTCAAAGAAATTCTACACTCAATTCTTCTAAAAAAATCTCAAATTTCCCAAAAATAGATTAAGTGGCATTTCTCTCAAATTTTTCTTTAAAAAGTCAATTTTTTCACTATTTATGATTAAACAGCTCCCTCAACAACTGAAAGAACCTTTTTCGCAAATATCTCAACATAGCCATCCAAATACTCTTATATATTGATTCGAAATGACGCAAGGTACAAAATAAGACCTACTTTGAATATTTTTGGATGTTTTAATCGATAAGCGTAACTTAAATACATTTAAGTTGAGCTTAACTTCTTAGAAAATATCTAAATTTTCTTAGAAAATAAAAATTCATTCATACCAATTTTCCAAAAGATAAAACTTTTATTACAAAAAAGACATCACATTATACTTATACCTAATCATTACACTTTTTGTCTATCAAAAGAACGGATTTTTCTATGGTACCCAAGGAGTGTTACTCCAATATGTACTTGTGTGTCTATCTCTTTTACACAACTGTGTGTGGGGTTCACATACAGTACACCTCAATGTGTGAAAGAGATAAACACAAAGAGTAATACTCCGGTCTACCATAGTACTATCCCAAAAAAACTCATCCAAACACAAATTCATGGAAAATATGTCAGACCAAGTCCAATGATCATAGTGTCATCTCTCTCATACAGTAAGGTGTATTATATGCGGTCCTCACACATACTTGTGTGAGAGAGATAGATACGAAATTCACACTCGAACAATTAGACTCAATCTGACATAGAATTACCCATTTCTCCATCATATCTACTCCCTTAATTATTTTGGGTAAAGAAAATGAAGTACAACCCTGCTATATTGCCTTAAGATCATTTTGCAACAGTTCCAACAGCTCATTAAGAGCTTCAACCCAAGTCTTCGATCCGGCTTCCACTTTAAAAATAAACTCTCTCTCTATATATATATATATTGGGGTTTTCACATTGTCAAAGACAGAGCCAGGGGCGAGTGGCGGATGCCCCTCAACTTTGAGAAAAAAAATTGTTGCTAAAAACTTTTGATATTTGAAATTTCCCCCCTCAAAATCTAAGTATATTTCCCCTCTTTTTTTTTTTTTTTTGGTATTTGTCCTCCCAAACCCCAAATCCTAACTATGTCCTGCAAATTGTATATGAATATCACAATATAAATAGTAACCAAAACACACATATAGATCTGAATTTGGATTTTGGTGTTTATTGTGTATTTCACATTGTATTTGAAAATCACACAATATAAATATTAGAGAAAATTACATATGGACCCCTGATGTTATGGTCAATTACTGAAAATATCTTGACATTTTTAAATTGCATAAAGTCTTCATCATGTTAAAGCATTCTTACAATTACACCCCATATATGTTTAAAAATTCTTACAATTTCGCCCTTGTAAACCTTACAAATAGATCTCTTTAAGAGGTCTCATTGTAGTTTACCAAAAATCAAGAGTTTTTTTTTTGTAATTAGCACTGAAGTGAGGGGAGTGTGTATGTAATTCACCTTAAATATTATGTAAAACACACAGATAAATCCGAACGATGCTTGGCGTGTATCTGTACTGTACGATTAATTGGATCTACCTTTTCTTCTTTATATAAATATTAGTCGCTCGCGCACATGCGATACATGCACTTAATTAATTAAAAATAATTTTTATTTCATTTTTTGATAGAGTTCAAAGTACATAATAGAATTGAACTCTGTAATGTGTATATGCATATCACTGAAATGAATATAAAATAATACAATATACACGTATATGTATAAACTGATATAAGACCGTATCTCTACAGATTTGGGTCTATCGAAATTTAACTAAAAGATCAATATTTATCTAATAGAATATACACAATATCTAGCCGTATCTATAAGAATACACACTAACATCCCCCCGCAATTTGAGCAGTGGGTCCAACGCGAAGATTGGACCGTAACTGAGAGAACTTTGGAGCAGCCAAAGCTTTGGTGAATATGTCAACAATCTGATCTGAGGTGGGGACATACTTCACCAAAACATCTCCAAAAGCGACCTTCTCACGAACAAAATGGTAATCGATCTCAATGTAACATGAAACATGGGATTGAGAACGAGATAGATAGCACTGATATTATTGCAGTAAACCCAAACTGGATGGGGAAGAAACACACCAAGGTCACGAAGAATATAACGAAGCCAACAAGTCTCAGCAACAACATAAGCAATAGAGCAGTACTCAGACTCAGTACTGGATCGGGATACAGTGGCTTGCTTTTTGGCGGACCAGGAGATAAGGTTATCACCTAAATAAACAACATAGCCAGTAGTAGAGCACCGGCTATCAAAACAGGCACAGTCAAAGTCAGCATAGACAGTAAGAGAATCCAACTAGGAAGATCGAATAAGAAGAGCAAAGTCGAGAGTGCCTTGAAGATAACAAAGAATCCTCTCAACCATCTGAAAGTGAATATCCTGAGGTGAGTGCATGAACTGACTGAGTAAAGCAACTGCATAAGCAGTGTCAGGCCGAGTGTGAGTAAGATACTGAAGACCCCCAACAATACTGCGATAAAAAATCGGATCAGAGAAAAGGTCTCCCTCAAGAACGGAGAGAGTAGACTTCGCAGAAAGAGGAGAGGCAACAGGCTTCAAACTCATCATGTCAAAACGCTGTAGAAGCTCAGTTGCATACTTTTTCTGCAAAAGAAACAATCCAAGAGAGTCTCATGTAGCATGAATACCCAGAAAGTAGTGAAGATCCCCTAAATCCATCATAGCAAACTCCTAGGAAAGGCGAGAAATAAGAGCAGTAATGGCAGCAGAGTCATTCTCAGTCAAGATAATGTGATCAACATACAGCAAGAGAACCAAGGTGATAGAACCAGAACGTTAGACGAGCATCGACATGTCAGCTTTGCTGCTAGTGAATCCAAGACGCAGCAAATACGAACCAAATTTCTGAAACCAAGCTCTGGGTGATTGTTTCAGACCATATAAAGCTTCTGTAACTGACGCACATGTGAAGGATATTGGGGGTGAGTAAAACCGCGGGGCTGAGCCATGTAAACAGTCTCGGTAAGATCACCGTGAAGAAAAGCATTCTTCATATCAAGCTATCTGATAACCCACTGACGAGAGACTGCAATAGAGAGAACAATGCGAATAGTAGTCGGCTAACCAGGGCTGAGGTCTCACCAAAGTCAATACTAGCCTGTTGCTTAAACCCCTAAGCAACCAAGCGGGCCTTATACCGCTCAACAGATCCATCAGACCGTAACTTCACCTTATACACCCATTTGAAACCAACTAGATTTTGCGAAGGATGCGGTGGCACCAAAGTCCATGTGCCATTTGCTTGAAGAGTATTAAACTCATCAGCCATGGTGGCACGCCAAAGAGGATCCTTGGCTGCTTGTGTATAGCATGTCGGCTCGAGAGGAGGGTAAACAATAGACAGGGAGGGGAAAACATGATGCTTACGCATATCATCACGTAAGCGGGTTGTTAACCGTCCGTAACAACACGGAATCGAACAAATAATATCGTAAAAGTAAGATCGTCTCCACAGGGAAGGTTATCAAATGCCAAACGAAGTTTATCCTATTATTTAGACTATCGATTATCAAGATTTGAGATTTTAACTAATTAAAAGCAAAAATTAATAAAAACAAAATTAATTAAATTAATTAAAATAGAGATAACTAACACGAATAATCAATTAACGAAAAGCCTAGGGATTAAGATTTCATCAAGGTATTTCTATAGATTATTGACTTTCAATGGATTATCATTCTTGCTTAAATTAAAGACTCAATTTCCTTAAATACACGAATACTCTCCCGAGATCTTCATGAGTACCCACCTAAAGTAATTACCGTCACTCCCATGATCAATAACTGATTTAGATGAATCCATTAAGTTCTATGAATATTGTTTAGCTAGTCTCCTGCAAAATTACCAATATCCCTATTAAGTAATTTACACATGCCTATTAAATCTGAACCGATAAACTATTTCACCTCCCGGTACTTCTTAATTCATCTTAAATCATGCAATTGGTGATCAAGCAATTACAACCATTAAACACTCATTAATACAATAACAAAACAAGAATCGAATCCATAAATTACCAATAATCCAATTAAATACGCAAGACTACATCTTAAACCTTAGAAAATAATTTAGCTATGCATAATTAAAGAAAAACAAGGAATAAATTGCATAAACATAAAAATACTCATGTTCAACAATGGAGGATTAGAAAAATACAACTTGAGAAGATGAAGCTTCCAACTCCCAGAAATCTCCTTCAAGCCTTCTTTTTCTTTCTCTCCACGTCTTCTAATTCAAGAATATGACTCTCTAACCTTCTATCTAGCCTAAAAAATTTTTTTTTCCTCTTTCCTCAACTAAAAAGGGAGTCTTAGATACATAAAATAGGCCCAGCCAAGTCATAAAATTGGCGCCTGTGCAGAATTTTTTCTCTTAATTTTTCTTCAACGAAACTTTCATGTTTGGCCTCTCTATTGCATTTCTTCACTTCCTTTTGGTTAGCCTTCATTATTCTCGTATAAAATACTCCTTCAACTTATCAAAACACTCGCTTTTATGCCTACAAAAGCATAGAAACGACTTAGAAATCAAAATATGTAAATTAGGCTAAAAATAAAGGCAAAGACTAACTACAAGGCATAAAATAAAGATAAATGTGAGGTAAATCATGATGAAAATGTGTAAAATATGCAACCTAACACGGGTGAACATAGGATGATGAATAGACGGAGGTGGGACACTGGATGAACGCTCGGGAGATGGAAAGACCGAGGAGGTTGTAGTGGCAGGAGACGGGACAGACGAAAACTCAACAGTAGCTGGGGAAAGAGACGGAGATTGCATTGGACTGGAGAGACATGGAGGACTCGGATAAGAGAGAGGTGATGGAGATGACACCGAAACAGGCGACGTGAAAGACACAGTAGTGGTGGTAACAGGAAAGTCGGTAGGACTGAGATCTGCCGGATGAGGAAGGAAAATCGAAAAAGATCCAGAAGCAGACTGGTGGGTATCAGAGGTGGAAGCGGAAGTGGAAGGTAAAGTAGGATAGGGAAATGAGTCTTCATAAAAAATGACGTGACGACTAACATGAATAACACCAAAAGTGGGATCGAGGCACCGGTAACCCTTGTAATCCAGAGCATAACCTAAGAATATACACGAGGCAGAGCGAGGATTGAGCTTATGAGCAACACGATGACCAAGATACGAGAAACATGCACAACCAAAAGTCCGAAATGAGGAATAGTCGAGGAAACTACCAAATAAGACCTCAAAAGGATACTTGTGGCGAAGTGTAGGGGTAGGGAGACTATTAATAAGAAAAACAGCAGTATAGAGAGCGTCAACCCAAAAAGAGTGAAGGAGATAAGAAGTAAGAAGTAAAGTGCGAATTAACTCAGAAATATGACGATGCTTACGTTCCGACACACCATTTTGCTGTGGGGTGTAAGAGCACGATAGGCGAAGCTGAATGCCAGAAGCAGCAAAAAGGTTACGAACTTAGCATTATCAAACTCACGACCCCCATCACTTTGAAACCTTTTGATTTTAGTTGTAAAAAGATTTTCAATTAAGTTTTTAAAAGTACAAAAGTGAGTATATACTTCAGATTTAGTACGCATGGGATAGTACCAAGTAAACTCGGTAAAATCATCAATAAAAATGACCTAATATTTAAAACCAGTTCTCAGGACAATAGGAGAAGTCCAAACATCAGAGTGAATTAAATAAAAGGGAATAGAGCTACGCTTTTCAATAGGCTGAAAGGGTAACTTGTGCGACCGGCCAAACTGACGAGGTTGACAAAAAGAAACAGAACAATCTTTAGACTCTAAACTACCACTACAAGACAATTGTTGAAAAGCAGAAAGACTAAGATGACCTAGGCGGCGATGCCAAACATCACCAGAGACGGCAAGAGCAACAGGAGAGGACACCAAGCTAGGGAGACCGGGTACAGACCACTACTGGAAGGGGACTTCAGAAGACCCTTCCCTATTGCTTTGTCCTTAACACAAAAACCAGTGGAAGAAAATTTAATCAAACAATCATTTTCTTGACATGATTTTCTAACAGACAGGAGATTGTGAGACAAATGAGGAACATGCATCACAATGGATAAAGTAAGGGGACGAGTCGGGGTATGTAAAGTAGAGGAGCTAACATGCTTAATAGACAAAAGTGCACCATTACCAACTAAAATCTTGTTCGTACCAGTATAGGGAGTAAGGTTAGATAGTTTACCGTCATCCGGAGTCATATGAGTAGAGGCACCACTGTCAGGATACTAAGCTATGTCAGAGGTGTCAACGACGGACAAGGCTGAAAAGGACTTTGGAAGATCCTCAGAAACGTATGCATGGTTAAACCACTGGGGGACAAGAAATACAAGTATGACCCGGAATACCACATAACTGACATGTCTAACCAGGAGAATGAGTCGGAAGTAGACCAGGACTTGGAGAGTCCTGAAAACCAAAAGGCCCAGATTGCCTAGTAAAACGAGAATGCCCAGAGTGCTGACGATGGGGCTGTTGAGACTGAGTCTGAGAGGAGTGCTGCCAAGTCTGAGACGAAGAGGACGAACTGCAACCATTATGACCCTTCCCAAGCCCGGAACCAAAACCGAGACCACGTGAGCCACCACGACCTTTACCACCAGAATAGTTGGAGTTCGAGGAGTGAGAGTAAGCGAAAAAGGCAGGAGATGTAGAGGAATGAGAGTCAGTTTGGTGAAGTCGTTGCTCAAACTGAAGTAGCTGTACTCGGAGATCATCGAATGTGAGAAGAGTGGGATATAAGGAGACAACCATGACGAAGACTTGATACTCATAAGGGAGCCCGTTTAGGGCTTGATGAAAGAGATCACGAGAAGAGATAAGATGATTTACTACAGCGAGGTTATCACAAATATTTTTCAGTTTACTGAGATAAGCATCACAAGAAAGATCTCCCTTTTTAATAGTGAAGAACACACTTTTATACTCTAATTCTTTGGAAAGCGATTGTTGAATAAAGAGACGCTCAAGAGAGAGCCAGATATCACGCGATGTAGAAAGTGTATAAACGGCTTGCAAAATTTCCTGAGTGAACGTAGCATACATCCAAGATTTGATACTTCAATCGGTTCGAAACCAAGAAATGTATGTCAGATTATTAACAAGTTGACCCAACGAATTGAGAATATTAGAGGATGGACATTGTAACGACCCATCAATGTAGCCTAAAAGATCATGGCTACCAAGAAGTGTTTCAAATTGATATTTCCATAAGAGATAATTGTCAGAATTGAGTTTTGTCGTCATAAGTTGAGGATTTGGGAGAGTAGACGGTGGTTGGGAAGGTGAGTTTAGTAAAGGAGGATTTGTTTTTGGATCAAGATGGAAAAGAGGGACTGTGTGGGGGTTGTTTTGAAAAGAAGGATTTATGTTGGGGCTTTTTGTAAGGTAGAATTGATATGTGGACTATTCTGGAAATTAGGGCTTATTTGGGGTTGAATTTGGAAATGAGGGTTGACTTGTGGGTGAAATTGGAAAAAGGGAGAATGAGCGGCTTGTATTTGTGGATGAAATTGAAGATGAGAAAATTGGTCATCTTCAATTTCACGGTGGGAGGCGCCGCCAATGGAGAAAAGGGCTACTATGGTGGAGGGAAAGGCGTCGGCGCCGGCGACGGCAGGGAAGGAGGCGCCGGCCATGATGGGAAGGAAAGCAGCAGTGGTAGCGACAGAGAGGGGAGACGATGTCGGGACAGAGATTGGAGAAGGTGGCGATGGTTGACTGAGAGAGAGGAGTTGATCGGCATTGGAGAACGTGACAGCGGCTGAAGAAATTAGCAGCGAAGTAGTGGTGGCCGAGAGTGATGGGATTTGAGAGAGGAGAAGAGATATATCAGTTGTTGAGAGGTAAGGAAATGAGATGGGTAAGGAGTTGTGCAGCTTTGGGAAGGGCGGGATCCGCCGTGAGTGACGACGGCAGAACGACGGCGAGAAGGTTGTTTGCCGGTGCCGAGAAAGAAGAAGAAGAAGAAGATAATGGCAAGGAAAATTGAGAGAAAAAATTTGGTGAGAGAAATGAGACAGGAGGTGCTGTGGAGAAAGTGGTGAAGGCCGACGGGGCAGGGACGGCTGGGGCAGGGACGGCTGCGGCAACCAGGGAAGTGGCCATGTCTGCTGTGAGGGCGGAAGACGAAGCCACATGCTCGTTTAGCCCGGTGATCGATACCATAATAGAGTTCAAAGTATGAACTCTGTAATGTGTATATGTATATCACTGAAATGAATATAAAATAATACAATACATATGCATATATAGATTGATATAAGACCCTATAGATTTGGGTCTATTGAAATTTAACTAAAAGATCAATATTTATCTATTAGAATATACACAAAATTTAGCCGTATCTATAAGAATATACACTAATATTTTTAATAATATTTTTCTTTTCGTATTCTATATATGCTGAAAGTTATAGCAATCTATTTAACAATAACTTTATATGAGTTATTACAAATCTGAGGCAATAAAAATAAGAGGAGTGCAAGCCAATTTTCACATTTAAAGGACAAGTCTTTTTTAATGAATTAGTTACATGATACATATCATAAATATTAAATTACGATAAATTATAACCAACTAACAATTATTACAATCAACTGACTATTACTACTATAAAATTAAAGAAAAGTCCACACACTTTTGACGTAAATAGAACTCAAAATCTCTAATATTTTAATTAATATCCCATATTCTTTAGTAGAGCTAAATGTCAAGGACATTTCAAGTGGTGATGGTCCCATTTGTTGAAAAAGAAAAAAAGAGAGGCGGTCATGTCATACTAAAATAACTGGCACGCCAAGAAGGCATGTGTTGTGAAAATGAGTATAAATAATTCGGGGTGATATTTGATAGATTCGGAAGTCCAATACCCGAGCAATATTCACCACACAAAATGTTAAAATACAATAAAATATGTATATATATGGTAGACCCCCAACACATTTTAACACTGTTTGTGTTGAATATTTGCCCAAGAGTTGCACTACAGGATCCACCAAGTATCACCTACATAATAAACCACCACCCCCCCCCCCCCCCCGCGCGCGCCCCGCCTTCTTCAACTAAAATATTTTTGAAAACTGCCTCTATTTCAAAAGGTTTACAAGAGGTAAAATTATAAAAAAATTAAATATATAAAGAATGTAATTGTAAAAAAATACCTTAATATAAGGTAAATTTTATGTAAAAAAAAATTTAAAAAATGAAGAATCTTTCGATAATTATAAGTGAGGGAGTCTATATGTAATTTTCCCTTGTAATTATATCAAACAAATAAAAGCGTAAATGATGAGGCAAGGAAATCGTCCACAAAATGAGTGTACATTCACGAGGCAAACTAGAATTATTCCAAAAATTATAAGTAGTGTCACAAAGAATTCGAAAAGTTTACATGAAAGTTTTATTGGAAAATGACCCACTCAAAACTACTCTCGAGTAGAAATATTCATATCAATAAGTTCGAAATCAATCTTTAAAATCCAATTTAAATTCGACAACGTAAATAACAAATCAATAACAAATCAAGTTTCTTCGAGTTACGATTAAAGCTCATTCAACCTCAATTTCTTAGTGATCAAACTGAACCCACAACATAATTTCAATCTCAATAAAATTTTCTTACAAAATTTTGAATAATGTCTAATTTAGCTACAGTTACTAAACTCACAACATAATTTCAACAATTTTTATGGCAGGGTAAAAAGGTAACTAATGGAATGATGTATACTTCGAATGAGGTTTCCTAATCATGTGGACATGAAGCAGATTCTTTTAGAGATGTCCTCATGATCTTCCCAAGCTTGGAACAAGCATCAAGACATAACTGCATTGCCTGCACACAACATAACTATTCAGCATAGGCTACGAATGGAAAGAATGATTTTGAGAAGTTTTCGATACTCAAAGTCCCAATATAATCTCAACCGTCTCCATATGATGGACCTCACAAATGTGGGGTTATAATTGTTCTGCGAATCAGAATCTTAGGAGCTCCTAAGAATGATCTGGCATGGACAGGGTTCTAAATATGTTCGTTTTGTGTAGAACTGAAGGCGCATACAAGCTAACTCCTGATAACATAGGTAGACATATATTCTCGTCATATATATTACAGATTTGAGAAAATCGGACCATATATATTAGGGATAATTACATGCAAACCCTCAATTATTGGTTAATCACCCTCTGAAGTTTTGCAAAATCACCAAGCGGAGATCTGACAACTCGAAAACTAGAGATGAACTTTTGACATAGGAAGTTGTGGTAATTTCACAAGCCCTAGGGGAGTGTTTTATCGTAATTAAGGTCTCACACACGGGGTGTCTATAATTTACCTATATATTATTCTCCAAGTTTATATGTACTGGCCAAAATAGGATAATATAGGCAATCAGATGCTATTAAGGATAATATCAGCTTGTATACAAAGCATTTTACAGACAGAAAAAATCAATTCAGGCAACAAGTTTCCATACCTCATGAATCTTTGGAGTCGACCAATCTCCTGTGACAGTCATTTGAGTAACCTCATTACGTGATGGCATACAAGTAATCAGTAGACTACCGTCTTGGTAGCTTTCTTCTTCTGATACAGGGTCAATGAGAAGGTTTTTCCCGTAACATGACTGGGCATGAATAGAGAGATGGTAAGATTCGATACGCAGTTTATTAGAAGTATCACATACCAAACTGAAAATCTATTTTAGTCATGGTAGAACGACGATATTATGTGTGGATGAGTAAACCTGAGGAACTTCTTCGTCTATTTTTCTACAAACCAGATATAAAAAACAGTTGATGAAAACAAAATCAATTTGACTTGACAGACCATTCAAAGATGCAACATTCTTCAATTGTTTTAACAGCAGAGTTAGGTATAATCATTGTCATTTTACTGATGAAGGCTTGTAATTTCATGTGCTATTTTTCGTCCTACATTTGTCCAATAGGAAGTGAAGAACATTACAATCACAAGCGTTATGATAATGGCAATAATACTTCTCAATCTCTTCAAGGACTTTGTCTAATAACAAAAGGTTTTGTCCCAACTTTGAATTCACTCAAGAATAGAGAGAAAACTTTAGGCTCTCCTTCACTTCTCTGAAGTCGTGTTTGGATTCGAGTGAAGGATTTTGAGCTAATAATTTCAAATAACTCCATCATCGGAGTATATTTCAAATCCATCATAATAAATCAAAAGGTAAATTAAAAGATTGCTAAAAAGGAACCGAAATTCATTTGAAAATTATACAGAATTTGTTTTTAATGGATTTGAAAGCCTTCCTATCTAAATGCAACCTAAAAACAAATTGGGCAGCATGAAATTCTAAGAAAAGCAAAAGCACAAATAACGTGATACATACCACAGAAACAGAGGCAACCATGTCGTATAACATAATCCCCGCATCCGCTAGGGCAAGACTGGCACATGTTGTAATTACAGGGAGATCACCTACAGCAATAATATATGATTTTTATAAGCATAGCAAGAATAAACAATTGAAAAAAAAAACTCAAATAAAGTATCTGAATAAACAGAGGTTCGATTATCTTGTACAGTTTTAGCCTACTAGTTCATCTACCTTCTATTAGTATTACTTCAGCACCTTAGACAGATTTAGATACTTTTAGAAAAACATCGAATAAGGGCTTGTTTGTTTATGTTTTCAAATATCACACCTCTGTTTTCTAAATCACCATTACAAACCATTTTTGACCAAATACACCTTTTTTTCAACTTCACTTTCTCATTCCCCTCTGTAACTATCTCTCAATCAATCATTTCACACTATCTCTCATCAATAATTAACTACTCCAAATATTCATTCTTTTCTCTTTCTTACATTACTATTCTTTTTTCAATCACATAATCATTACCAAAATAATTAACTTAATCATTTTATACACCACACATCAACCAATCATTTTTTATTTGACATATTTTCCCATTTCCAACCTTTTCCTAAAAACATTAACAAACACAAAAGACACCACATCATTTTCACCCAAATACCCATAGTACAATATCCCCAAAAAAAATTCAGAATATTTACTGAAAAACATAAACAAACAAAATTCTTAACTTTACTTGTTCAGGGAAAAAAATCATCAGTAAAGTTGTTGATTTATACTATTTTAATCCACTAACACAAACACTTCGCCCAAACATTGGTGAAAAAAGAAGCTCAAAGGTATACTTACTTCCTCCAGATTCCAATACCAAAGCAAATACATCAACAGTCGTCTTGGGGAAAGATTTCAGTATAATGGCACCCTCCAGAGCTTTGTGGAGCATTGAAGAAAGATCCTTCGGTTCAGGAGCCTGAAACGAGTAGCATTATATTCAGATACATAAGATCATTATGCAGTGAGAAAAGGAAAAAGGGAAAGGATAGAACACTATGAAAAACAGAAGAAGCTTAACCTGACTACGATTTGGAGTAGCAAAATTTGTATAACTGACATTACAATTCAATCGCCCTGTGTCACTATACATCATTGCTTTCTTACTTTCCCTGGGACCAAATCTGAATGGCAAAAACTAATTAAGAAACTTCAGCATATTCAATTATGGTAGATAGTATTTCCTAAGAGGCAAATAAAACATTTAGGAAGTTAATAAGGAAATGAAATATTTAACATTTCTTCTTTCGTAAAGTGTTTAAAAGACGTGGGAAGACAAATGAAGAAATGAGTAGCCAACATAAGTCATATATAATATTTGCAATTTTATTATAATCTTTTCCTACCTTTGAGCTCAATAGACGAAGCTTAAATGAGAAAGAACATATAACAGGATATAGACTAAGAATTTCCAACTATGGTAAAATGATTGAGGGGATACTCCAAGATTTCTCCCATGCCCAAACCATAAATGAAAATTATGCAGCAATACAAATTCAAGGAACAACAGATTTACAATGTCAGGCAAATAAAATTAAAAACACAGAATTGTCATAAACGAAGATGCTTCGATGTGAGGGTATGACAAAGCAAATAACTGAACAGCACTTTCTACTAAATTAAGCAGGTACTTACACAGATACAATGACCTTAGTATTTCCAAACTCTGCATACGCAGACCCTGATGCAGAATTCACTGCCCCAGTCCTTAGAACTGCAGAAGTCCAACCAGATTGTGTACCAATTAGTCTTTACTATGAGAGTTCATGTAAAATATACTCCAAAAGAAATGACATCAATCTTTATTATGCCATATTTAACCACGATGAACAAAACACAGAGACAAGGAAAACCAATATGGAGACTATAACAATTTTGACAGCATTCCATTCACATAAAGAAAGACAAGGTAATATATAATCAATGTAAAAAATCCAGCACGTCTTACTTTTTTCCAATTTATGTCCATTTTTCCTCCTCTTAGCACCCACTCACTCCCGACCAAAAGGCAAGAAAAAACCAAGATAGAAAAGGTTACATCACAAGCTACCACGACATTGCAAAACCACAATTACAATTTTTTCTATCAGCATCTTTATGTTTTACATCATTGTATAACGATTCCACAAATCAAATTAACAAAATGCTAAATACACTATGCATTTCAATATAGAAATCATCACATGAAATTTTGAATGGCCTACATACATAATGCAAGACAAAAATATGGGGTTTCAAACGCCAGCAATACAGCAATACTCGATAATCTAGACCGACGAATTAAAAATAATAACTAATTAAGAACTCTGTAGCTTCACAATCAAATTCATCAGTCTACCGTTCTTCGTAAAGTAGAATCTCAAATCATTCTATCAACTCAATGGCACTTGAAATGAACTAAGAAGCAAACTCAAAAATAATTCAATTATTCTAATTGAAACAACAAAAATTAAAAATGTTCGATTTCAGAACACAATAACACTGAAATACTAAACAGATTAACAAAATCGCGCACAATCATTGACAACAAAACTCGCACATATACAACATACAAGCGAATACAGGTATACATACAAAAAATTGCATATAACAATACATACATGCAGGGCGGCACTGATGAACGGTGCGGCCGTCAGGTCGGATCCAATCGGAGTCGGTAAGTGTGGGAGGCCTCTTCTTTCTATGACCCGTCGGCGATGGCGAGTATGTTGCCGGCGTCGCGCTAGCTTTTCCGGCCATTCCTCGGTAATTTTATCAGTCTCTATGTGCGAGAGAGAGTGAAAGAGAGAGAAAGAGAGAGAGAGAGAGAGAGGTTTATGTGTTTTTGTGCGAGGTTTTGAATTAGGACGCCATGGATGAGACCTTACCACTATAATTCATAGTGGGGTTTAACACTTTGCACAATAAGGGCTTTAATTGTAAGGAAATATCATTTTGAACTAAAAACTTTAGGTTAGTCTTTCGTTTATGGACTCTTTCGGTTCTCTTACTTATGCGAACGAACAACTTTAGCTCCTTATCATGTGTTCGATCATTCCCTACGGGTTTTTTTTTATCTCCCCGACAAACAATTTTACTCCTGTAACTTTAGAGTTGTTGACATAATGCGTTCATTATCTTTTAGAAAAATACATTTTATCCAGTAAGTTATTAAAGTTCAACACATTTACTACTTTATACAATGATTAAACAAAATTTAGTCCAACATTTATTGGAAAAATTCAATTTTAATCATAAATCCACGTGTAGATCATCTCCCATTGCCGGTTTGGGGTCATGATCACATGTGACCCAAAAAGAATATGAAATGGAAAAAAAATAGAAAAATATAGAAATTAGGGTTTGTATAAGTTGGAAACTAGGGCAAAATGAGAGGGTTTTGATTTTGGGCCAAGATGTTTTTGGAGATGAAAAATTGAAACTATAAATAAAGAATTTGGGATTCAATGGTTGAAGAATTGATTTTGAACATAGAAATTAGGTTTCATTCGACTTGGAATTGTGAAATGATTATCTTCCCACATTTTATAAGTTCAAAATTTTGGGAGGAACAGGTGAGAATCACGTGATCTCAGTCCGGCAAGGGGGATTGTCAGCATGTGGATTTAGGACTCAAATTGAACTTCTTTTTTTTCAAATAATTGAAGGACTAAATGTCTTTACTCATACATGAAGGACTAAATGTGTTAGATTTTGTTAATTTACGGGCCCAAATATATTTTTCGAAAAGGTAATTGACATACTTTATCAATACCCTAACACTAAAAAACAAATTTTGCCTAATGGTTTTGTTCCTAGTTATGTATAACCGTACAAACGTGGATTAGTGAAGTACCAACTTCACTATCCGGATCCTATATCATATTTTGGTGTATCATTTTGATATTGCACCAATGAATAACAGAAATGTTATAAAAGATCCGCTTCGCCAAATACGGCCCCTTAAGATAGGATACTAAAACATCCCAATCACCAAAAAATATTAACCGAGATTAATTACTCCCTCTTAGATTAGATGAATCTAATCATACCACCATGGATGGAATTCTGATCATGTGAATGTTACCTTGAGAATGCAGCATAAGTATGAAAAGTTCGTGACTTTAGTCATAATCTAGACAACATAATTATCTATACATGATTGACGTTTCAGTGTTTTGAATTTTACTTTTATCACATTCTTAAATTCTTAGATCTCGCACTAAAATTACTAAGCAATACTTCCAGAAACAGAAATCTTCATTACATTTCATGTATATTCAATGAGAAACCCTTTTGTGAAGACAAAATAGATTTGTATAACAAGGAAAAATAAAACAACAAATGTAGATTTTATACATATGCAAAAATTGTAAATTATAAAGTTGTTTTCCATTTCATCAAGCTTCAGTGTTTTTTAAGTTTAATAAGAAACAGTCAAATATCAAAATATTTTCAAAAATCACATGAATTTTTTAAACAGGACCTAGTTATATCAAATATCCCAATCTCCAATTTGGTGCAACAATTTATTATATTTACTAATAGTCTATAATACACACTCTAAAGCACTCTCACTTTCATGTATTTTAGATTTTGATGTTCTTGCAATCTAGCTCTTGCTCCTAGTCTATGTGACTTGGGTCATAAGAAATGTAATTATTTCAAGGATATAGTCAATACACCGTGATTTTACCATAATCATAATAATTTACATATACCGTGAAGTTAGAAAATACTAAAAATACGTATCATTTTTGTTTGGTTAATATTTACAAGGAAATTGATATTCGAGCTCCAAAAATTATTATTAGACCTCAATTTTTCATTATTTTTTCTTCAAAATTAGTATTGAACGGTGGGGTGCGAATAAATTTTTTAATTCGAGTACTAATATCATTTACATATTTACAGTTCTTGATCACTCATCCACTAAAACATTGAGTTAAAACAATTTCTTCTCTTTGTAACTTATGACCGGTGCACTTTAGCTACATTAATATTCTTCCACGACAACAAAAAGTAATATTTGTGAGAAAATATAAAGTGACAATGTTAAAATTGTTATTAGATATACATAATGAGCGATAATAACTTTTGCTTTGTCACAATAAGAATTTTTAGTGACAAAGTTTTTTCTAGAGTTGTCACTATTGACAATTAGTGTTACATGTATATTGACAACATAAATAGAGTGACAATTATAATTGTTGTCACAAACGGTATGTCGCTAATTGTCAATAGTGACAACAATTTACTTGTTACTAATTATCAAGGGTGACAACTTTTATTCAAATCTTGTTACTATTAAATATGTATAATCTATTTTTGTGACAAAACAAAAGTTCTTGTCATTAAAAATTTATAATTAGTGACAACTTTGACATTATCACTTTGACATTTTATCACCAATGTCCTTTTCTTTTCTTTTTTATAGTGTTCCATGTTTTGTCATTTCAATTAATTAAATAAATGAAGATGATCTTCAATCAGGAGCATTTCTGTACATATAAAACAAAGAACGAATTTATGTGAAATGAAACACGGATCTCATTTCATGATTTTTTTTTCTCGTATTTTTTTAAGAAAAATATTAGTTTCTATGTGTATAGCACGGGTTATATGCAAGAAAAATATTGCTCATCACCCTTTGTATCTATTAGAACAAACACGATAATAAAAGCAATAAATTTAAATGACACAGCAATTTACATAATTAGATATTTTCCTACTTCCATAGAAAAGGAGAGAAACACTAGATTTGGATCTTCTGCTAAATTCGAGAATAAAACTTTAAGACATATCACAACAACATCAGATATCGTGTGAAACACTTATACGCCTCAGACATGTTCCCTTCCAGACAATTAAAAGATAAAAAAACAATTCAAATACAACTACTTGTGTGTCCTGCACTTTTTTCCACTATATATACCTAAACTAATTGAAAAAGTAATGCTACACTAACCAAAGTTTATAACTTTTAATGTGCAAAGTTTAGAAGACACCACCATTTTGACAATTTTCTGTTTTCAATAAATTTAAGGAGTTACAAAAATATTAAATATTTAGTATTCATGTCCATTGTCGGATCATGTCCATCTCGCTGTATTGCTGTACCACTGTCTGTGCATCAAAATTTAGTATTTCTCCCATTTCTTTCTTCATTCGTCATAACATTTTCCATTGCTGCACTAAAATTCTTCAACCATACAATGGAGAAATATGAAAAACGAAAACATCCAGCACTTCTAATAATTCCATTTCCTCGCTATGATCCTTGAATCAATGCATAATGAATACAATAGCGAAAAAGGAAAGATAAAAGTCCATTGGCTATCACTAATACTTGTACATCCTGAAGTCTGAACGAGCGAACGAAGCTAATTATCATATAATCCAAAATTATGTACACGAATAATGAAAAAACCAAAGCTACCACAGAATATATTTATACCTTAACAGTTCCGAAAATCAAAAGAGATACCAGATCAGACATGTAAACATTACCTCCCTCCTCGCTTCGATTAAAAAATGGCGATCATGTAATGTTGAGTATATGCGAATCAAGATTTGGCAAACAGAAGGATTCGAACCGTGGTTCAGTTAAATCCACCACTTCATCATCATGTAAGCGCCAAAGTCTTGATTTTGAGGTCAGGAGCATAAGTTTGTCTATATCAGAGCATGGATTTTCTGCTACGTTTTCGCTCTTTAGAACAGAGAAATTACTGTTGGGATTTGATGACGATGAGCATGAAGCTGGCATTTCAGATGTAATTTGCTTGATTTCCACAATAGAGGAGGCGTGGTAAAGTTCTCTGTCACATGTCTCTGGAGTTTCGTTTCTTTGACCACCCGTCAATGAGCACTGATCAAGAGAAGCAGATTACAATTTGAGGAATTATTTATATTGTTCCTAAATATACGATGATACTCATTGATGCTTCTTTACAATCAAGGATAATTACATGCACACACGCTTTCTTATTGGGTAATTACCACGAATCCCTTGAGGTTTTGCAAGTTACCAAATAGGGTGTTTTACAACTCCTTGAGTGGAAGTATAATCTGCTTTTGTGACATGACTGAGGGATATGCTTTTACTGACGGGGAAGTTATGGTAATTTCTCAAACCTCAACATGTTTTTCGTAATTCGGGTCTCACGCAAGGGGGCATGTACATAATTTATCCTATTTAGTAGAAGCCCCGACTAGAAAAGCGCAAGGTAACATAAATTGTAAATGCTACATTTAGTTTTACAGTCATTTTGCTACTTGTGAATCATCCTGTCTACGATATATTTTCTCGATTATGAACTTTATTTGTTTCAAGACATCCCGAATCCTAGAATTACCGCAGATGCATGCATGAATTAGGGGCTCTCAGATCATCTACAAAGTTAATAAAACCAATTTTTCACGGGATACATGTATTTGTAAAGCATGCAAAAGAGTTGGGGCGATCAACTTCGTTGTTTACCTGAAAACCGTGTTGTGCCATATTTTTCCTTTTGGATTTATCTGGTGCAATAGTCGAGAGAGTTTGGACAACCTCAGTCATGCTTGGTCGAGAATCAGGATCCAATAATAGGCACTCCTTCGCTAAATAGGCCATTACTTGCATCTCCTCTTCTTGGAAACTTCCTTTGAGACGTGGGTCGGGCAACTCCAATATCACTCGTTTACTGTCATGCAAACGTTGTGTTGCCTGTTGAGTGAGGTCAAAGTTATTGAAACGGAAGAAGGATAAAGCATGCATGAAATGAATAGAGAGTAAAGTATTTTTATAACTATAGTTACTCCCCATCATCTAATATTTTTTGTTTCAATTTTGGTACTGTCGTTAGTTGACTAACGGTCAACACTAAAAAATCCGTTAGTTTTCTAATTTGGGGGGAAAAAACAAAATTTGGGGCAAAAATGGAGGGAAAATAACCGATTTAATTGGAGGGATATCAATTTTGGGGGTGTTTTTCAAGCAATTTTTGTGGGTTTTTGATCATTTGAGCTCTTCTTCTTCTTCTTCTTCAACTTTCACTTTCTCTAATTTCTTCTTCCAAATGGCTTCTTCTTCTTCCTCGAGTAGAGCTAGTAGAAGAAGAAGCCATTTGGAAGAAGAAATTAGAGAAAGTGAAAGTTGAAGACGAAGAAGAAGAAGAGCTCAAATGATCAAAAACCCACAAAAATTGCTTGAAAAACACCCTCAAAATTGATATCCCTCCAATTAAATCGGTTATTTTCCCTCCATTTTTGCCCCAAATTTTGTTTTTCCCCCCCCCAAATTAGAAAACTAACTGATTTGTTATTGTTGACCGTTAGTCAACTAACGGCAGTACCAAAATTGAGACAAAAAACTTGATTTGGTACCAAAAGTGTTACTTTTCAAAAGCGTGGTACCAAAATTGGATTTGGCGTGTCCTATGGTATCAAAAGTGACATTTTCTCATGTTTTCGATATCAACTATCACTAGTGGCAATATTCTCATGCCAAATCATTAATACAGTGTCAAATATAAGTATTTTAGCAAGGAAAATGAAAGGAAAGGTTAGAGAAATCAATTTTCGTGTTTAATTGCTATACTAAGTATGACGGAAAAGACAACTTAAGGGTAAATATCATGTAATTGGGATTTTTTCCTGCAAAAATTTGAGTAAAGCTAGAGAAAATCACGAGAAAAAGATTATTTGCTCTTGTCTCAAGCTCCAACACAAAAATCACCACCTTCCCCATTGTTTTCCTCATTCATTGGGGAAATTCTTAAATGCACCTGGCGTATTGTTCACCATACGGTTTAGATCATGCCACATCAGCTTCTATTGCTCATGTGTCATAATTGACAAGCTTTGGTGTTCAACACCGGGTTTATAAAAGAATTTTCGATTGTTATTCCTGGACAATGAAACAAAGCTTGTGATTTTGTATTTCTTTGCCCTAGTAGTTTCCTTTTCTCCTAAAAATACTTGACCAAACAGACTTAAAAGAAACACAAAATTTCCATACCCATATCACAAGACTTTCTTCCGTTTTATTAGATGACTTGTAGATGGGCTTCCGACCGGTGATCAGTTCAAGAAGAACCACCCCGAAACTGAAAACATCAGTCTTCAATGAAGCTCTTCCAACAATTGCATACTCAGGCGCAAAGTAACCAAATGTGCCTTGCATTCTAGCTGGAGAACTAGAACAGCTCAGAATGCCATCATTCTGTAGGTGTTTGGCCATGCCGAGATCAGTAATCTGCACACAAAAACATTGAATATTCATAAATAACACATTAATGAGCTTAAAACTAAGAAAATGATGGACTAAATGCACTTATCTTGTCTCACATACTTGATATAAAGGAAAACATCTATATTAATTCGGCTATGAACAAATTCCTTACACACTTGAATATAAGGATTTGAGTTCGACAGAAGGATTTGGAGCTAGGAACTTAAAGTGACTCCAATATGCGTGGATTTTGAAATCCATGATACTCCGAAATCCTTAGCTTTCATTTCAAATCCTTATGTTCAAACACAACTTAATGTTTCTCAAATGCTGAAGAATTTTCATACCTTGGCTCTCCAATTGTCATCCAAAAGAATGTTAGTGGATTTGACATCTCTATGCAAAATTCGAGGTGCAGCTGATTCGTGGAGATATTCCAAACCACGTGCAGCGCCAAGAGCTATTGCAACTCGCATATTCCATTCCAAACATTTCCCAAAATCTCTATCCAAACACTCCCTGAGATTACCATTAGGAATATACTCAAACACCAGTAGCCTCTCAGCATGCTTTCCTTGGTGTTCCAAGCAATATCCAACCAATGGAACCACGTGACAATGATGAATTCTCGATATCAGTTCTATCTGGGCAAATAAAAACGGTAACATAAATTATTCTTTTTTGCCAGACATCCAAGATCATTAAATTATGGAATAATTACATGAGGCCCCTGAGGGTTTGCTAATTACCAAGACACCCTGTGTCAGACCATGACAACTCGAAAAATAGGGGCTGAAATTATAATCTACATTTGACAGATGTGAAATTTTACAGGGAAAATTATGGTAGTATGTCAAACCTTGGGGTGTTTTCCGTAATTGGAGTCTAACGCAAGGGGTGTCTATATAGTTTACTCTAAAAATAATAACACTTTTGCCCTCGAAACGATGAAATATTAGCATGTCGGAGGTGGTACCTCGGTCAAGAAAACTTGCTCGGCATCTGGGCCGCCTTGAGTTTTCATTCTCTTAATTGCAACAGTTCTACCATCTCTGAGAATACCACGGTAAACGTGGCTGCTACCGCCAACTCCAATCAAACTAGCATCAGAGAATCTGTTTGTTGCACTTTCCAGTTCGGAATATGAAAACTGCATTATTGTTCCATGTATTGTTCCTCTTGTTGTGCTTCTGAATAGGAAAGGTTTCTTGGGAATGCATCCTTTTCATAAGAAAGAAAAGCAAACACAACGTTAAATATTCCATTTTTGGGTCAAAACAAAAAAGACAGACAAAATTTACACAAAATTTATAAGGGATTTTACCTATAAAAGAATTGATAGAGGACTCTGAATATCCTTTGTATGGTGACACTGAATAAGCCCCTTGGCTTATCAAATTGGTAGCACTACAACTTGTTAGTCTATCAGATGAGGATGTAGAAGACCATTGAATGGAATGTTTATCCTTTCGATAGATGTACCAGAGAGCTGAAGCAACGAATGCAAGAGCTGTGAGGACTACACAGAGTAAGAGAACTATCAAGACAACTTTGCTCAAAATCCGCTTCTTTGAAGGCTGCAACTCTGACAATGGTCCTATGTAAAAATAACGTGGTAGAGCACATAAGACCATTGTGTAATGAGGCTTCTAGTAATGTCTAATATCATTTATTTGGTCAAAACAAAATATTTCATTCACTTGCAGAAAAAGATTAAAATGCTTCTTAGTTTCTTGGCAAATGCTATTCGACATTTCCATTTGTTCAGGAGACAACAATAAGTTAGGATTTGATATAACACGTCTCAAAATCATAGGCTGACAAAGGGCCCCTTGTCCTCCAATAAACTTTCCTTTTTTTTTTCTGTTTTTTTTTTTTGGCATAAATACTTCGTTGACTTTGATATCATGCTCGTAATTATGGTGCTTAGTTTCTAATAGGGCAGGAACATGATAAACTACTAAAACAAGTCGTTACTCATTATTTCGTGAAGCCTTTAAAGAGTTACCAGCATCGCAGTTGCATGCTGTGAAACAACTGGTGTCGTTATCTTTGTCTGTCATTCTAGGCAACCCGCCTGCAGAGCAAATGCATGTCCATCTGTTTTCACTTGATCCTCCTGAAGCTGCATTTTTAAAGAAAAGTAGGTCAAAAAATCTTCTCAAAGGATAATGCTCAAGTACAAGAAAACGGATAACTCGCTTTCAATTATATTATACCCAAAAAAAAAAATACTAAAGGAAAGTAATTGTGAATATAATTTATTCACACAAACATAAATATAATCGGTGAACTTATGGATTTCAGCTTGAATCAGTATAACATCTTGTTCTTTAGTATCCTTGGTTATTTTGAAAAGATAAAAAAAAAAGATACCGCAGTAACAGTGGTGAGATATATAAAGAGAATTGGTGATACCAGGGCTGCAATCACAGGACGAAGAGCAGTTTGCTGGGATAAAGTTTAAGTTCTCTTGAGGCGCAATAGAACAGGTGCATGTCCACTTATTTGCTTCAGATTTTGTCAAATTTCCATCTGGAAAATGTTAAAAGAGCAGTGTCAGTTTGCTGCGATGATTGCTATTATGCTACTTTAACATAGCTTCCCTGTGAATGGAATACCCTAAGGTTGAGTTTGGATTGGTGGATTTGGAGCTAAAGACAAATCCATAATAATAAGTTCATTGAACTTGATTTGATAGTTTCACGTTCCAAGAGATTTCAAATCATTGAGCAAGTAATTTGAGCTATTTTTTAAGTCTCAAATGCGCCTATTAATCATTTGAAATCCTTCCATCCAAATGCAACCTAAGAGAATGCGAATGATGTAATTTTGCTGCCTTATAGGGTTGCAACATATTTATACCACAAAGATTGTTACTAACCACAAAGAGTGTGCTGAATCCAGATTGCGTTAACGATGCAAAGAAGTGCAATTTTCACCTGACGTCCCATTTGCTTGGAACCAAAAACAAAACTGAAATTGGAAAATAAATGAATAACTGAACAAAGAAATAAAGAATATGAAGACTTCCAATTAACTGCATTGACAACATAAATTCCAGAAATGATTCAATGAGGTAGATTCCCACAGCACAAAGTAAATGTAAGAGAAAGAGTAAGAGAGTGAGATTCATAACAGAATTTCCATATACTAAGGCCCAGAATTTTATTGCGCATTAAATAGAAGCTCGATCAAATCCAACATTTAATCCGCATAGTGTTTTTAAAATACTTTTTCACTAAATTTTAAATCCAATAAAAGAAAACTTACATGCATTTGGTGACAGCTAGAGTGCTCAGATGTATTCTTCCGATGCTTAACCTCTAAAATCGAACTGGTATAGCTGACAAGTGGAGCAATTGTTACAAGAATATCGCACAAATTTATCATAACGTTTAGCACTACCAAACGCAGGAGAAAAGAAAAACGCACACACACACAGATAGAGAGAGAGAGAGAGAGAGATTACAGACAAAGAAACGCCTTAATGAATAAAAACTCTGAAAGAGGTTTTTTTATCAGTTCGCCTCTTCAACGAACGGTTTCAGTTAAAACTAAAATATTATGATGATGATAATGATGCAAAGATTTTGACATGTAACACCGAAAAATAGAAGTGCAAGGAACAAAAAAAATTGTCTACAATAGGTAAGACTTCCTAATACACTGGTTGGCCAGCAAATTTCTAACTTCTATGGACCATACATATTTTACCTAAACTGAACTAATGTTAAGAGTGATTTTCTCTTCACTACCCCTATTTTCGGCAGAGAATGAGATAACTTTTTTAACACAGAGGAATTACTTATACACTAAGTCATTAGAAAAAAGCAACTAAACAAACTTAAATTCAAGACCCTTGAAGATAATAATACAAAAGAGAGTTTCTTACATAAAATCAACTTCAAAAAAGAAGACTAATTTTCGAGGGAGGCGGGTGATCAGATTTTAGAGAATGTGAAAAGAACACATAGTAATAGACTTTATTCTCATACATCAACTCTTAAAGATCAGATGTCATGATCATGAAAGAAATGCTTGAAAGGGTCCGTGTCGTTCCTACCGCTTGATACTTCAGAATTCAATCATGAAAAACGCTTCCCAAAAGTATCATAGCTTAGATTAATCAAACGTAAAAAGACACCTCAAGAAAGAACTGAATTAAGGGCCAGAAGGGAAAATGCAGAATAGACAATCTGACAGCAAAATATATAAGAAAAAGACTTGTGGGTTTTCGCTAGAGTTAAATCCAGAAACTCAAAAGGATATTATATATAAAAAAATGGTATCATCAACCAACTCTCTGAAAGCTACAATATTTCAAATCCGAAAGAGACACCTTAACAATAAAACTGGATAATACAGTGTATTAGGTGTCGTAAATACACAATTACAATGTGTTATCTCATCTGATCTTTACATACAAATCTTCGGGTTATATATAAAGTAATCATATTTTCACGTTTATGATTGAAAAAGGCAAAGAATTCAAAATATATGAATGGTCCCAATGTACGTAGAGATACATTGCCAACGGTTAGAATTTAGAAAAGACTTTGCTTCAAAGACATATTGAGAAGGTTACAACAATCTACAAGTACAGTAGACCATAGATGATGATGAAAAAATGATGTGTTAAAAAAAAACATTTCTTGTTTTTTATTAAATTAGGCCCACTACTTGGATATCTGCTGTCGGTAAACTTAAAATCATTATTTTTTAGACATGATTTTTCTGTTCATGAAAATAAATTAAGATTTCATTTGAAAGAAAAGGAAGAAAAATTCAGACTTCATAAAAGAGCAATCCAAGTTCAAAAAAAAAGCAAGAACTTTTTTTTTCTTTTGCGTTTTCCCACAAAAAAGAATATATATATATATATATATATAAGAAAAGAATACTCTGTTTTTACTGTTCCATTTCCGATATTACAAGTAGCTGAGAAGAATGAAAAATTACTGCCTGCAAACTTTGAGAATATTGTGTAATAATATAGTATTAATGATGTATGTATGTAATAAAAAATGCAGAAAATTATGATGAGTAAAGTAGAGTGATTTTCAGAAATACAAATCTCCAAACGTTAATAGAAACTGCTTAAATTGAAACAAAAAAAATAAAAATAAAATGCTACAAACTCCATTTTATTATTGCATTTTCATTTCCATTTTATTCTAGTCCACCCCAGTTCCGTCACATCCAACTGTATTTTACAAAATGAGCGACCATTCATGTGGCCTAGCCGAATCTATGATAATTGAAATACGCTTGAGTGTGACCAGGAGCGGCCTAGAGTTTTCCCTAAAACAGCACGTCAGCATCCAGATTTCATTTTTCTTAAAAATCTTCAAATTTAAGTCCTACGGAAAATAATTGACCAATGACGCAATGCGACCTAACCATCAACAACCTAATCACTAATAAATATGAAAAACAATAAAAATGTCATACCTTTGAAGCAAAAAACGACCTAGAAATTAGAGCCAAATTGCAATCTTCAGTAGCTATGGCGCTCCACAGAAGACCAGCTATAATTATACAGACGCGCATCAATAATCGCTTTTTAGGAAGATGAAGAAACTTAAGCACTTCCACAAAAGCTGAAATATATTCAAAAATCACTTTTCACATCGAGAAAACAAGAAATTTGAGCTGCAAATGCGAAAACTCGGAACTAAGCAGGCGCGAAGTTGTGAAGGTTTTGGCTTTCACAATGCTGAAGGCTAGGCGAGGATTACTTCCATGGAAAATCACTTATATACATTCATCATGTGTATGTATATGTATGCATATATATATGTGTGTGTATGTATACATGGGGAGAGAGAGAAAGTGTGACGCCGGGGTAGAGCATTTGTTAGCACAGAGGTCTATGTACAGGCTCAGCTAAGGAAGAGGACTTTTGCCACGTGGAATATCGTTTTTTGCGACACTCAAGACACGTTTCATGATCTGATTGGATGGAGAATTGCTAGCAGTCAAAAGGATTTATAGACCAATAGTGGTCCAATATTCCTCTTAAATCTCTTCTTTATGAGAAATTAGTGTGAGGTGAAACTCAAATTAACTGTTCAGATAGAGAGATTAATTGCCGTATAATAAATTTTTGGTCAAAAATTGTTGGAATATTTCAATAACCTCTTTAAAATGGATGATAAATTCTTATAAATATTTGATAAATTTTATCCAAGACCTGTTGGTCTAGTGATATCTATCTTTTATGTGAGAGGTCTTGAGTTCGAATTCAGACTGCTACATTGTGGCTCTCCCCTCTTTTATGGCTCAAGATTATAACTATCAACCCGAATTTGTCGGGCTAGATATGTATGGCATCCCTCTTCCTTTTGAATTTAAAAAAATATTTGATAATTTTTTTGGTAATCTCCTAAAAAATAAGCTAGAAAATTCCGACTTATCTTTTAATAGGTTATAAGCTACAAAAACATCTTATGATCACTAATAGCTGATAAGCTCTTTAAAATAAGTTTAGCCGAACACGCCGTCTAAGAGGGTCTTCGGCCGAGCATATAGGCTCTTTAAAACGGATAAATCTTACAAAATATTTGATAAATATTTTGGTAAAACAACTTATAAACTCTCAAAATAAGTTATTACATGCTTATAAGCCCCTAAATTAAGTCAGGAATCAAAACTCTAATTTATTTTTAAGAGCCTATAAGATAAAAAATTTATAAACTCCAAAAATATTTTATAAACAGTAAGAACATATAAACTAATTAAAATAAACCTAGTCAAACACTCTTAATTTGATTATCACAACCCGATTGTTGTAATAATGGATAAGTTTTAGTTTTTATTGAGTCATATATTATTTATATTATTGAGTCATATCTTATTTATACTCTATAATACATCTATATAAACTTAGAAAGTAACAAATATTACATCTTAGTAAAATTGAATTCATCTAAAAGTTTAACAAGTAGATCACCATGCAATGATGCACCACATTGGATTCTTTTTCACTTTTATATGATCTAATAGTTTTTGCTACTTATTTTTCTTTCCTTCTTTTTACTTATTTAATTTTTTGAGGTTGAGGGGGAGATCATAGGGTTTGGTGGATTCATGGGTAGTGGGAGTAGTAGAATTAGTACAATTAGTAGTAAACTAATCACATGATGATAATAATTAACAAATTATAAATTAATGGTATAAATTTCTGACAAAAGGAAGTCAACTAAATCCTAATTTTTTTGTATATTAGTTTCTTTTGGATCTAGGGAGTATTTATGCATCAAATACCAACAAGGAGATACTGAAATAAAGCTCTTAATTCTTTTGTCCTTGATTTTATTCTCTAAGATTTTATTTTATTTTTGTTATTTGTACCTCAAAATTACTTCTTTAAACCAAATGATTGTTAGCGAGTCACGAGACTCCAAGTTCTAAGATAATTATAATTATTCTGGTGCGATCGAATTTCACTTGAAAATATCACATAAATATTGTGAATGTTTTGGTGGAGTACATAACATGACCTCCTAACAATATCGAGCAAAACACACTCTCTTAAAATTTCATATACACAAGGGTATTTTGGTAATTTTGGGTAATTGTGATAGGTATTGGTTGAATTTAAAAATACACAAGTAGATTATAGTGAATCATAATATGACCATGCCAAAATCTCTGATTATTTGGTGCTCATAATCTCAGTCAAATAAGGTGTGTGCAAAAATTTCTTCTCAAATATAAATATTCTTATTTTTCGTTAAAATGCTATTGTTTACAAAAGATTTTGTGATCTTAGTCTTAATTTTAAATGATCCAGCAAAACCATGAGCAAATCCATGATTAGAGATTCTGATACAAGAATTCAAGAAGTCACGAGACTCCAACTTACCCAGGTCAATTATTATTAGATGACGAGAGAATGCAATCTCAAAACAATAAAACTGTTCATCGGACAATAATATTTATAATTGTACTAAAACCTCGAGTCTCGAAGCTCTTGAGAATCACATTCGGCAAAGACCTTTTCATGAAACCACTAAAAATAACTTGATCAATGACCAACCCGTGGTCCTAAACATGAAAATTATAAGAGACTAGATACTTGAGGGGACCGACCACGATACTCCCAATCTATTTTCCACCATTTGGTATTGGTAAGTGGGGGTATAGGCGGTCGAGTTCGGACAGTTTCACGAAAATATTCAACCCAGTTTAACATGTGCACATAGACAAATTATCAAAATGAGACCACATAATTATCTAGTCAAATTGCACAATTAGGATGTCTCACATAATTATCTAGTCAAATTGCACAATTAGGATTGGTCGCATTCAAGGCCTTTAGCTAGCGGATCATGGGTTGATGGATTATTTAATTTTAATTATAGGGATAATGGCAGACACCCCCCTTAATTATGGGGTGATGTGCACTTTGCCCCCTAATTTATTAAAATGTGCACTTTGCCCCCTCACTTATCATAAAATGTGCACTTCACCCCCTCGGGCAGCTCGGGCTAGGGCAAAGTGCTACAAAACACATAAGTGAGGGGGCAAAATGCTACAAAAACACATAAGTCAGGGGGCAAAGTGCTACAAAGACACATAAGTCAGAGGGCAAAAGTCCAATTTTTATGATAAGTGTGGTGCCCGAATTTGCCCGAGGGGGTGAAGTGCACATTTTATGATAAGCGAAGGGGCAAAGTGTACATTTCAATAAGTTAGGGGGCAAAGTGCACATCACCCCATAATTAAGGGGGATATTTGCTATTATCCCTTAATTATAACTCTTACAAGTTATTTGTAGCTACAACTAATAAACAAAAACACTAAAGAACATTTTATTATTATTATTATTATTATTTTACTAAAGAACATATATACATGTATGTTCTACATATATAATTACGGTTAGACACAAATTAGGCGGTTTAATATTATTAAACTCGCTACTCGATGAGAGAGTTGCGAGTTGCAGTATTATCAAACTGTCACTATTATTTAAATAGTCTAAACTATCAGTTCTCGTATAATGGCGTGTATATAAATGAAATGGAATACGAAATAAAACGCAAATTTAAAATAGATGATCCAGTGTAATACTGGAGACATCAAAGGAGTTAAATTACAATCTTTTGCATAAATAGGTGGATAATTACCAATCTTCAAGAAAGGCTATAACCCCACATCTCCTCTCAAAGAGAAAAACAATATCTTCTCTTTATATACAAAAGCACAATATCAACAATGAAACAATCCTAACTCCCATCATCTTTCATCTTTTTCATCATTCTCTCAAAAAACCATTTCACCATCTCCCCTATTTTTCATTCATGTACATATGAATCCAATATACCCCTGAATTTAAACTCAGTCACAATCTTTTTTCCTTTTCCCACAAAACCCCACCCCAAAAATTTTTCAAACAACAAAAAATCAGGAAAAAAAACAAATAAGAAAATAATGAGGCATTGAGCTATAAACTTTTATCGTGACAAAATTCACCTTGGCCGCGTCCGTGCAGGAAAGGACCGTGTTGGCCTAATTGTAGGTCGAGGTGATGGACTGCCAAAATACATTGTCTGAGACAAATTTACCATATCAACCATAGACGGCGTCTGATAAGCCTGTACTAGGCTCGTACTATCCGTCGAGTCACCTCTTGCAGTTGCCCTTTGCCAAGAATGTGAACTCAATCCGGACAAAACATAAGCCCGGCCAGATGTTTCATAAACTCGCCGGTTAGCCATTCTCTCTTGCATTTCCTTCAACTCAGCATCCAACGACACACACAATCTGTCACCCGCTCGGGCCGACATGGTTTCTGATAATTCTCTTCTACACTTCTCTAATACAGACACGGCGGAAGCTAAGTCGGCTCGTTCAGCAGCAGCCCGAGCCTCTGCCATGGCTTCCGCAGCCCTAACCCGGTTTCTTTGCTTATCTACTTCCATTGACACCACTAATGATCCACTTTCTTCCACCGGCCTCTGAATGATGACATTATTAACAGAATCGAACTTTACTAAGTTTTTCGAAACGGGGTTCTTGTAAACACACCTCACATGCATCAGCGACATCTCGTCGTGGAACCCGCCAATCGGGATATTAGTCGTTACAAGAAAATCTCTTTCTTCTTCGGCGTATAGGTCCCCCACCTCGATCACTCCGTTTCTTTCATCATCCGCCAGACTAGTTTTGTAGCTTCCAGATTTTATCGAAACAAATCTCACTACGGGATCGATGCACTCAACTTCCACTCTTAGTTCTTGCACCACGACGCTCAAAAGCCCGCCAATGCACTGTGCAAAAGCATCTTGAATTACGTTTTCTGCCTCTATGAAAGAAAACGTCCCTCCGGAAGCTTCTGAGATCGAATGCATGGAAATCGCATCATGATCCGCCCCGAACCCAAATACGTGTACCGGAATATGTATCCCACAAGCGCTATCACGATGCATGGACATTGGAAGTAAGGACTGATTACCCGACCGGGCGGACCTACCACTAGGGCTGTTAATAGTATACGTGTCCTGTCCGTCAGATAACAGTATAATACTACACACGGGATTTTTCCATTTCCGGTCAGTAATTACCTTTGCGCCCTTCCTCAGGGCCTCGGCTATATTTGTTCCCCCATTCGAGCTTAAAGCATTAACAGCTTGTGTAGCCTCATGCCTTCCATTATCAGTCATCCGGCGAAGAGGAAAGAGCCGGCGTGCTGTGGATGAGAAGGCAATAACCGAGAGCCGATCTGAAGGGCCTAAGTTTTGAATTACAAACCCCATTGCCCGTTTTAGCAATGCAAGCTTGGAACCGGCCATGCTACCACTTACATCAAGAACCGTGACAAGATCGATCGGAGCACGAGAATTTTGAGATAACTCTAAATTTTTTTGTGGGCCCGCCGTAACCGGAGCTTTGAGATGAATAAGAATCGAAAAGTTGTTATAGGATTTCGATCTCTGGACAGCGGAAACTTCCGGAAACGTCTTAACTTCTAATCCTCCATTAAAATGGCCATTATTACTGGACGAGCTAAAACGGGTGGCATCAGGTTGGTCAATAGTCATTTCATCATCATCAAAGAGAGTGGGTTCTGCAGCATGGGAAAGAGAAGCAGAATCCCTTCGTGGAGACGGGACTCCTCTTGCGACTGTTGTCCAGGCATCATCTTGAGACCAGGAGACGTTGTTTGTTCCCGGTCTTTCCCGGTGAGATTTGTCGGTGGTGGGAACCTGGAGGGGGATTTCTTTCCATTTTGCTATGCAAACAGGACAACTTTGTTTTCCATGTTTCACATTAGATGTTATGCAATGGAAATGAAACGAATGAGAGCATTCTGCAGTGAAAATGGCGTGGCCATGGCCAGGCTTTATGGTCGTCAGGCATATTGCACAAATTTTCTGCAGAAGAAAGATGAAAATCAAATTACAGATGCATCAAATCAGCATAAACACGCTGACTGAAAAATCCCTTCTTATAATTGCAAAAATGTTTATTTTTCCATTCGCAAATTATTTCCATAACTTGAAAATATGATGTGTGTAAGTAAGTATGTATATTTCCAGCATTCTTAATAATAGAATTTCCATGTATCAACGATGGTTTGGAGCTTCTATGCCATAATTTTAATGCATTTCAAGTCAAATTAGCATCTCACAACATATTAGATAATCAGGCACAAACAACTCTGTCATGGACACAGTCGCAACCCAAGCCGAGATTGCGACAGATCTTTACAAAGGAATTATGACATATTCTTAGTGGCACTATTGCATTGATTATTTTGCCAAAAAATATCTATGAACACTATCACCAGGCATCTGTCCAAGTGGTATTTCTCTCCACCCGAGTGTTAGATTTCAATGGTTGGAGCCAGATTTGCCCCAATATGTGGGCAAATTTATGTGAGTGTGTATTTATTTACCTATATATATATATGAACCTACATCCCCATGCCACAATATTGACATTGGTGCGCACCATAGACAATATAGATACTCCCCCACTATCAACACTGTATCGTCAATTCTCTACTTCTACCTAGTCCGGTGGGATTCACCCTTCCATGTATGGGCCCGACGTGTGGGCACAATCAAATGGAGGGTCACTTTCCCGGGACTCACCAAGAATGACTCGAGATTCTTGCCATCTAAGATATTAAAAACAATTCAGGTAAACAACAATGAAATGTTAAAAAGAAAAAAGAGGGTCAAGCCAATCAGTAAAGTCAATCATGGCCCATGGGATGTCAAAACATTGCGATATTAGCATATAATGGTAAAAGTAGACTTGTATAAATAAACCCAAACCATCAACTTTTACGATGTAAAGGGCAATAAGCAAGGCTCTAAAATCAAACATAATGAAGCTTTTGAGGCATTAAAAAATTGTTAAAAATGATTCAAAGCACATCTTATCAAAAGAAGTAGAAATCATTAGTCGCTATTATATAAGATAGACAATCACTTTACAACCCCTCTTGGCCTCACTTTAATGAAACTAATTGCATGAAAGCTCTCAATCAATGGTCAAGTTAAAGACTAGTATATCATAAAAAGGGGTGATAGAAAATGAATATTTCCATAGTAGTTTTAACAACAGTTATTTTGCTGACCAAGAAAAGCACTTTCTTTTCCCTCTGAGAAGGGCAGGAGAGTAAAGGTAAGATTTCAGTGTTGCATCTTCCTTTATAATAAGGCCAGATGACTACAGTCCTCAAAAGGGAGTCCACCCCCACTTTATCCCCACCTCACCTTGGAGAAACTGAAAACTACAATACAATATATAACAATCTCTGACAGTTCATATGCATTATATATGTATATAATATATATATATATATATATCCCATGATGCCCGAGACCAGTCACAACCATTTATTTGATGGGAGCCATGTCGGATTTACTATTCACAAATTTCAAGTGTTGAAACTTCTTAATAACCTCTCATCCGAAATTATATACATATATATAGATAAGTTTTTCAATGGGTGGTTCTTAATATTGCATCCCACATGTGTCTCATCAAATAAATAGTTGCGACTAGACTCGGACTCAGGGCGCTGGGAGATTTGAGGCCATGATGCCGAGTCCAAGGTCAGTCGCAACCATTTATTTGATGGGACATGTGGGATTTACTATTCACGGATATCAAGTGTTGGAACTTCTTAAGAACCACTAACAGAAGAATTTAATCATACCTATGTGTATATCTATTTATATAGATATTTATATAGATAAATTCTTCAATGGTTCTTCAGAAATTCGGACAATCAAAACCCATGAATATTGAATCCCAAGTGGGTCCCGTCAAATGAATAGTTGCGGTTGGCCTCTAACTCAGAGGCATGTGAGCTCCCAAGAAATGAAACTTTTGTGATTGTATTTCACTTAGTATCTCCATTACCAACATGCCCCTATAGCTCTACCCCACGTGATAGGAACAACCTTTAAACAAATTCAGCCAACAACCCCATCAGAAAATAACTACTAATTTATTTTATTTTATTTTTTGAACAGGCAAAAAGAAAGAAAATCAGATTATTTATAGCAGTCACATTGATCGAAGCATTTTTGGGGATTAGAGGAGTCAATCTATTGAAGGTGTCATTGTGTTGAAGAAATGGTTCTTTAGTGAATAAAATAGTGGGAAAATTACAAAGTAAAAATGATTTTGATTTCCTTTTACTCCTTAAGAACTACCCTTAAATAGCAGTTTAGTTTATCTTAAAGGATAAATTAGCAAATCTTCAATTAAAAAAAAAAACCATTCAAGATTTCATAATTCACACTCCAGATTACGAAGTTGAGGCCCAAAGATGCTAGATAAGATGTTAAAGGTCTTGATTCTACTCCCACAAAGAGCCGATGCGAGTCTTTCTCGATTCATATCATAGTAGTTGTTAATTAATTATAAACTAATTATAGTAATTGCTGATTGCGATAGTTGCTAATCAATCGTAAATTGTTACTATCTGATATTCATGTAACCGAAACATTTAATGGGAGAACATGCATGAAGAAGAAAACAAATTAGAGAAGCAAATAAGCACTTCTAGTTACTCTAATAATCTAATTAATCAAATATATACATATATATATATATATCAATTATTTGACCTTGGAAGATTTGGAGGAGTGCTTAGGCAAACGGAGTCCTGAGGAAGACGGCGTCGGGGTGGTGGGCATTTTCAACCGATGGTCGGAATCCAGAGGCGTCGGCGGAGACATCAAGGCGCCGTCAGACAATCTACCGGAAATAGGCGGCGGCGGCGGCGCTACAACCGCCGGAGAATCCTCGAGTGTTCTAGAAACGTAAAGACACGAATTCAGCTTCAATCCGAGAGCCATCTTCGCTTTAATCCATTTGCTCCCGCCCATTTTTTTCACAAGAGTTCAAGAACAATGCATATACATATAGATATGATAGATACAGATATAGATACACGCATGAATATATGTATATATGGGTTTTATATTTAGGGACTAGCGAAACGGCGAAGTGGGCAACATTCTATACAAAGAACAGATCTCCATTTCTTGAGGTGAGAGAGATTGTTTGGAGTATTCGTTTTTGTTTTGTTATTTTATCACTGTTTTTCGGTTTGTGGGTTCTCTTTGAACACGGTAACCAATGGCTTTACGTTTCAACAACCTATATTTATATGTATATATGTGGGGATTGTGTGTATAACTCTATGTATAGATTTGTGTGTGGAGAGAGAGAGAGAGAGAAGATAGTGGAGAAGGGCAAGAGTGGAAAGTGAATGGAATAGATATATGTATCGACATATTTTGTATATAAATAAAGAAAAAAAAAATTGTAGGAATTTTGACCTTTGTGTGGGTTTGGACTTTTGGCTTTAGATTTTTTTCTTTTTTACTTTTTTGTACTTAGGGTTGTATACATGTTGCTTAATTGTCTTAATCACATGGTAAATAAAGCATAAATAGAGATGACTCTACTATTGTTTTTTTTTTCTTTCTATAAATAGTAGCAAATTCTCGTCGACAAACATTTGGATTGAGCCAAATGTTATTTATAGGGTAAATTGCCACATCGAGATCGACAAAATGTACATTAGTAATATAGACATATTAAGCGAGTTTGTATTTAGATTTTAAGTTCCGTCTATTTATTTCATTTTTCTCGTTAAAATTATTATACAAATATATCAAGAAAAACGTTGATGATCCGTGGATTATGAAAATCACAAATCATGTTGTGGAGAATATAGTCATATTTGATCTAGTTCGACCTAGCTAATTATATATCAAGTGTAATTATATTTATTTAGTGGCTGATAACTTATTTTTAATAGATTTCTATCGCCCAAATTTGCTTTGGTCAAAGTCAATTAATTATGTGAACGTAGTAATGCACAATGCTTATGATTAGTCTCTCCTTTTGAAATATACACTAATCATTGTGACAATGTAATTCACATATATATCATAAAATTGACTTGGTTTGGAAAAACTAGGTCTTTGCAGAATTCCCCCATTTTTTTGTGCAAATATAAATTATATGACAAGCATAAGTTCATTTATTAAATTTGTTTTTGCTAAATAAGCATCAGTTCATTTAATTTTATAACTATCTTGATCCATTCCAAATAAAATTTTCATACCGTGTTATACACCGCGGATCATTTTTCATTTCTATGTCACTTTTCCTCAATTTGGTAAGTTATTAATATAATGAATTCATTTGAAATGATTTAATCACTATAACTTTTCTTTGAGGAAAGTGAAATAAAGTCTAAAAATATCAGCGATATATAGCATCTTTTTAAGATTTAAATTCTACATTTGCACATTATATATTTTTACTACCAAACTAAGTAGTCAAAACACATGTACAAAAATCAATGTGCATCCCATTAGTTTCATTGTAGTACAAGCAAGTATATAAAATTTTATTCTATCTTCTTAAAGATAATAATGAGGAATTTCTAAGCTCCATGTTTGCACTAATTTTATTTTTAAGCCACTTTCATGATTATGACATGGGTTTTTGTTGGTTGTTGGTTTCTTGTAATTCTAAAGTCAAATTTCAATTTGTGGGCTTTAGCCTCAAGTCAAAATGATAGATTAGTACAAGTTTTAAGTGGCAAAAATATCTAGGTTGAGATTGGTAATCGATGACGATAGCATTGATTTTTATTAAAAAAAATTGAATTTCTAATTTTGTAAAAATATTGTTTTACAACGGAAAAAGAAAATCTTAATCGAAATTATATAAAATGGGGTCAATTACTCATCCAAATCATTTGTACAATCTAAATATATATTTCAAGTTTCAACCTCGCAATCGTGGAGTCAAATAAACCCATACAACAAAGCTTCAAGCAATCTTAATTACATACTAAACCATGTCCTGGTCAAACCATTATGTTGCTTATATAGTTTATTATTTGGTCACATTTGGTATGAGAAATGCCACCATCTAAATTAAACACTTCACGTCATAGCAATAAAAATAAATGGAAAAAAAAAAGGAAAAGAGGCTCCATAGTGAGTGGTTTGTGGGAGTTTCTAAATTTCAAGTGGGAATATAATTATAATTATTTGTACATGATTATATATATATATATTATAATTTCATAAAATATCTTAGCAAAAATAATAATAATAAAATAGGTAATTATGATTGTTTGATGACTCGAGTTTTAAAACCTCTCTCAAATTACTCATTTGTCATTGATGTTCTAAAACAAAAAACAAAAAAATTCGGGATAAGATAATCATTTCTTCATCTGAATACTGAAGATAGCTCCTCCTAAAAAGATATTTGATATTGTGTTTTAACTGTTTTTGATTATGTAGGTTTGATGAATAGTCTGAGTTTGAATCTTAATAAGTTTCTTTGATTATCCTGGGGGATCAAGTCATCATCTAGATTAATTTAGTAATTTAATTTAGTTTTCCAACTTTGATTAAGACATCACTGGGGCCCTAGTGGGTGCCACCGCCCCCTTAAATTTTTAAAAATTTCACTTCTGCCTATAAAATTTGTAAAATTTGTAATTTCACCCCCCGTTAAAATTTAAAATTATCACTTCTACCTATAAGACTATAACATTTATAATTTCGCCCCCCCCCCCTCAAAATTTTAAAATTGTCACTTTTACTTATAAGACTATGACATTTGTAATTTCACCCCCCCTCTCAAAATTTTAAAATTGTCACTTCTACCTATAAAGTTATAACATTTATAATTTTGTCCCCCTTAAAAATGATAAAAATAACCCCCTCTATTAGTCAAAAATACTTCGTATGACATTTGACATTTTCAATCCATTTTTCAATTCCCAAATTTTCACTTTCCCCCTCCTTCATCACACATTTTTACAACTCCAACAAAGGGGAAAATAGAAATTTTAGGCTTATGAATAGGATAATTCTAGTTCCTGATTATATTTTCCCCCATAAATATAGTGTACCGTACCGCGGGGGCACCCTCTTAAATCTTTCGTCTATCTAGCAAAAAAATCTGTATAACTATATCACAATATATAATCTCGGCCCCCCTCGACAAAATTCTTAACTTCGCCCCTGCTCTTAACAGAGAATAAATAAGAACAAAGGATGTCTCGTTCACCTTAAAGTCGATAGCATATTTATAATGAAATAAATAAGCTTTAAATATTACATTTGCAAGGTTGTTTGTGTAATATAAATTATCGATGTAGAAGACATTACTTATTAATCGATAATAATATAATTAGAAGAAGACTAGGTTACCCTTGTCATTTGTCTTGAACGTTTTAATACAAGAAAAATTCATTCGTTACTTTTCGTATGCATGCTAAATTTGGACCTTTTCTTTGGTCATGGATAGGCTAAAAAATGGGATCTTGATGCTGCAAATAGAACCTTAGTCAAACATCACATGATATTTAAGTATCTTGAATAAAAAGCAACATATATGCCAAAATGATTTTGGAGATGTTTGACCTTTTGTCATGCAAATAAAAATACTACTCTTCTCGCCTAAAATATACAAATTACGCGAGTGGGAGATAAGAAAACAAATATTTCCACTCCGTTTTGTTCAAGGAAATTGTTAAGCAAATTAAAAAAAAAACATTTTCTCTTATTTGGTTACTAGAGAAAATGAAAACGAAAATAAAATAGGAGAGAAAATCTAATATAAATTTGAAAAAAGCCATCTTCCTGACCATTTGGTGAGAAAATTGGGAGAAAACAAAAAATTCTTCTCACTCCATAAATCCAACTTCTATATTTCTCAATGTAATTTTTTTTTTAATGATATATACAAAACCATTTTTTAGGAAATATTTAAAATTAAAATATTAGTTAAGTTCCATATTTATTATTTCTTTCTTTTGTTGTCATTTTCCTTGAAGTTTTCCATAAATTTTCTCTTCACAACCAAACTTACTTTAAAAAATTGGATTTCATTGATCTTCTTTTACTTTCACTATTGTTTTCTTGAATCTTCAAACTAAACAGAGTGTTACTTGCGGAAATAAATAACAGGGCAAGAGTTTGAGTCGGTAATCTAATTTAACTCATTTATAAGGTATATATATATATATATATATTTATTTTTTTTCTCTTTTCGAGAGACAAATAAAATTTAGAAAATCGACTAATGACCCAAAATTGCCATAAGTAGGTGAGAAATTTTTCTCCGAACCAGGTTAGGTTGGGTGCATTACATATATTCTTCGCACTCATGCGGTCTAGGTCTGTGTTTGGCTTGACAAGTTGACCCTACGTGCCTCAAAGTCTCATACACTCAATCACTTTATGATGGGTCAAATTTATACCAAAACAACCAATATACTTAAAAGAAAAGGAGAGAGGATATTATGCTATATATAGAGAGAGAAAGTTACATCCATTACCCCTAAAATATTGCTTAATTATAAAAAATACCTTATTTTTTTTATAAATTATATATAACATCTTGTTGATTTATTCCGTCCAACAACCGCCACCTTCCGTCAGAGTTTCTGTACGACGTCATCAAATTTTTTGTGAACTTCCAAAAATATTCTTATTCTAGTCTAGAACCGCCGGTTGCCTTCTTTGGCTGTTCAATTTTTTGTAAGGGCATTTTAGATGTTAGATGTAATTTATGAAAAAAAAAGATGTTTTTTGTAATTAAGCAATACTTGAGGAATATTGGATGTAATTTTTTATATATATATATTTATATAAAAGTTGGTGCATAAATTTTTCTTTACTAAAATGGATGGGGAACGTTACAACTAGCCATACCTCTTTCATTCACAATGTTGAAAAGTTTTCGTTAACCAATTCCAAATTGAAGTCTTTTCCGACCAAACCAAATCGATTAGGTGAGAAATAAATTTTGTTAAATTTCTCAAACAAACACGCTTTTCCATTTTGTTTTCAGAATTGGTTGCGCCGCCGCTTTTAGCTACAGATAATTAAATCCTAATTAATGCCGCCAAAATTGGTCTTCTTTAAATGTTGGCGACAACTCTTTTTAGAAAGATCCTAGATGTGATGTTATAGATATTGTTTTGGAAGATAAATAATATTTATTTTCAAATAGATGTGTTGGTGCATAGAGAATGTGCAAAATATGCATTGTTATCAATGATGTAGTATTTATATGGGAGTACCGTATTTATATGTATATTTCACGTAATTGATGACTATTAAATAAATAGAATATCAATATTAAAGTCTATAAATGATGAAATATCCCTTTAGCATTTTTTTTTTTAATGAAACGGTTATATCATTACATCAGATATCGAATCAACAATCGTAATTTACAATTTCCTATTACAAACTAGAAACAACGAGCTACAAACTAAAAACAAAGAACTACAATATAAGTAAAGAAATAACTCACACATCTGGTGGGACCGAACCCATAGATCATGAAGTCTCAATCTTACCACTCGGCTAAGACACCATGGGCGGATCCTTTGGCACTTTTCTTGAACACATCAAGTACTAATTAGGGGAATAGAAGATAGTAGCATAGAAGAAGCTTAGTTATTCTATTAAAAAACGAAAGAATGAAGGAGCTTAGGTGAAACTTTATAATCTTAACAAAAAAATTTAGTTGAAACTTTATAAAGATAAATTTATATAGTTAGAACTTAGAAGTAAAATAATGATAAATGTCCCATGACAGAACAGAAAGTTGGGCCGTATATTACATTATTGCCACAATTTGCAAATTAATTTAAACGTTATTGGAGCAAGTAATTTCGTGACATAGATTGGCTTATCTTTCCACGGCATTGTGGCTAAGATGACGAAATCCCACTTGAAAAGTATTTGCCCCTTGAAATTTAAGCTTTGCTAGCATAAGTATTTGACTTGGTTTTCTTTTTCTGGATTTGATCAAAGGAATGATGACTAGAGAAAATGATTTCAAAAAATATAAATAATTATAATATTTTCATATTTTTGATTTTGATGTCAATTTTTTAATTTAATTTTTACTTGGTTAAAATATTTTTTATTGTATATAAGCTCATGCTTGAAAAGCAAATGATTGCAAGAAAAAGACACGGAGTAATTTTTTTACGTGGTCTCTTATTTTCATTTGATGAAAATATCCATATTTTAGACATCCTTTTTCTGTTCGAATTCAATACAATCTTACGACGAATAATAAATAGCTATATATGGATCGCGTCAATATAGTGTGTGAGACACATCTTTATATGGTTTTCGAAAAATGAACTCAAAATTCATATTTATAAAATTTTGGCAGCTTGGACAACACCTTTTATATTGAAACCACTTGACAATGTGATTCAATGCATCTTTCTTTTAGTTCTTATAAAGCAAATTAAATAAGCAATGGAAATTAATGGATAAGAAATAATCAAAGTTGAAGTTTACATCCAAGTAAAACGTTTAGGGATTTGCTTATACTTATAACTTATGTAAGGAATAAGTATAAGATATTGAGGTGACCAAATTAATCATTGGTATTGTAGGGCAAAGAATGAGCTTTATTCCATGTTGGTGACCAATTAATGAAATATCTCACTTTTCATTTATTTTATTGGGTAAAAGTCATTTTCATAATTGTTGAACAAGAATATGTTT